>OZ035955.1:10510104-11110104 GCA_964034955.1 Orchesella flavescens | reverse complement strand
GAAGAAAAGCTACTTACAAAACTTACCAAATATAAAAAACGTTACCGTCCTCATCAATTTTTGCTCTCCTTCACACTTTTCATGTAAATATTCCTTTTTGTCCGTCCGTCGGGCTTGCATAAATGCATAAAATAAATCGAGTAAGTGAGCTAAACAGAGAGGAGGAAAGCTTATTTTACTTGTGAAAAGACAATGGGATGAATGAGTGAATGTATGTGAGATGGGATGTGATGTGAGGTGCATAATATAATAGTGATGTGATGTTGTGTGTACATTTTGTGAAGACCAGCACTAATTTGATTATTTTCACGGTATGTTAAATCCGGTTTTAATCTGGTCGCTAGAGAATAATGTGGATTTGTAACACCAACACCCCAACAATGTCTTGTCTGCAGTGCAATAAACACACAGTAAACCCATGTCGGCTTTTAAAGATGGTGTGGATCATTCTGCAAATATTATAGGTTTATCTGCGCTTTGAAAAATTTGGCGAATTTCATCGAATTGATCTCTAGAAACCATAAATCTATATCCTGGATTGTGTTCCATTTCCCAAATATCTAGATATGAGTAGTATTATTTATCAATTTAACTATTTTGTTATCGACTTCAATATTAAAAAAATGAGAAAAATTTACTTTTAAAACCAAAATCACTTGACCTTGAATGCAGATAAAGTCACTTAAAGCTTACACGCATTTTTCCCTTCATTTCACTTAATTAATTAGCTTTTGTTGTCCGTTACAAGTCATTTATCTTTTCTTCTCCCATATTAAACCTCAGGAGTATATGTCTTTGTGGTTACCCCCTGGTGAGGAGTACTTACAGCCAGGAATCAAAATGTCTCTCACAAACGAAAATGTAAAAGAGAGATATATAGCGCTTTTATTGTTGGGTTGAGGTAAAGAGAAGAAGCTCGTCTTATTTACTTTATTTTTACGATACGACGAAAAGGAAGAAGGATAAGACATCACATCACATCATCTTCTCTCCTGCATCTTGATGTAAACTAAAGACCTTTTTGTATTGTAGATATTGTAATGGTGCGTAAGCGCTCATAGGAAACGCTCAGCATGGGGCAGAAAGCTCAAGCTCAATAAAAATCATCAACGCCACAAATCCTTGAGAGTTTATTTTACTGTTAAAACACTATTAAAATACATATGTTCTACTACTACTACCTTTGTTGCAAAATAGATGAACAACAGAAAGAGGGTGATGGTGAGTTGGATGTTATATTTTTTTCCAACGATTTGAGACTCAAAGACCACTTCACTTCCAACTGTTTAAAATGCACATCAAGTAAAATAGTCATTAGCAGAAATTATATGTACGTGCAACAATTCTTTTTAGTAGTCAGGTTTTAATACAATTTATCGCAGGTAGCGTACATTTCATAAAGAAAATATAATCAATTCGATCATTCTCATCATCATCATCAGCATCATCATCACTACCGTTTTCATACCTTTTTTCTGTTACAAGTCCGGTTACAGGCTGCCTACTAATTTTATTTTATAGATATACTCTTGTTCTTGTTGTTTCATTTGTGTATCTAATTAATACTGATGAACAATAAACATAATAAATGTAATAACTGACAACAACCAAGACAAGATACAGAAGGATGAGAAGCTATTTACATGTTCTTTTCTATTAAGTTCCTATATTATTCCTATTAGGCACATGTGTGCGTGCAAGGTGACATGTATTATTATTATTATTTACTTTATTTACTCTTTCTATTCTCCAATTAATCTGCCCATTATGTTACTCATAAAACTGTAGCACTTTTGTCAGACTCTCAGCTTTATTGATGCTCTCCGGATATCAAGTAATGATGATACGAGACGAGCGCACAATGTCGAATATAAAAATGTGGCTGCTGCTGTGTGCTTATTACAACCTTTTTATTATTTACAACATTGATATATTGTAATTGATTAACTTTACACGAGCGAAAAAAATATGTATGATTTGATTTCTGATCTCACCTTGTCTTGTCAAAGACAAGGGGGTGAACCATTAATAAGTAGTGTACATCAAAAACAGTTCACACAATAATATTTAAGAGAGTTGAGCAAACTATCATACAATATTTTGAGAAGGAAGCTCGACAAGTTTTGTTCATGTGGTGAGAAACATCACTTACCATTAGTAAACATATTAGCAAAAGTTTTCAGAGATTAGAGCTATTGATAAAATTATGACCACATCTAGTTCTAGTACTAGTATTCAACCCTTTCTTGTACATATAGGTATTAGGTACACACGGGCAAACACAATACACACTAATATACATGCTAAAACAATAATGATATGATGTCGGGAGCAATAAATAAATGGGAATCACACAAAAGAAGAAGGATGGAAAAAAGGTTGGACGGATGGAATGATCATTAATTTAGTATTCCAAGCAGAGAAATGTACATATGTAGATATGTGGTGGATGTATGTAAAGCTCAAAAAAATAAATACAAGTTTCCATCCGCAAACCTAAGAAAAGAGTACTATTGACCATGTAAGTGTGCGAAAAATATACAATATAGCAAAAAAAGATGTTTGATGTTGCTCTTCTACTCTTAATGATGTTCTTAAGCTCGGGACCATAACTATAATACAAACATACGTATGAAAAGTCAAGTGTATATACATAATATGGTGGAGTGGAGTAGTAATAATGATATCATGTTTTTGTACACACAGACATAAAAGCTACAATCTTAGGCTGCAAGTGTAAGAATACGCTGTGAGCGAAAAAAAATATATCATAATATCATAACATTAAACGCAATAGCAGGCAATAAAAAACTTGTATGTGGACGAGCAAATAATTAGCGATTATGTTCACAAACAGACATGAGAAATAATTATGAGGATGGTCACTCTCCTACAGGTAATAACGTTTGAGCGCGGACGAAAGCAGTGAAGCTTAAAGAAGCGTAATATCCAATTGCACAACTTCTGTGCTCCACAATATCCACATGTTCTCAATAAAAGTCTTTCGTACTTTTGTTTTGTCTTGGGTTTTTATCGGAGTGGACACAAAAAGGAAAAAATTTTGCGGAGCTCACATTTTGCTGGAGAATTCCTGGGATTCCTCCATTTTAATTAGACAACTGACCTATAACTCACCTCTGATCTCCGATAGAATTAATTGCTTCATTAGAATGCTCCAGTTTCCACTTTTTTCACAAAAAAATATTTATTTTATCTTGTTCTAAAATCGAAATTACTTTTAATATATGTGTTAGTAAGTTACCTGCATTTTTTGAAGGTTAACTGTTATGCAGCTCCTAACTAAATTCCTTTGTTTGAAAAATATGCAGCAGGTTGCAATATAATGGACGACAAATGATTGATTGTCAGTTCCAGCGTTTTTCTTGCAAAAAATGGAGCAAGCTCTAATTATACGGATGACAAATGATAAATTGCCAATCCCAACATTTTCCTTTATAAAAATTAGCTAATGAGTCTCATTAAAATAATTTTTAACTGCATAAATACAAGTAAATTTTGCAATTCTTTGTGCTCTTGAAGATATTATAAATGTGGATTTTCAGAATGAATCCATCCACACACGTTCCAAACTTTTTCACACACTTCATCGATCGGATTTTTCCGTGTGTGTGAATCTAAATAAAAGCCAGAGATCATATCAGTTTCTTTTACTTTACTTTTTACTTACATGCACACGTTTAACTTTAAAACGTACACCTCCAACCAAACCATTGAACACTTCCGAGCTTCAATTATTTTCAACAGCTGCGCTTTCATTTCATTGGAAAAAAGTTACTAATTATCATCAGTATCAAATTACTGTATACTTAATGGTGATTATGTTATCGTCGATGGACAGAAATGATGAGAACCCACAATAACACAACAACTTTAATCTTTGGTTGGATGATAAAGCAATTCTCAGCAAAGTACTCGCCGTTTACTTGAGACCTCTGCTTCATCCCCCATCCTATCGTATCGTATCCTATCCTATCGTCCGAGACTAATATTTTTGTTGTAATTGAGGAAAAAGAAATTAATTCATTGTAAAATCCTATACACATTTACGTATACAGAGGTGTGTGTGTACATTATTACCACTAATCATAACCTTTCTGGTTGAGTTGTCGTTTTTTTGTCTTCGATTGTTATTCTACTTGTTTTGTGCGTGTGTTCTTGTACCCCACACCATCACCACCCTTTACATCATACAACAACAATATTTGGTATATATGTATGTATCTATTGAATGGGTTCTGTTCTGGCAGAACATTGCGAAAAAAATATGATTGATCAAAAGTTTGCTTGCACTCTATTCAAACCATTAACTCATCTAATATGATAGTGAAATGATTTTGCGATTTACCCTTTTCTTGCAAGTTGCTATTAAAGGTATATATAATATATGAAGCATAATGGTACAAAGTACAAGTTTAAATTTCTGTTGAGTTTTGAGTGAGAAGCTATGAAAAGTGTAAAAAAACATGATTTGAGAATCGGATGGAAACACAACTGAAAATGATAATGCTAATAATATAGTGAAAAAATTGCACAGATATATAAACATATTGGAGCATAGTAATTTTGCTTTGTTTTCCCCTCTCTATGAAATGAAAGGGGATATTATGTACATATCATTATAAAATCTGAAGCTATATTGTGCACTGCGGTGTTGGTGGTGATGGTCAGGCTTTGAAACAAACATACAACTTTGTAAATTTGTAAAGTAATGAAAATCATATTATTTCTCTTTATTTCCTTCTTGCCACCTTTTTCGCAACATAAAAAAATTGTATGAACCTGAGCTTGAAAGACAAGACATGATATACATATGTTATGTACTCCACTTCACTCCACGTGTAATAATAATAATAATGTGCCTTGTCTATATATCTGATGATCTGATGATGTGATATAGTATTTGATGTTGATGATGTATGTAATGTTGAATGTGCGGATGGGTGAGTAAATTGTTTTGGCATTTGATGTGGTAGTTGGTGGTGGTGGTGGTGTTGTATGTTATTCAAAGAATGATTGCACTTTTAGGGGAAGATGTGGATTGAATAGGCTGTCATTTCATATTACATTCACCCTCTCATTTTGTTGCCCATTGCCGCTAATGATTTCCAAACTGAGAAAAATAATTAAGATTTTAATGGACCATAAAAATGACTATGTGTGTACTTTTCTGGTGCACTTTACAACTTTATCGCACAAAATAAATGGTTAAATTCTTTTTTTATTACACGTTTTCGCAACAGTTGAAAAATGTGGTGGTTGTCAGTAATAGTCATATCCTTTTTTCTACCTACCTTTCCTTCTCGATTCAGTGGAAATCATGTACCAGAAGAAGAAGAGTACCAGTTTTTGGAAGAGGAACATGAGCCTGAGACCTGAGATGAGAGCGTCAGCAGCAGTCAGCAGTGTTGTTATCTTTCTTTTCCTGTACAACAGTAGAATACAAAGCGGAATATATATACATATATACGAAATATATGGATATGCGTAAGATTATTATATATGACGATTACATTATAATTTTGCCAAAACAGAGATTACATGTGCGAGTTCATCATCAAGAGCACATATTAAATTTCTGGTTTTTATTTTATCTCGTCGATTTCTTACTGAACCATGTGATATGGGATTTCAAATGTTTGGAAAGTCCCTGTGATAATCAGTCAGCGAAAAGAAGTTGTGCATGGAGTTTATAATAATAATAGGCATGTGCTTAGATACATTTAGATTATGGATTCGAGAAGAAGACTGTGTGTGAGAGAAAGGAGAGAGAGAGGTCTATTTTTATATGAAATTAGTTTTTCTCTCGCTCATGGTAAATTAAATTAGCAAACGAGATTGTGCAAACAGCTACTGGTTTTGGATGGTCTCTTTTTTTACATTAAAGAAGCAATATAAAATTAATGACAGTGCAAAATAGGATTATAAATTTTTATTGACGGAAACTCAAAGCGGGTCCGCTCACTGCATTCCATTTATAGGTATACACAAACTAATTTAATGTTGGTTTGCTTAAGTTGAATGTAAATTAAACTGATTTAGTGTTGTACAGTTGGAAAGTAGCCAACCGGGGGTAGAATATAATCAACCTGTTTAAATATTGATAGACGATTGGAATTCCTTGAGAAGGGTTACAACAGCTTGTCTGCAATGAAGAGCTTTAATTTGATGCATTTTGGTGAACATTTGTCATCTAATTCAACATGGCTCACCAAATTCAGCATCAGTGCTACAAAATCCTTATCAGCATCAATTTTTTCTCAAAATTCTGGCTCCCTTCAAAATTGTGTGGTGTAAGGTATTCATTAAGACCCGATTCAAGCGTTTCTCTTTTCCTGGTAATCATATATTCTTCTTATTATTAGATTTTCCTTAATAGCTGACTTCCTAACTTAAGCTTGTATGAAATCCGAATGTATCGACCAGACATTATGATAGCGTTTGTATCATTTTAGTACATCTGAATGCAAGTAAAATGCAAAAAATGGATATCGTCTTCAAGCTTTTTTTGTTGGAATATTAAGACTTGACGTCATTATTTAAAAGATTTCAAATCAAATAATTTTTATGAAATATAGATTCGAGGAACGTTCAATATTATGCTAACTGTGGAAAAATTCAATTTTTTTATGAAATTTTAGAAGAGACTACAATATCATGACCAAAGAAAATCCCTTTATCTCAGAAGTTTTTACATTTATCTTGTCTACCTCTACCCTTATTGATAATCGGTCAAATCTCCAATTTCACGTGCATCGTAATGATAGAAATTCGATAATCTCAAAAAGATCTATTACTGCGTCACTTTAAAACTTTATCAATGCAATATTGGCCCTAGATATTGAACGTTATCTTTAAAACATGTAGTAGGACCATCATTCATATCCCTTTACATTCACGGAATTTCCCAAAATTAAAAAGAAAAACGAGTGCAAAGATTGGGATGAATGAAGAAGTACATTATAATTTGAAAAAGAAACTATAAAACTGATAAGAAAATGATTCATAATTTAATGACCTCAACTCCCACGCGCTCAAGACCATTTGATCAGACCACCAAAGGTCAATTCATCCATTTTTTTTCAGTCGGTAATGCAAATTCATTACAATATCTCGTATGGAAATCACATTACGAGTCATCATCACCTTATAATTTCTTTTTCTTTTATCACAAGCACTCTAAAGCTAATGTCATTAGGTATATTCATTATAGCCTTCAGGGGAATTAATATTCGATGCAATCTCATCAAGAAACCGAGACCTTTACCTATGACAAGCTACTATTATATACTCATCAAAGGCTATAAATAGAGGGAAGCTTTATGATAATTTGGATGAGACGTGATAAAGAAAGCAGTATCATCACCGTATCGCAAATCAGTAACACCTTTTTTCGCTAATTGTTTTAAATCTGCAAAGAACGAACGGATGGATGGATGGCATTGCTTTTCTCTAATAGTTTTGTTTGTACCATGTGAAAAGGCACAAAGCATAATAATATATACTTTTTGTAGAGAAAGGTTCCGGTTGGGTTGAACAAAGCGGATGCTTTTGTCATCGCCTTCCCCATCATCACCTTATCATCATCCATATATATTATGAAGCATTGTGCTCAAGTTGAAAAATATATTATCAACTTTGAATCTAAAACGAACCCTTGATTGAATGAACTCATATTAGCAATGCACTTTTTAACTAATCACCTTAATTTCCCTTATATCTATCTCTCTGACTGTAATGATGAGGATGGTGATGCCGATATGATTTGATGAGTTGAGACTTCAAATAATAATAATAATTCAGTTCAGCCAAATGGATATACATATACATACATAAAGTAAGAAGTAAGTACTACGGTAAGTCAGACTCAGACAGCAAGGCAAGTCAGAGTAAAGTGGTGAGCATATATCATATACATATTTCATTTGAGAAAGATATTACTGTTTCGCTTTGTGGAGCAGAGACCGAGACCGCCTGGTGAATATTGTCAAACCGTATAGTGAGTATTTGGTTCATTGAAATGAATGATAATATTGTGAAGTGCACAATGAATGCAGTATTATTATTAGTGTGTGTATAAATATATATGCACCTGTCATCCCTTCCCAAATAAATTAGGTTTTTGAGACCGATTAGCAGTAAAAAACATGACATTACATGAGCATGAACATTAGACAAATGGACTGCAGTTGTTGCTGTTGTGTGACAGTCAGTTGGCCTTTTATTTTTTGATCTTTTACACAGTATGGCCCCATCAAAATATTTTACCTTTAGTTTAGTTGTGACTTTACATTGACGGGGGCTACTCTTCGTCTACTCCTACTCTACTTCTCCAAATGAAACAATAAAAGTGAATGGGTAAATGGGTTCTCTCAAAACAAAGCCCCTGCTTATTGATATGCATACAAGAGCACCACGGTATAGGTACATAATGTTGTAGGTACTCCAAAAATTACATGTCTCCTCGGCCCTACTACTCACTCACTCGACATACTTGTAAGTAATTTAATTCTTATTAGAAGTCCATTTTCGTTACATAAAATCCTCACCTTCTGCTTCAATAACTATCTAGAAAGAAGTATACATATAGCCCCGAAATGAAAGTCAAAACAATACAAATATGTGCTCAGGTATATAATATTTTGTGATTGCTACAATTTTCATACATAATGTCATTAGGGAATACTAACATGAGAGAGTGGAGCAAAATTAGTTTTGATTAATGGTGATTGCAACGCAGGAAATTAAATTGGTCCTGTCTGTTTTTCTTACTCGATCATGATCGTCGTCGTCGTCATCGTCATCATCATCATATCATGAAACGAAATGATTAGTTTGATTATTTTCGTGTACTCTCCACTCACCCCTTCTCTTGGGGACACTTTTCTGACTTTGGAATGGGGATGTTCATGTTCATGCGTGGTTTGGTATTACAACTGAAGGAGTAAAAGCATAAGTGGAAATATAATGTTCCCTATTGTTTTAAGCAGTTTATGGTCAGTTTGGCTTCAGATGCTTAACTTTTTAGGTTGGTCACAAAAAGTCGCATGCTGGAAATTAGGCTGATGATTTTTTTACGTCCATCTGTTTCAAGTGATTATGATTTGATGATGATGAGCCCAAGGAAAATTGATGCATTCACTTTAATTAGGCTCCAGTGAATTAGTTCCCTTTGTTACACATTCTGCTGATGTTTTCTCTCAACTTGTTTTAGTCACAAGAGTGTTCTATTGTGTAGATTTCCAGGAAATTGATCCACAAAGAAAAGTCTGCAAATTCAAGTGGCATGATTTTTGGCATGGCATACTGTGCCTGATAGTTTTTTTTTATCATGAAACAGCTCAATTCAAAAATCAGAAATGTGTCTGTGGTTTGGGAGGATTGGGCAGGTTGCGTTTATAGCCTTTTGTTTTGTCTTCCTATTTTGTAAAGCTCAAGACAATTATATTGATAAAGGAAGGAACAAAAATCCTTGGGGACTGGGTCTACATTTTCGTCGTAGACTCTTTCATGAAAGAAATTCTCCAGGTTAGTAAAACCTAAAGCAGACATTATACAATTCTGAAAGTTGAATTGTTACATAATTAGGAAGTATGATTATATGATGCAGCAACGCCAGTATGTATTCCGGATTTGAACTGCTACGTGTGCTCGGAGGAGGATGACGTTCGCTGCGGGGATCCGGATCCTCCTATGCAATATCTTAAAGGTTGTAAAACCATTATTCCTTGCACAACTGATTCCTTTGGTATTTATATACTATATAATATATACCGTACAGACTTAAAAACGATCTATAAACTTCACAATAATTTTAAAAAATGGAAAATTTATTTTTGCAATTTAAATCAACCATATTATAGTTTCTGCTGAGAGTTCTGGCCAATCGTATCTCTGCTATAAAGCATTCGATCCCTACACCCGAAAGCAGTCGCGATCATGCCAAACCACCACAAGTCTCCCAGAGTGGAACAGTGCTTACAGTAGTAATGGATGTACAACTAGCCGACTCATAAATCCGGCAGGGAAAATCGGGACCAGGTGCATATGCAATACAAATGGTTGTAATGGAGGCAGCATCTACATTCCTCCAACAGAAGATGAATATAGCAAAGCTTCAACTTTCTTCCTCCCTCCATTTCTTGTCATTGTAAATTTAATAATAATATTGCTGTTGGAATGAATGAATTTGGAAACACAAACAAAAAATTGAGGTATATGTTCAGTCAAAAGCAACCGTAATATTTTATTTAATAAATCGGAACTTTTTTTTCTCAGCATCATCATCACCATCATTTCGATAAATCCATTACAATAATTCTCTAGAATGAATGACTATAATATTATATAAGTTATATAATAACTTCATCGTTGTTGTCTAATAATTGGCATCCAAGATTGTTTTTATACTCTACTTCTCTTATTTTGTCAAATATTTTAAAAGCCATTAGGAATAAGGATTACATAAATTTCAAGTCGCTTGGATTGGATTGTAGATTGTATACATAATCATAGTAACTTTCACTGACTTCATTAAACGTACAGAGTAAATGCCTTCATGATCATCATTACGTTATAGTCTCTATATCATTACCAGAACATTGAATAAATATAAATAGGATATAACTTTTGTGAGTAACGCGAGAGAAGAAAGGTTCCTTCACTGGTAGTATTAACCACAGTCACAATAAAAACGACTACAACAATTTACATCGACGACAATCGACATTATTATTTTTTTCTTGAATAAATTATAAGCTAGTAATACTCGTCATGGTACAAGTCGATGTAATAGGTTTTTTTTAAGGTATACTTACTTACATTTACATAGTATTTCTAATTCATATTTATTAGTCTAGCATAATATCAACATTTACTCTTGTGGGCGAGTTTCTACTTGCTTGCTTACTTGTAAATCTCTCTCTATCTTTGTTAAATCTAACGTCTGAGGAAGTAAACCAAAAAAAAGTAAAATAAATAAAACTGAGCTCACAGTCTTCCAGATAAATCTTTTGCAGAGCTATAGCGCTCAGTAGTTAACAACATGGCAGCAGCAGCGGCAGCCGCTGTTGTAGGAATTACACTGGCGACAGCACTACCACAATTATTACCACTACTACTCACAATCCCTCCTCCTCCTCCTCCAGTTCCAAGTCCGCTGGTGCTATTGTTTATCAGATTGTTCAAGTGGGTCAAGTTGTTGGTGGTGAAGGGGTGATGATGATTGGGGGATGAAATTCCGGAAGTAGATGGAGAACTAACGGGAGGAGAGCTATTATGCCCTCTTCCGTTGAGAAGGGCAGAATTATTGCCACTATTTTCCAAAATGTATTGGGCTTGTTGATGACTTTGAAGAAGGGATTGAGCGGAGAGGAAAGCGGCAGCGTAGAAGGGATACGCCGCTGGTAACAGGGAGGCTGCTGACACGCTCGCAGCGAAAGTGTTCATTCCACTCCCAATATTTGGAGGACATGAGACCATGGAAGTTGTGTTGGGAATTAGATGAGATGAGGATGGGGTAGATGAAGATGAGGAAGAAGTGGTTGTGAGAGAATGCTTGGGCTTGCTGATGGGGGAACTTGAGACATGACAATTTTTCCCGTTATTACGACTCCCGGAGCTGCTCACAGAGTCTCGAGATTCTGGACGACGTAATAATAATGTGCTGCTACTGTTCACAGCAGCAACAGAGGATGATGATGGGCTGTTGGAACGGGAGCGAGCAGATCTCAAACTGCTTACACCAGAGTGAATACTTTCTGTATCGTTGTTGCATGCTGCTGATGATCCTTTCTTCAGCTGCTTCATGATTGACTCTTCATGGTGATTATCATAGTGGTCGTCATCATCCAAGAGATCATCATCCACTGGTGCAAGACGCTCTGAGCCAACGTCAGACACTGAAATGGATACAGAGTCGGAGAGAACACTGTCACGACCTCCTCGGTTATCTTCACCATCATCCATCATGTCACACATTTCTTCATCATCCAATTGGAAATCTAACTTTCCATTGGATGATCTATTACCACCACCACCACCATTACTATTCCTCTTATTATTGTCAGTCTCTTTGCAACTGTTTTGCTGCTTATCTTTGGCAATGAGATTCTCAATGGAAAAATTATTCGAGTTGTTACTTCCACCCCTTCTTTTCACTTTGGTGAGGGGTGGTGACTCTGCAGGTGACACTACGAGACGCTCCTTATCATCAATATTATTATTGTTGTTGTTATGATTTTTGGACTCATCATGCTCGAAATGATAAGGTCTTTTAGGAACTGGATGTGCCATGCCACCACCAGGACCACCGGCTCTTTTCAATTTGGCTGATTGTTCTCTCAATGACTTGATGGCGAGGGTAGCTTCTTTCAAATCTTCAATGTCCTTTGGAGTCATTGCCAACTGGCCGGCAGGATGGTGATGATGGTATGCTGGATGGAGACCACCAGCTCCACCCGGGTGAATATGAGAATTTGCGGAAGGGTGATGACTATTGAGATGATGATTGAGGTTACCTGCTTGTTGAGGTGACAGTCCATTAGGATGAGAGTGATGAGGATGGTGATGAGGATGGAATAAGTCTCTTGGTGGTGAGTATCCAGCAGCTGCAGCAGCAAGTAAGCGAGCATCAGCGGCACCTCCACCCCCAAGAAACATTGGATGAGGTGCACCATGAGATCCATAAGGTGGAAGACCCCCAAATTGAACTCCGTGGAGCCCTGCCGCAGCAGCGGCGGCTGCAGCTGCTGCTGCCGGAGAATTTAGATGATGAGAGAATTGGGAGGAAATCATGTGATTTCCAGACATGCCCATCATCCCTGGAATGGGGGGTGACATGTTCATTGAAGGAACTAGTCCACCAACACCGGACATCCCGTTTGGTCCAAGTGATGAGGGTGAACTAGCAGATGTGGGGGATTGTTGACTGTGATGCATTCCCCCAGAAGCTGCAGATGAGTGAGAACTGAATGCGCCGAGTGTTCGCTCCAGGAGCTCTTTGTCACATTTTGGCAACTTGAAACGCTTGCGACGACGAAGAAATGAACCGTTCTCAAACATTGAAAGAGCGTTGGGGTGCAAGGACCAATATGCCCCTTTACCCGGTCTGTCGGGTCGACGAGGAACTTTTACGAAACAGTCGTTAAAGGAAAGGTTATGGCGAAGGGAATTTTGCCAACGTTGAGTATTCTTCCTGTAAACCAAAATATAAAGATTTTCTTTAATGAAAAGTGCTGATGCAAATAAAATGAATCTACATTTCAGTATGAAGAGGCAACAATCCTAAACCTGAATTGCATAAGATTATTTTTATGAATTATAAGTTTAAATCAGGTTCCTCAAATTTACCTATAATATGGGAAGTGATCCATGATGAATTTGTAAATGTCACAAAGTGGAAGCATCTTTTCACAGGAGCTCCAAATAGCCATTGCCGTAAGAGAAATGTAGGAATACGGTGGCTTTTGATCTCCATAACTTTCTCGTGATGGTCGAGGCATTTTACAAAATTATCTTTGACACACTTGAAGTGGTCATGCACAAATATAAAACTTTTTTTGTTTGGCCGTAAACCATCAAACACTGTGATCACAAGTTTTATTCAATCTTCCTTTTTCACTCATGTCATCATTCTCTGATGCACTGAATTTAGTACTTTTTCAAACTTTGGAAGTACCAGACATTTTTGGCAAATTATGTAAACTTTAAGTTCAATGTGGAATGTAGAATTTATTAGAATTCCCAATGTTTAGTGTTTTGTTGTAAATGTAGACTCTTGTAATTTATTGAGATGACAAGAAGTTTTGTATTAGTATTATTATTTTTGTCTTCTGCACATGTTTACTTTCCAAGTCCTTCCACAACACTGCACCGGATCTCTCATGAATCCTCAACTGATATACCACCACACGAGTATACTATTATATTATGCGTATGGCTTTTTCATTGAATAACCAACAAGCACAAAGGCGAAGACAAACAAAGAACATGATCCATAACGCATGGGAACCAGAGGCAGAATGACGTAAAATCGTGTTTAGTAGTAGATTCCCACTAAATATTTACCCAACAGTCAGAGTATTGTTATATAATATTCTTATATTTCTTAAGACATTGGAAGATAATATATAATAACGTAACGTGAGCACAACTGTGATCAACACTTGGTTCGTTCGTTCGGATCGGAGTGACTCTTGTTTCTAACGAACTAAAATTGGTAGGCTCCACTTTATATATTATTATTAGTATATGTATTGTTGAGTCAGTGAGTGCAATGTGCAACTAAACAAATCACACTCCATCTCATGTTCCATGATGATGTTGATGATGATCAGAACTATTACACTTCATATCCCAGGTTCTTTCGTTCCTATTGTCAGGATTGGGGAGAGAAAGAGAACAAAAAAAAAATTACCCACGTACTTAACTTTACACTGGGTACTGGGTAGAAAGAAAGGGCACCCAGCAAACGAGAAGAGGATCTGCCGAGGATGATGATGTGCGTGCGAGTCTTGTGTGTTCTCTTGCTGAGCTAACACTTGTCCAAAGACTAACTAAACATTTACTATTGAGTCGAGTGGATTTTTGCTCCTCTGTTCTCTTCTCTCCTCAAGTTAGCATAATATGTGTGCATGACATGAAAATTCATATAACCATTCCATTGTATTGTATTCAAGCGAATGCTGGTTTGGTAGCTCTGCCGAAGAGTAAGTGCAGGATACAAACTAACGATATCATATTCCTTGTTTTCTTGTGGTAGCAGCGATATGGTGGTTGGTTGGTCTTGGTCTTGGTCATCTTTGTGATATGCAAACATATCCAACATCAACCAACTCTCAACAATATAATACGCTCAATGTACACAATCCTTATATACTTTTAATACAATAATCCTCCTGTTGAGATAAGTACACACACATAAAGTACATAACAAGTTTTTTTGTGTGTGTGTGGATGTTGTTTTATATGTACATAGCAAGTATGCCAATACCCTTCTCGTTTATCTTGCACATGATGGTTTGGATTAAGCAGTTCAAAAAGAGTAACAAGACGTGGACAGAATCCGTAAAGCTACTACTTGCTTTACTTTACACATGAAACACGAGAAGTTGCGGGTGCTCCTCTATACTTACTTTACTTTGGCTCTTGTTTGTGCATCATCATCTAGTAGGATATATTTTTTGTGTGAGTTGAGTATTACAAATACACATAAGATGTATACTCAACAACATGCGCCTTAAACAAAGCCACACCTCATATTGGTTTATTGGCTATGCCATTCTCCTCCTTTTTGGGGAAATAGGAGGGGTCTACCCCAAATACCTCTTCACAGTATATATCTTTTCGGCTTTACTTCTCTCTTTCCCGATCATCGACAAACTTTTTTTTACTTCTCTCTCTCTCTTTCTGTCTTTGTTGAACAGCAAGAATAAGTGGAGAAGAAGAATGTGTATCAAAAAATGAATCACACCGATAAATACTTACATTATAATGTTATATCCATGTTGTAGTCAACTTCTCACTAGACAATAAAATATAATAATATTAACGTTACGATTATGTTCACAGAGAGAAGAAAGAAGTAAAACAATTTCTACAACTCACAGAGAGAGACTGTATCATTATGCACATTACTTTTATCATCATCATTATCATTTTTTTCCATTGTCATTCTACTGTTATATGCAGAGAAGTGAATGTGCCTAATATATAATATATATGAAGGCAAGCATGTTTCTGAAGTGGTTCTAATATATGGGATGTTAATGGCATTGTACAAATTTTCATCTCGTTTTATCTTGTTCACTACCAAATGGCTTTTCTCTCTCTCTCTCTTGTGCCGGCATCAAGACAAACTGACTAATTTTTTTTCTGGTTATAGTCTTCCATTTCCATTACTTTTGGGGTTGATTCACATCAACATCAGCATCCCTTTTTCTTGTAATCTCAACCGAGACGGTTCTCATTTTGCCCTGGTTTTACCTATCTTTCCAGAACCTAAAACGAGTTGGCTAGAATCATGATTTTAGATCGATGATGACGAGACACTTTTTCCAAAGAACTTTGTACGTACCTTTCGCAAGTTCCTGGAATGGGGGCAACGTAGCGTTTTCTCATCTTGTGGAACTAATCGCTTTATCATTATCTTGTCTCTTCTTTGTAACAAAGGTGAGACATGAAATGAACGGTCTATGAATGTGATGGTGATGGTGAATGGTGACAGTCCGACAATACATACGCCGGTGTATTGGCTTTAGTAGTAGTCGCTGTGTAGTCTCCGAAGATAAAAAGAAATGTGGAGCACGGTGATCAAAATGATTGACTGACTAGAAAATAAAATAGAGGAGCTGGACGGAAATCCTTTATGTGACTTTTGAGGGGTGAAAGAAGGCGAAAATAAGGAAACAGTTTTTTTTTAATCACAGGGTTTCAATCCACAACATTCATCCATTTATGTATCTGATCTGATTATTTTTATTTTTCAAGCTCAAAGTTCCTTTGAATTTGAAACTACATACGTACGTAATCATCCTTCCCAACGCTTATTATGGTCGGCTAACTATAACGGACTACCACACAAAAAAAAACTTGGAAAATGTTAGATTTGTAAAAGAGTAATTTTATTTTTTATTATTGTCAAGATTTGATCAACTCTTCTTATCCTAGTGTTTCATATCATATCACTATATAATTATTGTTATTACAGCAAAAGACTTCTTCAGTAGCGTTTTTTTGGCTTGTGGTAGCTATTTGTAGGGGAAAACGGAGGTTATTTTTTATTTTGAAATTATTATGTGCTTAACACAGGGGGAAAGAGTGAGAGATGAAGAAGGGGTGACTTTCCGAATTGAAATTAGATGGCCTGGTTTGTTCCCATGAATTATCAAATCATGATAACCCGTATCTTCATTTCAGAACCTATCATGTCTGCTTAATTCTCCCAAACCGTTTTGAAACTGGACTGGAGTGAATATTGGAGTAATGATGGGACCACGATGATGATGATTCATGATGGACAGATGAGTCTTCTTGTGTCTTGTCTTGAGTCTTGACTGAAATGTATATCGTAGCGGCATACTCACATCGGCATCATTCATCGGCATCTCCTTACACAATCCAACCGCAACTTTACTTCCATGCCATTACTTCACCATTATTATCATTATTATCGTATTTTTCATATGATTACCTTGTATTTAACCCTTTAGCACTATTTTTCAGGTGAGATAATATATGTACTCGCATCAATTGAGTCTAGTACACAAACTAACTACTACGGTTTCCTATCATCCTGTATAGTGTTTTGTAAAGTTCTTTGTTTACCGCAGCACTACCATGCCATGATAATGTAATGATAATAGGCTTTAATACCAGAGGAAAGAGAGATGATGATGAACAAAACCATCTTTCCTTCCGTCAACGAGTCGTCCCTTATTTCTCATCTCATCTTCTTCTTCACCTATCCTATCATATCATCTGTCCATCAAAAAAAGAACACATGATAAAAAATATTTTCCTCTTATCTGACCGCTTGCTTGTCTCGGACCCTTTTTTACATGATTCACCCATTTTATAATGATGACCGCATGTCTTCTTGTGATGATGAGAATGATTAAAAAGAAGATGGCAGAGAGGAGGAGAAGGAAGAAAATACTATGTACATAAGAAAAAAAGGTGAGAAGTAGAAAACAAGTAATTTTGTGTCGGATCCAAAAAAGCAAAAGTGATTATAAGGGTGACACGTGAGACGGATGAAGCACAGGTAGTAATTTTCGGCTTGCAATAAAAACCATATCATAATATAATACAACGTATGTATTTCATACCTGGTCATTATGAATCTGACTAATAATGTACTTTCGGCTTGTATTTTTTTCGTGTACACGTCTCTTGATTGACTACACATGGATATTATATGTATGTAATGTAGTAACATGATGATGTGATGATAATGATGACTAGCTTTTATTTTCTCCGCGAGTAGTAGCATAAAATAAATGTTTTTTTTCTCTGGGTTTTATATATAAGGAAACAATCTGGATTCGGGGTTTGTCCGCAAGGTGTGAACAAGGGCTTAATAAGGAAGTCAGACAGGAACATTAGAAGAGGAAAAAATGAGTTTTATGGCTTCTCCCATATCAATCATGAAATTGGTATATTATATACATATATATGTGTGTAGAGAAAATAGAGCAATTTTGCCAGGAAAATAATTACTCTCTCAGGGGATAGTCAATTTCGTTTCGTTGAGATTTTTCAGCTTGGTATGTTATGTTGTGTGGACTATTGAAGTTTTAGCTTGAGTGATTGAAGTCTCCGTGTATATAAAACGTGATATCATCTCACATTCAAAGATTAAGATTTCGGAATGCCCAACTAGAAGCTAAGAAAAAGTACGTATAAAAAAATAATGCAGGCAACAACTTTTACCAGCAGCTTTGACAAAGAGACTATATACATATTAGAAAAGAAAATTCAAATTTTCCATAATCTCCCTAAAAAAATTTTTGGGATACGTGCCGCCGTCATCACCATAAATTGTTTTTTGGTAACAATTGGCAAGGCGTGAATTGCTCATGGGAAGCCGCAGTAAACATGCCTACTTAGGTTCATTTCACATGTCAAAATATAGAAATAGAAAAGGAAAGGGGGTGCTGATTTGTGCTTTTTATATAACATGACATTACATCTACTCTGCAGGTTAAAAAACTTTAATACCTACATACAAGACAAGTAATCAAGTAACGTACATAGTATAATATGAGCTTGTAGTTTTGTAGTGTATATAACTCTTTGTCTATTTTGCATTACAAATATTTAATGGGGGTATGACAGCAGGCTGGATGTTGTTTGATCGGCATTTGCCAAAAAAACATCACAGTCCCTATTTCAGCCAATATACGTTTTACAACGAGTGGGATTAGATATTAGCTTTGGCTAGTGGTTTATGAAAGAAACATGTCAGTTACATAACTCCAGGCATCCTTTTCCTTTTTATCCATTATGAATAAATATGGAATATATATAAAAGGTAATGTACATAAGAAGACAGAAGAAGGAGAGGAGACAAGGCATGCAATATCAATCAAATCATGCCGTGAGAGCCAGAAGCAATTTCTTTAGCGCACCCTTCCATTAATATTTTGATACTGAGATGAATAAAAGGCAAAATAATCCCTCAATGTTTTAATACCAAAAAACATATGAGAAGGACTATAAACTGTATTGCAGCATTTCGGCTTTGGAGTGTGTTGTGTACGTATCATGCCGTGAGTGTGTGTGTAATATTATGAAACAAGAATCAATACAATGTCTTCTGTCCTTCTTATCATGATGGGCATAATCATCATCATCATCAACATCATGAAGAGTAAAATAGCGATATGGATTTTCAAATCACAAATTACAAATAATTCCCATTGAGAGACACCGAGTCACAATCAAACATTATTAGCATCTCATTTCTCAACTCAACATTTACGCATGCAATTCTCTGCCCCATGCTTGCCCATCCTTCTCTTTGAGCAGTAAGTAATTTAATGACGCATAATGTACATATGTCCATAGGTACACTATGTATATAGTAGCTTATCGTTATGTATATTTCATGAGGTGGACATTGACAGTCAGTCACTCACATAAGACAATCGGTTGGTTTGCTTGTAGTTTTCTCAGGTGTGTTATTTGACTTGGAGGCAAACCGACTCTCCGGGAGACCTACAACGATGTAACTACGTGAAAAAATGCCAAGCCCATGTAATCACAATCACACAACCATTCGGATGATTGCTACTTTTTTATGTAATATTATTATGCATTTCCATATTTTCCCTTTCATGATCTCCGATGTCAAAAGAATGCTCTGGCCTGGCCGTTCTGGCTGGTATTTTCTCATGGAAATACATTATTGCTTCTTCACAGACACTTTGGGGCAAAGTGAGACTGTAGGAACTAGCATGACCATTGTGTACTGAAAAATTATACTAACTCGTTGATGAGATCTCCGATGATGTTTCCAGTAGAGAAAATTATATTTTCTTACTAACGGTAAAAGGACACACATGCAGTTTAGTTTGTTATAAAATGGTATTCGAATTCAAATGTACATATATTAGATTCAGATTATGTTGATTGTTGACGGGAGAGAATAATGACTCTACTCCACTTCACATTTTGATAATTAACCTACAAGAGTGGAACTTCTTGGAGTTTACAATGGGAATGATGGTGATGGTGATGATGTGATGATGTGATGATGGTCAAGTGAGTGAAGAGGAATAAAAGAGTATTATCGAAAGATATAGAGTCGAATGTATAGTTGAGAGGAGAGAAAAGTACCCAGCAAAGACATTTAATTTAAGAGTAATCACGATTTCAAAGAGAAACATGAGCAAAGAGAACAATATTTGTCGAAAGGGATACAATTTTACAAATAATATCTCTGCTGGATGCCTTTAATATTCCATTTCTTTTGTCCATTTCCCTTTTGTTGGAGTTGTTTGATGAAATAACCATATGTACACAATCTTATGTGTGAGAGTACACAAAGAGAGAAGTAAAGTCAAACTAATGATTTCGATGTTTGAGATTTCAAATTCCTCATCATTAATTCACACTTTAATGAACACTTCGTGTGTTCTTTTATTGCACTCGTTGTTTAGTTGAAAAAATAACTGCTTGTTTTTATTTGACAAACTATACGGGAGCCACATCAAAATCGTTCTTGTATTGTGTATACTCCAAAATCGTGCATGAATTACACCATAATGCTTACAAATGATACCATTTCATTTTATATCACAACCAATAAAGAGAAATACTAACATTCAAAATCTAATTTATTGCATTGTATGTACAGAATGAGATTCAGAGAAGAATCGCCGACAGAATCAGTTCTCTACAACGAAAAGATTCTCTCTGCATGAATCTCGTCTGATGTCTGAACAAATTTATTTCAGATTGACTGATATGTATTTTTTTAAGCTAGCTTTATTTCAACAGTGGCTTTAGCCAAGTTGACACATAGTTTCCAAACCGCCGAGTGGGTACAAAAAGGAAACTTGTAAGGTAATTCTAAATATTATAGTGTAAGAATGTTGTTGATTGATAAAGTTCATGAAGTCCATTTACTGAAAGAAACATTTAGACGATGAATTACCCATGGAACTGCAATAGACATCTAGTTGCACCAAATCATTCTATTTGAAGCTTTGAATGGGGCAACGTAATAATGATGAAGTATATGATGCTGAAGTTTATGCTGAAAATCGATTATTAACCTGCGATCGCAGATCAAAAGCAGGTTTTTTAGAATGGATCATAGTCTGTCTGTCTGTCCGTCCGTCCGTCCGTCCGTCTGTCCGTCTGTTCGCACGATAACTTTTACACCGTTGAAAATTTTCAAAAATTCTTTTTGCTAAACGACACCTTAGGTCAAGACCTTGACTGAGTTCGAAGATGAGCAAAATCGGTCAACGGCAACTGGGTCAAAGGTCAAGGTCAAATATTTTTTAATAGCAAAACATGGGTTATGATACATCAAAATGATGCTATTTCTCGAGAAAAACTCAACCATGCTATTATCAAGATTCAGCAATGACCCCAGCGTGACCTATAAGCGTTTAAATGTCAATTTTTAAAAAAAATTCTCAATAGCAGCCACAATGATGAAAATTTTCAAATCTTTTTTAAACCAATTCTCAGACACATAGCTTATGTTTACTTCATTCAGTATAAATGCTAGATCGCAGGTTCCTATATACCCTGCCAGTTGTCAGGTTTATTATGAATAAAGCCTAACCTAACCTTTCTTTACGTAGTAGTAATAAGTTTTAGTGTATTTAATGTCATGTATTGTACTCAATATATATTTTATTCAGATAGTATCAATCAATTCATAATTCACGAACAGTATAATTATGTCTTTCTATCCTTATAGTACGTTAATGCCATTATTTAACAAAAACATAAAAATCATAAATCCTGTCAAGTTCTGAACATTCATCAATTCATCATCAATCACTGATATAGGTTTAGGACGTACTAGTACAAATGTATCTATCATATGCTATACTTATGCTACCATCAGTAGTTCAAACTAAGTAAAAGATTCGGTAATAAACTAGAATTTTGACTTTACAAATACAATTATTAACTTAAAGTAGATGTAAGGATACAAAATTCATTGAACCAACATTATCAATACATAACAACAACAACGTGTCCAATACATGTACTTTCTAAACAAAACAAAAACGATGGAAGAAGCAGAGAAAACTACCAAAAAGAACTAAATTAAATTAATAATAATGAATGGAAACATGAACATATAATATAATGCAAGTATTTTTACAAAAACGAGAGAAATCGAACAAAAAACTTGACCAACTACTGTTTCTTATACCTTGACTTCGTTATTATTATTTATAATGCAGCTGCGAAACGAGCAGCCCGAAGCTTTTTCTTATCATCAACTTCTGTCTTTGATTCTGCAGGCTTTGTTGCATTAAGTCCAAAACGAGCTGCTCTCTTTTCCTTTACTTCATCGACTTTAGTTTCAGCTGGAGCACCGAACCTTTCCCTTCGTTTTGCAAGCTTCGCTTCATCCTCTGTCGTTAGCTACATGACATGAAACAAAAAATAATTAAACCCTACTGTTGAAGTCTATTTTTACCGTGATATTTGAATAAATTCAATAATTGTTAATTATGCAAGCACCTGAACTTTTCCAGAAGCAGCAACACCACTGGCAGCAACTCCAAATCTTTCAGCTCGCTTCTTTAATTTATCCGATACTTCAGCTGTTGCTGGAGCTTTTACCTCAGGGGTAGCTTTATTATCCACCGCGACACCAAACTTTGCCTCTCTTAACTTTAACTTGTCTGTCACGTCTGCTGGTGTAACTTCACTTATCTTAATAACAGCTTTCTCTCCGCCTTCAACTGTTGCAGGAGGTTTATTCTCGGTAGCTGCTTTACTTGCAGCTACAGATTCTGCAGTTGCGATCGGAAGAACCTGTGGAGCAGCTTCTGGAACTGGTTGACGATTCAAAATAATCTTTTTCTTGGTAGGTGGAGCATCGTCTTGAGCAGATGTCCCATTTTGATCATTTTTGGTAGGAGACGGATTAGAACGCTTTAACGTCTCTGGTTTCTTCGGAGAAGTAAGAGATACTGGAGGGACAGTAGCAGTTGGAGAGGAAATTGTAAGATCAGCGGCTACACTGTCATCACCGTCAGCGTCACTCTCTTCATCCTTTAATAAAAATTGTCCACCAAAAATTTATAACGGCAGCTCGATAAAATCAAAATGCATAACATAATAGGATTTCCTGACAACTTACTCCCAACATTGAATCTTCATCTAACAAATCATCAATGTTAGAGTCGTCAGTGGCTGATTTTTCTGGAAATATAAATATCAAGAAACATGAAAACTTTATCACCAAATAGACGAAACTTAATGTATTATGTAGCTGTTCTAACGTTACACCCACCTGCAGACATGGCTACTAGTAATCGATCTGCTAAGATCTGTTTTGTTCCAGTGATTGGCAAGTTCCGTGCCCGAAGTTCTCTCTTCAAGTCTGCTAACTGAAATACAGTTGAGGCACATTAATTAGAGTTAACCAATTCAAACAAAATGTTATCAGTTTAAGCATGCACTATTAGCTAGTTAGGAAACAGGGTGGATTAAATTAATACAAAACTACAGTACCACAACAGCAGTTGATCATTAATCATAGAGAAAGATATTAGAATATTAGATTGCGTAAATAGTTATCATAAGAGCATTATAACTACAAGGAAAATTATATGTTTTCAACTAAATAAACTTTAAAACTCAAAAAATCAATTCTATTTTAGTATTAGAGTAGTAAAGGGCCACTCTAATGTTATTGTTAGCAGTTTATGAATATGAATGTATTATTATGTAAGTATATATCAAATATTGCAGTTCTACCCAAAGTTTACAAGCTGATTAATTTGGTCTAAACTATAAACCACACTATAAACTAAATGAACCAGAAGCACTTGTGAAATATTTATAGGATAAGGAGGATTTGTTATGTTGGGTTACCAAAAGAAGGTTTTTTGAAGAAGTGCATAATGCAATTAGCTTACTGTAGCTTTTACAAATTAAAGCAAAACTCAATCTAGAATTTCAATGTTTACTTTCAGAGACGATAGGTCATCCATTGTGTAAAATGTTGAAATACCGAGTATGGATTTCGATTAGATAATATCCCAACCAACTCCTGATGTAATAAATTTTAATAAAAACAATATTAAAACTTGGCAAAAGTGACCTAAAGCTAACGTTCGGGAATCCTAAATTAACGCTATACCTTAGGTAAAATTAATAATTACAATTAAATTGCTGAATGTAAAACAAACCTATAATTAACAAAATTATTTAACGTGAACAATTAACCAAAAATGAAAATGATCTAATATCATAAATACGATTAAATCATTACTTACCAATCAATCAAACTATTTAAATTTTCTGATTACAAACCACCATTAGGTGTAGGTAGGACCGGTCTCTTTCGAGTTCGAGATAAAACCAACCGTCAACTGTAACAAAATTATCAAAATCAGTAAAACCAATCGACGAAATTCACTAAACTTTGAAGTTCGAAATTATCAAACTAAGCATGTAATTTTTTACTTACCGGAAAATGCTCATCAACATAACACTCAACACAATCACAAAAACAAGCGCAATTCAATTCCAAATTCAGTCCCTCACTCCAAACCAGCAAAATGAATGTTGAATGTGGTAAAATACTTGGTAAAGAACCAAAAATAGCCAAATAGAAACGCTCAGAAAAATTTTACATTCTCCACCACCTACACGGGGGCAACTTGACGTCTTATAGCTTGGTACTCTTAGCATGTCTTCTTTGACCACACAAAGTTGTATTTGTATGCATAAAGACACAACAAAAAACTCCTTACATGTATAGATTTTATATAAATCTTATGAATCTTTTAGAAGCGTCTATATAAGAGTCAAAACTTGTGTGTACCCAAAACCCCAAGTAAACTACGCCCGGTATGGATGATAGAGCCAGCTGCTAAGCTGTTGTGGTGCTGTCCAAGTCCACAAGTCCAGTCCACTCCACACATTCCCTTATCTTTTACTATTTAGCTATGTATCTCATCTTTAATCTAGTTTAACTTTACCAAATACCATTAACTTGATACTAGTCAAATCTTATTTATTACCTTTTCATACTGACATCTTTTTTACGAATCATCTTCATCCTCATCGACCTCATCATCATTCATATCTTACTTATATAATATATATTTTATTTGGAGTTAAAGTAGAGCAATAGCAATATCTTTCAAAAATGTCTGAAAATAATGATTCTGGAGTCGGTGCTTCTGACAATAAAAAGAGAAAGCAAGTCCGAGTTTGGTGTGATGGATGGTATGATTATTAATTGGTTAAAAACCCCGATTATTTTAAGTGAATGCAACTGGAATGTGAATAAGACAAGGATAAAATAATGCAATTTTTATTGCAGTTACGATATGGTGCACTTTGGTCATGCTAACTCCCTGCGACAGGCAAAGGCCCTTGGCGATTACCTCATTGTTGGTGTCCATACAGATGAGGAGATTACCCAGCACAAAGGACCCCCGGTTTTTAATGAACAGGAAAGGTAAAATTCCTTATCCTCATGAGAAGCTTTTGAATGGCGATTTTTCATAAGAAAGTAAAATTGATGACGGAAACTGATTTTCATAACAATGCAGATATGAAATGGTACGAGCTATAAAATGGGTGGATGAGGTGGTTGAAGGTGCGCCTTATGTTACCACGCTGGAAACTCTAGATCAATACAAAAGTGATTTTTGTGTTCACGGAAATGATATTACTACAACTGCTGAAGGTGTAGACACTTATCAATTGGTAAGCAATTCCGGAAAGCAATAAATTGAAATCTGAGAGTAAAGTATAGATAATCTTAAAGAGGACTTTCTCTACTTTTGAAGGTGAAAGACGCTGGTCGCTATAAAGAAGTGGAAAGAACCCAAGGTGTCTCAACGACGGACTTGGTTGGACGGATGCTTTTACTTACTCGAGAGCATTTCCGTAGGGGTGAAAGGGTACAGTTGTTCATCTTACACTACTGTGGCTCCAGCTCCTTTCGTTGACTTCGTGGTTATAAATATAAATATACAACATGTTTGTTTTTGCAGGAGTATACCTTGGAGAAGGATGAACATTCTTCTACTTTAGCCACAGATTCTCAAGCAAGGTCACCGTGGACAGGTATGTCTCAGTTTTTGCCAACTACACGGAAAATTCAACAGTTCTCGGAAGGGAAAGAGCCTCAAGTAAGTACAAAGTTTAATTATTCAAAAAGCGATCCAAACTTGCAAGCAATTATTATTAGCTTTTTAACAAAAATCTTTCCAGCCAGGTGCAAAAATTGTTTACGTAACAGGGGCTTTCGATGTTCTTCATCCGGGTCACTTGGGGTTCCTTAGGGCTGCAAGAGCGCTTGGTAAGCTGCTATATATGATGTCTGTGGTGCAACCAAAGTCTGGAAGGTTTCTAATTTGGGTTTGTCTATGAACTTTAGGGGACTTTTTAATCGTGGGACTACACACTGACCCTTGTGTGAACATGTATAAAGGATCCAACTACCCAATTATGAATCTTCATGAACGTACATTGTCAGTTTTGGCATGTAAATATGTTTCTGAAGTGGTCATTGGTGCACCATATCGGGTGACGCCAGATTTGCTCGATCACTTTAATGTTGCTGTTGTTGCTCATGGGAATGCTATTCCCCCAAATGACCCTGTCACCGGGGAGGACCCTTACGCTGAGCCAAAACGACGTGGAATGTTCCAAACAGTTGATTCTGGATCTGATTTAACTACTCAGAAAATGGTTCAGCGCATCATTGCCAAAAGACTAGAGTTTGAAGCAAGAAATGAAGCCAAGGAGAAGAAAGAGCTAGCCATAATTGACGCACTTAAGAAAGCAAATAACAACACGTAGTTTAACTGCTACTATTGGAGCATCATGCTATGTCAAAACCCTCAATTACATCACGCCTTCAAATAAATCAATGACTTTCACTTTCACACAAAAATGGTCCGATTTGTTTTCCCTAGAAAAATATGATTATTATTATGCATTGCGTACTCTCAGCATGTACTCATTACTCATCCTTCATATCATGTAATATTCTTATCGCTCTATAATATGGTGCATTTGATAATGAAGAACACACAATCACACAATCACGCGTTGTTTATAAAAAATAAGGGTATCGGTCCGTCATTAAATTTATTTGTATACTGAGTTGGGTCCGGGAATATTTCATTCATAGAATTACTATTAAAAACGGCCATTTAATATTTGATTGACTACTCATTGGCCTCTAAAATCTAATATTCTAATACTAGTTGTCGTACTAAGTTTATAAGAAACCAAATTAATTCGACATAAAAATTAGTAAACAAAAGTTCATCATAAAAACCAACTAAATAACAACAGTTTAGGTTTAAAAAGGTTTAAAAAAATATATGTGATCTTTACAGTAACTCGCAATAAAGTTCATTTCTAGCTAATAATACTGTTCGACTTTTATAAAAATATTATCACAAAGTTTCCTTAACCGATTGGCAAGAAACTTGGAGGAGACCTTTGGAACGGCGATGGCAAGGGCAGCGGCTGAATGTAGGGGCAATTCGGATCCGCGCAAGCAAAGTATGTCCAGAATCCGCCATCAGGTTGGCCTATCGACATCTCAGGGCCAAGACTCGGTTGAATAGGATTGAAGACCTCCATGTCGTTGACAAGTCCTGAAGTTGAGCCGGAACGTAGTCTCTGGGGAACAAACCAGTCCACGGTAATGGTGTTTCCGTCAATAATCTTTTCGTGATTCGCCTCCTTCGCCATCTCTGCTTGAGCTCGACTCTTGAAGTATATAACGGCTTTGGTGGTGCATCTCCTCCTAAGTGCTTTGCGAACCCCGTTGTTAGATGTTTCGTTAAAGATCCGCTTGACTTCTGTCGTTAAAGTGCTCTTGTTGATATTCTTTACTTCAAGAACTATGGCTTCCTGAAAATAGAAAAATAAAATTGAAAATTAAAATTACTAATGCGATTAAGGTAAACGGGTTATCATGATATAGAGGTAGGAAATAATTGGCATAGATAAGCATACCCTATGAAGCGGAAATACAATTTTATCAGCCCATTCAACTTGGATCGGGAAGCCCCATAATTCTAGTGGTTGGGGTTCAGCTAGCATCCTACCCCTAGCTACTGCTGCCGTACTGTAAAATAATTAAATAAAATACACAAGAGAATTAAATATTATTAAGAATAATAATAATTGATTATTGAAAATTTATGATAAAGGTAGTCTTACCGATGATCTTCGTAGATAAGACTGGCAAATGCTCGATTTGCTGGACAAACTTTAGGAATGTCTATATTTCTTTCGATGGTCACGTACAACAATCCAGGGCTCAGCGGCAGGACCTCGTTGAATAGCTCCTTTGGAGTCTTGTAGTTAGGCACACCAGTCAGCAACAGTCGACTGCTATCCATGCTTATCTTCAGGTAAAGCTGGCAACCGGGTCGGATTTCGTAGTTGTCCAGTCTCTGCACTGCCAAACCTGCAGTCTCCTGGTTAAAGTACTGAACGAAGGCGAATCCCCTGTTGAATCCACTGAAGTTCATCATGATCCGAAGTTTGAAGATCGGGCCGATCTGTTGCAGTAAGGGCAATAGGTCCGGTTCTAAGCAGTCACGTGGGATGTTTCCAATGTAAACTTCGCAACCTCTGGGTGGCACGTAAAGGCTTCCCTCAAAAGTGTAGTGAGTCGTCTTTGGTGTGGAAAAACGCTGGCCGTTAATTTGGATCACAGAAAAGTCCCAGTTGTCAGCAAACTCCTGGATTTCCAATGGGACCGGTTGATGTTGGTTCCCGTTCTCCGAAGCAGTCAGTAAGGCGTTAATGAATGCCATTTCGGAAATGTTGCTTTCAGAAACTTTGGCAATGGCACTAACGGAAGGAATCGTGAATGTTTTCTTCGGAAATGTTGCTTTCAGAAATATTGGCAATGGCACTAACGGAAGGAATCGTAAATGTTTTCTTCGGAAATATTCGTTTCAGAAATATTGGCAATGGCACTAACGGAAGAAATCTTAAATGTTAGTAGTACTCGAGAACTACACACGTCAAGCAGTGAAGACGAAGTGATCAAGAACTGACTTTCCAGCCTCTATTTATACCCCTAGAAGTAGGTCACTTGAAAAATTACGTTTAAGGGCGAAGGTCACCCTATGACCTGTTGAACTTTACATTGCAATCCATACAATGCATGTACGTTCTTCTGGGTCGTGCTAAAAATACATTTGGCTTCTTTGGCTTCATTTGAATATAGCATTTGCATATGGATATACCTCATGGAAACTTTCCCCACGATTTGACGATTCCTTCTGATTTTTATTATATTTTTTAAGACAACGTGCATTTTTTAATCGACATGAACAAATTTTCAGTTTATGAAGCCATTTTTGGTATGGAATCTGGACTTTAAAGTCTGAATGTATGAGAATATTAAGTAATGAACATGATTGACTGTTTGCTTTCTCCGTCATGGCATACATATATGATGTGGTGTAATATTTAAATGTTAATTCAACATTTTAAAGTTTTTCGACAAACAGATTTATTAGGAAATCAACATATAATAATATAATTTATCACTCCGGAAGACGAAGATAAATGAAACATAATTAAAAATCTCTCGTTTAACAATTTGTAACATTTAATCGTCATCGTTGACTTGCCCTTTGGTGAAGCTTAAAAAGACTTGTTCTAGCGACGTTTGACCGACCGAATACGCTTCAAGTCTAAAGATTGTTTTGGCTTCTTCCATTTTCTTGAACATTTCTCCCCATGTCACACCTTCGTCTTGAATATGGTAATGTACATAACCAGGATGAACATCCTTAAGCTTGCAACCTAAAAAATTAAATTGACATTGTCATAAAATATCCATCGTCAATATCATCCGATATAACAAAGCACTATACTATTGAAAAAGTGAAAGTCAGCATACCAGGAAAGTTGCGTTCTATGAAGTTTCTCAGTGGTTGCAATTCTTGCTCCCACGGCTGTAATCTCCCTTTTAGAGAGCTATGTCGTCTACCAAGTTCCTGCAGAAACACCATCACATAATACGAATCAATCATAAATTCAAAAAAAATGCACTCATAAAATTATTCCATACGCAAATATGTATTAGCAATGATACTTCTCATTCTGTCTTAAAATATATTTATTAAGTATTTTTAAGGTAAACCCAGAGCGTAGATAAATTTAGACTGCGTATAAATCTAATTTAATTGACAACAATTAATTAATTAACCCTTTGACTGTACAAAATGGCTGAATTTACAATTTAGAAAAGATTTGCATGCAAAGGAACGCGTGCAAACGTTTTCCATTCATTCATTGATTGATCCACTGATATAGAATTTAGGTAAATGAGCAGAGGTCATCACTTCAAAAGGTCTAAAAAATACGAAACGATAGGTAGGAAGATATGGTCGCACCAAGCAAACGTTGAACGTTACTTAATGATTGCTGTTAAAACGAGATTTGGCCATGACCTTCCAGGCAAAAGCTGGGCATTTGTATCTGTGTTGCTTCTTAATATGCGGTATGAAGTATGAAATATAGAGTTGATTTGTAAATTTTAATCCCTTACAAGCGACTGTCTTGTCAATCTTTGTTCATCTCGAGTAGACTCAATTTGGGCTATTAAAGTGTAGCCTTCGCCAAATTTGTTTTTCAGGTGCTGGGTAGATCCCAAACAGCGGAATTTTCCGTTGACCATTATGGCCAACCTGGTACAAAGTGCTTCACATTCCTCCATGCTAGGAAAAATGTTCATTTTTACTTTACATATTAGTTATATGCATGTATTTTATGAAGACCTAAAATACTGCGATTCAGACCTGTGAGACGTGAGAACAACAGAGGTTCCAGCTTCTCGAATGTTGCTGATAGTGTTCCAGAGATGTCTTCTAGCTACTGGATCCATTCCTTTTCAATAAATGAAGAATTAAAAATCAATATTAAGCATGATTGCTTTGAATGAGAAATGATACGAGACAAATTATTATGTAAATTACCTGTAGTTGGTTCGTCAAGGAACACAATCGGTGGATTTCCAACTAATGCTATAGAAGTAGTTGAATAGAATGTTAAATCTGGTATAAAAGTCATTTATTAAAAAATTAAAATAAGTAATGATAACGTATCATACCTAAGGCAGTAGAAAGCTTTCTCTTGTTGCCCCCACTGTATCAAGATAATTTAATTAGTCAATGTCAATTTTTGGAAATTTAACCTGGACTGTCATAGATTTATTAAAATAAGCAATGATAACGTATCATACCTATAAGTTCCGCAAGGTTTTTCAATATGTTCACTAAAAAGAAGATTGGCTCCCAAGACATCTACCAAATGATCAATCTTATCTTCTGATACACCTCTCAATCTGGCAAATAATCTGATTGTCTCACGACCAGTCAACTCTGGAATCAGTGCGTCAAACTGTGGACAGTAGCCCAAAACACGCTGTACTTTCTTTATATCCGTCTTAACACTCTTGGTATCTATGAAGGCATCGCCAGCAGTAATGGGTATGTCTCCAGTTAACATCTAAATTGAAATTACATTTGTCTGTTATTAATTAAAAAAAGGTAGTCGGCAGTCGTAGCTCATCTTAATTGTAATGTAACATAATAATTATTGTATAAAAGAAAATTTTAAATACCTTAAACGTGGTTGTCTTTCCGGCCCCATTCACCCCTAAAAGGCCAAAGCATTCCCCTTGCTGAACGCCTAAGCAAAGGTTATCGACTGCTAAAAACTTTCCATAATACTTTGTGAGGTCCCTGAAGTGAGAAAAAATCACACATTTCACATCAAGAAACGGTTATATTGCGAGAATGATGAAATTGAATAAAATGGTTTACTAGAGCTTTTACCTCAAAACCATATTGTCGGTTTTGTAAAGCTGAGTCAAGTTGGTATTTCGAATCCTTGCCTTTTCAGCAACGACATCTGAGTCTTCTAAAGCCATTGGATCTCTTTCCTCTTCTTTTCCAGCTTTATATTTCTTTGCTTCGTTTCTGTAGAAAATGCTTTCAATGAGTTTTGACTCAATAATGAACAGCAAGGCAAAACTTAGAACTCCAACAAGGAACATAAACAAAAGGTTTCTTCCAATTCCTGGAGCTTTCCATGCCAAATAGCCGACTGGATCTAAAATAAAAATTTAGGGTTAAACTCCATATTCCAATATACATATTTGTATTCATTCTTTACTAATATGTGGATTATTGAAACCGAGAATGAGCATACATTTTGTGCAGCAAATAGATTCGGGATCCTTAGCACAAAGGGCATTTCCAATGATTTCACAAGCCGAACGCACTTGACGATTCATGGAAAGTTGTGAAATGGCAAATCCTATGTCGAAATTTGGGAAAAACATGAATACCCACTCAAGGGCGTCTGCAACTTCCGTCAATTCCAGTTCCTCAATTTGCAATATAGTAATTGCCAAAATAGTAGCCATTCCTGAAGAGCAAAACAACGAAAATATTAATTATGCTTGGTTTTATGTTCCGATTTCAATGACTTAACGATCTTCAATACATAAATTAATTTTACCAGTCAAAAAGTTGAAGAAAGTCATTCTTGTGTATCCTGAAGAAGGGACGGTGAAAAGGAATGAGAAAAGGTACATAAGTGGCATCACAGCAAACCCATACATAAGTAACACAAGCAAAAAGTAGCCTTGCATTTCTCCACTTTTGAAGTCTTCTGTTTGAAAAGCTACCAAAACAATCATCAGTGCAAAGCATGGTATCAAATAGTTGGCAACGTCAAAGAGGAAATGTGCCAGCCAAAAAATTGGGAATTTTACTCCAGAGACGTATTGAAGATGTTTAGATTTTGTTTCTCTTTCTTTGATTAAAAACACGACGAAACTGGCTGCTAAGAATGACATTCTGTGAAGAAAAATATGAATTATTTAATGCTTTCACCGTTGGTATAATAAAGCCTACCATTTATGAAGTCTTTAAAAGTTACCCAAATGCAATGTTGAAACCGACAGTGAATCCTTCTGACTGCGCATTTCCTAAGTTGTCTAGTTTATCGTCTGCAGTGAAAGGAAGGGGATGATTTGAAATTTTTACTTTGATATCGTTCTTTCCGGTAACATGGCGGATAATAGCTTGTGATATTAAGTTCAGAGCAACTGGAGCTGCATGGAAAGGTTGATTATTGAAGTATCCGGTCATATCATGTTTCCCTGAATTTTCCGCTGCTCTCATTCCAACAATATATTGAAAATTTACTCGAGGCTGATTCTTTACGGACTCATCTAAAATATAGTTTGTGAAATTGGCGTCTCCAGTCTCCTGAATTGTGGATTGCTCCTGGCTAACGCCTCGATAAGCCTCACAGATTGGGGTGAAGCCGCTTTTACAATCAACTGTCGTAATAGGACTACCCATTTGGTCGTATTTCTAAATCAAAAAATGGGTGTAACAATGATGTAATGCGGGCATGCATAATGCGATGATATACAGTGTTGTCACTTACAATTAAGTCCAGTTCACGTTCGACTGGAATATCAACATCCGGCAAGGTTTTCAACATGATCAATGCGATAAGCAAGAATGCCACTGGAACGACAATTTGCGTGATTAGAAGTAACTTGTTCCGTATTCCATACAACCATTTTTTGACAATCATAGCCCGGAGCTAAATAATTAAAAGCATTTTTAAGAAATAAATACTTATAACGCATGCCTATAAAATAGGCCGCTCATGTTAAAGGTGTAACGTAGCAGTACCTGCTGAATAAACAACTGAGACCCTTCATTTCGCTCATCATCCGATTGATGGAGTTTGAAATTAGAACCTGTTTGCAATGTCTCCATACTGACTTTCACTGGTGCAGCTTTGGTGCCTAACAATTCTGATTTCTTTCTATTCATCTCATCTTCGACTTGTTTTCCAACTCTACAATTTTATTTAATAAATCAAAGTTCTTTCTCTTTTAGAAGACTTTTTTTACTGCTGGTAGGAAAGCTTAAAAACATTCTAACCGCATGAAAACTTCTTCCATTTGTGTGATAGAACAACCATAACTGGCAATACCCAAGTCGACTTTCCTGTCCTCGAGTTCCTTGAACATTGCTGGGAATATGTAAGACTTTTCGTCGGGAAGGGAATAGCTCAGTTCTGCACCAATATTTTGGTCAATATCCACTTCAGGCATGTAATTCTGAAGCACTTGAGTTATGCGATTAACGTCACAGTTTTGCTGCTTCACAATAATCAAATGATAACCTCCCCCTGGAATTTCATTGTAGAATATCGTAATTCTCTTACATTAAAACATTAGGAAAGTAACGTTCCCTGAATTTAATTAGCATGAATGTAGTATGTACCGTATTTCTTTTTCAGAAACAAAGAGCTTCCACAGCATTGGGCTTGACCTTCGGCCATTATAGCTATTCTGTCTCCAAGTAAATCGGCTTCGTCCATAAACTATGTTGATTGTTATTAACAAAGTACCGCGTTTCATTTAATTAACATAAATTCTAAGTCATTAGCAAATTAATTTATCTCATTGTTTTTCAAAACCTTACGTGAGTAGATAGCACAATCGTTCGATTCTTTTTTTCGCTTGTGATCAAATCCCATGTTGAGCGTCTTGCTCCGGGATCCATTCCTACAAAAAATATTATCTTTAACTCTGCTTTTAAAGGAAATTTCAAGCAATGACACATAATATGCAAATGTGACTTCATAGTTCATACCTGATGTTGGTTCATCTAGCAATACAACCTACAAGAAGAAAATTGTGGGTTAAAAGGATTATGCAGATACTTAATACAAAATAATAGCATTCATTTTTCATACCTGACTTCCTCCAACCAACGCAATACCAACGGATAACTTTCGTTTCATTCCTCCAGATAAGGTTTGTGATTGGGCATGTCTTTTGTTTTCAAGCATAAGGGCTCCAAGCATTCTATCAACTTCCGATTGAACGAAATCTCTATCATGTCCCTTAAGCTGAAATTACCATTTTATAATTTCCAGTTAAAAAAGAGAAAGTTAAAAGAAAGCAAGTTTACATAAATTTATGCTTCAATTAAGCTTGCAATCAAGTACCAAACAGAAGAATTTCAAATGTTCTTCAACGGTCATTTCATCAAATAAAACATCATGTTGTGGGCAAAGTCCCAAGCTTTGTCGGACAGAGTCAATTTCATTTCGAATATCAAATCCATTTACTAATGCAGTTCCGGAAGTGGGTGGAAATAAGCCTGTGAGCATGGACATTGTCGTCGTCTTTCCGGCTCCTATAAACATGTAAAAATGCAAATAAATTCTAGTTCCTTAAAGCTAATATAACATATCTATGTATGGGAAAGTTGTCGTACCATTATGCCCCAATAAGGCTGTCACTTGATTCTCATAAAAGTTAAGATGCAAATTATTAACCGCAACTTTGTCTCCAAAAATTTTGGTTAGTCCTGCAATCTTGATCCCAGCCCTTGATTTTGGCTCCTTCTCAAACATATGACTGAATTTCTTATGATGATCATCAATTGGAGGGCCAATTATTTCACTGCTGTCCATACGCTCGGATCCACACCAGTACCACTTCTGAACATTTTGATAAGCATGACAGTAATGAGCCAATTCATTTACATTAGAAATTACGCTACTTTCACCGTAGCCAATTAGCATATCATTGCTATCGCATGACAAGTCACTTTCACTGAATGAATCTAGTGCTATTGCATATCTTTCAATTGCTTGATTATAGATATTGGTACATACCGTAAAGGGAAAGTACCACGGAAGAGGAACACCAAAATCTCCCGGAAAAACAGCTAAATTTGTAGATGGTGGAGTAATTATAGCACAATTTTTTTTTTACATACGTCAAAGGGTGATAATTATTATCATAAAAAATGTATACCTTCAATGTATACGGCCAACACAAGGTAAACGACTCCATCAACAAACAACATTATAATGACATCTAGTAAACTTAAATTGTCATCGGGACTTGCTCCTTCGGCTATTGTACTCCATTGAATACCAGCCCCGGTGCCTTCAAACATGGTAATAATTTGACATCCAAAGGCCATGCCCGTGTTGCTGAAAATACTCATGCCAATTTTTGTTGATTTCGCCAATGCGTCATACCTAAAGACAATTAGTTTTTGATTCACAATTTTTTTCAATTGCCATTTGGGAAAACATAAAAAGTGATGAGATTAATCGTACCTAGGCTGTAGAAAGAAGTAGGGAAAATAGGTAAGAAAGAATAGAACTCCAGAGGCCGTTGAAGCAGAATTTGCTGGAACGTAAAAAGACAATAAATATTGTTGGCGAGGATGGGGCATTGTGAGAATTCAGAAATCATAATTAATTGTGTTAACTGTCACTCGTTAATGATACCTGTTGAAAAGAAAGACGATACGAGAAATCCTAATGTAATTACTGAGAACAAATATGAGAGAAAGAAGAAAAACAGCAGCGATCCATCTGCGTATGTTAACACGGCCAATCCATCCCCATACCATTTAACCTAAAAAGGGTTGCGCACGAACAAAAGCTTTAGATAACGATCCAAGCAGATTAGATTTGAAGTAGAAGGGACTTTTAGTACCTTGTAGAATATAGTCATTAGTATTGTTGAGATCACAAGAAATATGAAAGATTTGGTGAACCAGGCAGAATAATGAAGCCAGTTGGGTAGTCCCATCATTTTCATCGATTCCTTTAGCCTCCTCTCTTTTTCATGGACAATGGATTTCGAAATGTTTATTATTGGGTATATGAAGGATAGTACGAGGAAAAGGGGAAGTTGACTTTGAAGAGCGACCACAAAGACATCGTCAATATATTCTGTAAGTGTTAATTATGATTTTATGAGAGACAATCATTCAAATATTGATTTGTTGAATATATTCATATTGTGCATTTTTGAGCAACATGTACCTACCTGGATATGGGTAGCGACTTAATTTCACATCAAAATCGTCAACTTCAACTGCGTTTGCACCGGCTTTTGATTTGGCAATTGCCATGTCTATTTTACTTTGCAGAAACAAGAAGCCCTCTTGCCAATAACCTATCAATAATACGGTGACACATTATTAGTGAATTTCATCAGCAGTACAGTCCTTCACAAGATTTCAATCTTTACCTGGCTCGCCACCCCTTTGCCTTGCAAGATTGACGTGGTCATAATCCTCCTTATCAAAATCAATTTGATCTCTGGGACCAGGCACAGAAAAAACGGAGTACAATAATTCCGTCATCCATCTCGGCTTTAATCCAAAAGCCTGAGTGTCAGAGTTGTTGTGCTTGTTAGCCGGAAACCGGATGGCATACTGTAAGTAACAAAAAACGTTGCATAATATGTCCGAATCTGTTGTCTCATAAAATGCTTTTTAAATTATTGTTTTAATCTACATTTATGTCAGGATTATCCTTTTCATATTTCCTAAACACGACAGCAGCAAGGACTGGATTCTTATTTTCAGTTCTGAGTTCTTCTGGGCCAAAGTACGGCACAGAAGGATATTTATTGTCTTCATAATCCGCAACTAAAGCTGCTTCCGACTCATATCCAGCACCTATCAAGTCCCAATTTGTATGATAATTAATGTCAATTTGTTTAGCTTTGAAATTGGTAAATGTAGAATGGTTTATTTAAAAACAATACTAACACGTATAGTTCTTATTGACATCTTGAAATTCCATTATAACGGAATCCATGAGCTCCTTTACGTCAGGGGTATTCGGTGCATAAAGGATGTACCGCCTATTACACAAACAAAATACATATCATGTAATGTTGTCTCTTATTCACCATCTCATGAAGTTTATGAAGATATTTGTAGACAAAGACATAGACTAGACATGGAGAAAAAAGTTTTAGTTTCATACAAAATGTAACTTTCTTACCCTCTCCAAACCACAGTTCCAGTTGGATTCTGGGGATTGAATTCTGGATATAGCGAAACAGGTTTCGTTTCCGAATTAACAATTCCTCGAATCGCCACCAAAATCACAGTAAAGAATAGTGGCAGGATAATTTCCACAGCAGTTTGCACCTTGTGCCTCTTCTGCAAGATGTAATTCTTCCAGAGAAGCAATCCAAATTTCTTGAGACTGTCTCCCATCTTTGCTAATATTATCCAATAGAAGAGATATGCATATGTAGAGTCAATAAAAAAGAGCGTCCACTTGAGAGCTCTAAAAGTTGGAGTCCTTTATGGAACGGTTGAACAAAATGAGTGTCTTATGTGGGCCTAATTTTTAATAAATTGTTTGTTTGCCTGAAACCATTACGAAGGAAGTAAATTACTAATGGAATGAGTGTTCATTATTCGGCTGTGTAAATATTAGTAATTAGGTGGTGTATAGTAGAATGTAGAATGAATATGTGTTGATGACTCACCATAAATTATGCTTGTTTTCTAAGGCTATTGTTTCCAATACAAAGACTCCAGACTAGAGACGTTAGACTAAAGCGGGTATCCCAACCCAATACCAGCTTTTCAAGGACTGGCTTGCCATGAAAGCACAAATATTGAATTTTTGCGTTATGTAAATAGGTACATGATGAGCATGACTTGGTCGTTTTGCGTAACCATTTTTTATCAGCCAGTTGCATTAATGAGTGAGAAGAATCTTATCACAACCCTGATCCCCAATGCACTAATGAAATCGCATTGTATTTGTCTTTCATCATCACCACCATGTATCATCGGCATCATCAGCGTTTCCAGTATTTGTATCGGTTCAGTCATACTGCGGTTGGTAGTGTAAAAATCATTAACTTAATTCGTCATCTACGATACGATATATTTACGTAACGAGACAGGGTGAGCAATGCTTTTGAATGACTGATGTATCAGATGTATGGTTTAAGTATTTTAATACAAATTTCAGTGTAATTGAATTTGCATTATTGTTTTCAAACTTATAATGTTTTCGTCTATCTTAATTTAGCTGATGATGGTGAGCTGATGACATGGTTTGATGGCTAGGTTAGTGTTGATGATTTATCTTCGTATTATTTAACCAATACGCATAACATCAACATCTGAAAGTAATCTTATCTTATCGTGAGCAGGTGTTTAACGTATTCCATAGTTATTAATTACATTACATGTCCCTTTTTTCACCACGGCTGTTCCTTTTTTCGACTTCCTCGTTGTAACTTTGTTGGCTTGATATAGAGGTCAACTTGAACCATGAAACCATGTTCGAACGTAATCAAATCTAAATCTCATTGCATTTGCACTCTGAGTTGGTACATTACATTCAACATGAAATAGTCGTCGGGAAAAAAATCAGGAAAAACTAGTTGTATTTTAACTGAGTTTCACAATGCCCCAAAAGAATTACATAAGGTTGAAGGTTGTCGTTGTCATTTGTCATATGCAAAAAAAATCTAGATAAACTTTTCCCTAAGCGTTATAGTGTTTAAGCTTCATCCTCACCACGTAAGAGATATGAACACCATTGTTCATACATTCCTCAATTATTCATGTGATAAAGCAGCAGACGCTAGCAGCGTGTTATCAATTCTGATGCCAAACCAAAAGTTCCGCGTGACACTTGAATTTAACGGCCTAGACTGAAATGTAAATTTGAGGTTCATGCACATGAACTGAAATTTATTGTTCTCCATAATTTGAAAATGAAATGCAGTTAATTCTTGAATATGGACGATGTAATATTATGAGGAGCACTTATGTTTTAGTACAAAAGTATACGACGAGAGTTGTCTTTTGTAGAGAAATGAAAGAATATCTTTTGAAAATGAAGTTTTGAACTGAAGCCGGTGAACTAACAGTCAAGAAATTATAAGAAGGATAAGATGTAACTGTTCTTTAGTAGTTCTTTCGTAACAGATTATGGCGTGATTTTTATTATTCCATGTTAAAATATTTCAATCTATTGAAACTAATTTTTGAAATTTTATATCTAAAGATCTCTCAGACCACTCTGCAAAAAAATCTTAATTCTATTTTGACACAAACAATCGCGATTGACATTGATATGCATACTGATTTTTATTCTTATTAAGTACAACCAAGCAGAAATGATATATATTGATACAAATTCTATAAAAAATTGATTACAAGTTCGTTGGCAGACAAATGTATTCTACTCATTCTTTATTTAGTTCAAACGCAACCGGAAATCTATAGCATCAACAAGCTTTGAGGTTTCAAAAACAACGATGGAGCTTTTACATAAAAGGTTTACCGGTGCGGTCGATCAATTTTTACGAGTTGGTGAAACGGTGAAAGGTAAAATGTAATTGCATGCAAATGGATAAGGATAAATTTAACCGATATATATTTTATAAGTATTATGAGCAATAGCATATAGCACTCGTTGTAGGTAGTCTAGTCATATTTTTGCAAACACAAATTGATTGTGCAATATCCTAAGTCTACATGTAAAGAGTTTTTGTCCCTCCTACATTGCACGCGACCACGAGCATCTATATTTTTTGACCTTGTGATTCACACGTAGTACTTTGCAAGTATTCATGGAACATGGAATAAGTACTTATCCAGAACAGAGCTAAACTAGACGTGTCAGCAAAGACATTTTATTCCATGTAAAACATAAAACATGATGATAGCAAGAAAAGGACACTGATATAAATCATTTGATTTGGATATTATATGATTTTAATTTGTTTAATTTAATTTTCATTTTTTCTTCTTCATAGACACAACAGATAAGGGCACGAATATTGATTGTCTTCATTATGATAGCGATAACGCATTTTCTATTATGTAATCAGTTTGTGGAATTAGTTCATACACATGTATATTGCATTAAACTCGCTCACACAAACTCAATTCAATTTTCTATTTATAACTTGAATATATATAAATTTCCAATTAGTTAGCGTAATACAAAATACAATGCATAATATATTATTTCACATTGCTTGCTCATCTGCATTGATACTTGATACAAGATTCGGACTTCTGATATAAGATTTCTTCTGGTGACCTGCAGTTAAATAGCTAAATCAACGAAATTCCATTCCAAGAATTCAGCAACCCACATCACACATAGTCATATTTATAAATTGTAAATCCTCTTCGAAGAAAAAATAGAATAGGTTTCCATATACATAATCCATATTAATGCCATAATACAATACTATATAGCACTACGAAAGTTATAGAGTGAGTAATTGCTCATTTGTAGACAAGTATTATTACGAATGTATTACCAGTATTACCACCAATGCAATATGTCAACTATGAACTAACTATAACTAGATAGATTAAATAGATGACAAATACATATGTACTTCAACTACAAACTAGAAGAGATAAGATGATGGGCTTGACTGGCTTGACAGTATAAGGACAATTGTTTGCTTAAATGCCCTACCTATATCCCATACGAAATACAATACATATAAATGTTTTTGGCATTTAGACTTTGTCCGTCTGCCTTCACTGCATGTTGAGATAAAGTCAAAAAGTTGGTTCCTTTTGGTATTCGAGGAGGTATTCAATATACCGAAACCGTACTAAAATGTACATAAAATGTACGGATGGTCGTACCTATGCATATTTTTGTGTACAACCTTCATAGCTTCAATATGTGTGTGTGTGGCTCTGTGGTGTTAGTTTCATAAATGGTGATAGCAGTGGAGTGGAGTGGACTACTTGAGAGAGAGTATGAGAGTAATATATCCTTTAGCATTTTTGGTTCCCTTAATTTGTACGTAAGAACGGGACGAGATTCACTGTGTTGTGTTGTTGGATTGCAAAGTGTAAAAGTGGATATTTTATACATATAAAACATTACTTTTTTCTTTCCAGAGAGCCACGGGGGAGTTCTGGGAAAAATGAAATATATGGGCTTGGCTAATTCTACTTTTTGTCCACTTGTTTGTGACACTCACTTTTTCGTTTTTTAGTTTTTAATTTTTTGCAAAAAAACAACAAAACAATTTGCAACAGGAGAAGTTGGGACAATGCAGGCAATCAAATGTGTTGTAGTGGGCGATGGGTAAGTGCACAGTTTTATAGTGAAAGCGTTCAGCGTTCTTTTGCTGAAGAGGATACGTGTTTTCAATGGAGTTTCCTTGTTTGAAGAAAATGTCTTTTTAATTGAGGGGCAAGTGTTACCCTAAAGTGTAGTAATGGAGGGTTTTCTCATGTTTATGATTTGTTTCTGTTTACAGTGCCGTCGGTAAAACCTGTTTATTGATTAGCTACACCACAAATGCATTTCCTGGGGTGAGTTTTCTTCCTTATCTTGATCATTTTTTGGATGCGTTTCAGTTTTGTAACATGTGTATCCAGATTAAGTAAATGATCATGACGTGTATTAGGTGCTAATTTTTAATCTGTTTTGTATCTCAGGAGTACATTCCAACGGTATTTGATAATTACTCGGCAAATGTGATGGTAGATGGGAAGCCAATTAATCTTGGTTTATGGGATACAGCCGGTAAAAATCACAATTTACATTTGGTCCTCAATCTATTATCTTCTTGTATTGTAAATGGATTCAGTACTTTATAGAAATTGTTTGTTACTTTGATTAACAGGACAGGAAGATTACGACAGATTACGACCCTTATCATATCCACAAACCGATGTTTTTCTTATTTGTTTCTCTCTTGTTAATCCGGCCTCTTTTGAAAACGTTAGGGCAAAGGTAAATGTTCAGAGCTTCTTCCTTCTGATAAAGAATAATTTAGTTCTCGTAACGGATTCGAAGTTCCGTCTAAATATTTGGTGAATTTGCTTAATTTTGTGTGTATTTTTGTACAGTGGTACCCGGAAGTGCGTCATCATTGTCCCAACACACCAATAATTCTGGTTGGAACCAAACTCGATTTACGAGATGACAAAACAACTGTGGAAAAGTTGAAGGAGAAGAAACTTGCACCAATTACTTATCCACAGGTATAAAAAAAACTTATCTCTTTTGATTATGAAAAACTTCAAGAACATTTAGGTTGAAAGTAGACAAGGTTAACTGAAATGTTTGATGTTCTTATTTAAAGGGACTGTCGATGGCGAAGGAAATTATGGCCGTAAAATATTTAGAATGTTCTGCTCTAACACAAAAAGGGCTGAAAACTGTGTTCGATGAGGCAATCCGGGCAGTATTATGTCCAGTGCCCAAACCTAAGAAAAAACCATGCAATATTCTCTGAGCGCACACACAACATTCTATGTATTGTTTTCTTTCATAATAAGTATACACACAGTATATAGTTTCTTCTTGCTTATTGAAAAAAAGTTACTGGATGTAATAATAATAATGTAAATGGCGAAGTACGCATATATATATATGTATTTTACCACTCTGTAACTATCAATGACGACTATGCATTTTAAAAACTATATAAATAACTATCTTGCCTAATTATTTACTATGTACTACCACCTAAATGGGAGGTTGACAATTGGAAAGTGAATTTTGAAGGACGAGGAGAGAACAGTCATGGTTTTACGGTCTTCAACATTCAATGAAAAAATGCCTTGTGATGTTGTATATATAATATTAGTGTATGTAATAATAATTAATTAACTACTCGACAGACATAATAATATTACTACGAAATACATGATATACTCCTTTGACATGATACACATAAAAAACGCTCCTTGATGTATTAATAATTAAACCTAAGTATGAACTCGATAGATACATAATTATAAAATATTATACTACACAGATTACAAACATGATACAATCTGAGAGTAATATGTTAAAAATTGCTTTTCTTTCATTTAGTGGTGTAATGATTTATGTATTTTAATGATCAAATCGTACTGGAAATTAATGATTATGTATGCAAATGCAATAATACCTAACTCCGTGGGTGACTGTTCTGTAACAGGTGTGTCAATGCCATTATATTACCAAAATAGGAAGTTGTTATGTACGTCTTTGATAATATACCGAATACCGATTGTAAGGGTACGTGCGTATTAATATTGTTTCCGAATATCCGAATCACGGCAAACAATTCGAAACGGTGAACACGATTTAGTAATCTAAACCTTAATACTATATTGTACACAGTATAATGCGCTGTAAGTTTTTTTAAAAATATCATCAAATTGCATTGTAAAAGAACAAAGTGTCTACCTAAATACAATATTACGGATTGTATACATTATTGTACGATAACACAAAAACCAACCAACCAACCAAAACATTCGCTTAAAATATAATATTAACTTATTAATTTTTTTTGGGAAACAGATTCAGTTTTCCGTGTACTATTACTACTGTATGTAAATAAGTTATAATAATAAAACCCTAAAACTTCAATCCTAATTGCTTTTACAGAATCACTGTGTGTTGAATGTATTATGATTTTTAAAGTGAATCCATTTCATAATTTCATAATAATTTTAATGCACATTTAACATTTTTACAAACAAAAACGTGTGGTCCATAAAAAGGCATTTGAGCTTACTAAAAGGATATTTTTATGCATAGTAGTGATCATGAATTCTGACCATACCCACATTGCCCCGCATGGGAAGACACAGGGAAAACGAAACAACATGTATTTCTATTGAAAGGATATTTTCTTATTCGGCAGGCATGCATTGTTTACAACTGGACAATTGGAACATATAATTTGTCTTCAGATTGAATTATAAATATTAGTTTCCTTTTAAATGCTTATCAAGGTGCGAACAGTGTAAATTATTTGAAGGCGTTCAGGTTCAGTTACCGGCTCAATTTTGTCTTCCTCTGATATTCTATTAGTGTGTTAAGAACGGTGTACTAATTTACTGCAAGATGTCAAGAAGCGTGCAGCGACTAGGAACGCTGTGGCTTTCACTGAAGCGCACAACTCTTAGTTCCTCAGTTGTTGGGCGTCCATTGTTGTGCCACCGATCTGTGCCATCAAAATCTCTTCCAGCTTCGGCGCATGGGATCCATATTAACTGTAATCTCTTCTCAGAAACACCGATTAGCCAGACTGCATCAAAAGGTTACCAATCATAATCATTTGAAGTGGTTGGAGAATTATGCGATGCAGTAATGGCGAATGATGAAATGATGATGACAAAATAATTCCGTTTTTTGACAGAGCATTCTCAAGATGAAAGGAGAGTTAAGTTGTTCATTCATCCCCAAGTTCAAACTTTGTTGAAGGAGTTAACAGCAAGAGATTTGAAACGAATTTTCCGTAAAAGGAAAATTGGTCAGAAGCTCAAAGAACCAAAGTACACTTTTATGACGGAAGATCAATTAAAAGAAGCTCGAGAAGAAGCCGAGGCAAGAGCTGATGAACTCCTGAAAATGCCCCTAGTTCTTATGCCAAGGAAGTCGATTGATACAATTTTGTCCTTTGACCCTTGCATTCAAATGGATGAACCGCTGCCGTCAACTCTTATTTTTACTGATATTTCTATGAACATAGATGACAGGGTAAATAAAATGAAAATATAATTATGTTTTGTTACTCTTACGAGTAGCCGTTAAAAAAAATTCACAATTTGATTAACCATTTTACAGGATCGTATTATTGTAGCAAGAGATGCAGATGGTACATTACGCCAAGCAACTTGGCAAGAACGAGATAAAATGAACGCCTTATACTTTCCAGTCAAAGGACGAGAATTTATTGCACCGAAAATGTTCACACAGCCTGACGCTCTTCAAAATGTATTGGATCGTGCCAGTGAAGAAGATAACACATATGAGTTTGTATTGGATCGAGCATGTCTCCAATTTGAGCCTGATAACCCAACTTTCATTTACGCTGCGGAAGCCACCTATGATGCAATAGACCGAGCTGGACACTACGACTTTCTCAAATCTACTCGACATTATGGACCTATGGTATTTTATCTAGTGCGAACAAGAAAGATGGACAATCTTTTGTTGCATTATATTAAACATGGAAGGTATTGTTTCTCATAACTGTATGATATGTGATAGTTCTTGTCTCGGAGAGTTTTGCAATGAATAACACTTTTTTTTTTAAATAAATTCTCAATCTGCAGGGTCTCTACAGACGCCGACAAACTAGTCATCCTATTTCAAATCATATTTCCAGAATGCAAGTCCAAAGTTACGGATAAGTCAATAGAGCCCATTGATAAAATAAGGCGTTACATTCAGTTGGATGCAATCAAGAAGGGAGAATTGGAATTAACTTTGAATGCTTATGTAGAAGAAGAAGAGAGAAAGGCTGAGTTGGAGGAGGGGCTCAGAAGACAACATGTTGGTTAAAATAAAAAATAATTTTATAATTACAGACTTGTTGTTACATACAGATTTTTTAAAAAAATTCTGTGTGATGTATTATAAAACATTATTAAAGTGAAAGTAGAATTGAATTTCAATGCGTTTCAGTAACTCATTATCATACATCAATCTGCATAATATCAGTATGCATGCATGCACTTGATAACCGATCTTAATATTTTGCAGAAAACAGGTACTTTTATTTTTATCCATTGAAAAGACGAGATTTATATAGACATTCAGCCCCAGGTTCCATTCCAAAGTGTTATTATTGATTTGACTCCAGCGCGGCATCCCTATGTTCAAACGCATCTATCGATCCTACACATCTTCCAGAGAAAAAAATTTCAGTCTGGCTCTGCTCTAGATCTGAACTGGAGTGAAAACTTTCACCAGACTGATTATAGCTATAAACACGATAAGAAGGAGGCAGAGACAAGACCAAAAGACACGGTACCAGTAGTTCTCCAGTTAATTTATCCAGTAGGTACCCCAAATTAATGAATCTGATCGGATTTCCAGGCCATAAAAGAAGAGAAACCTGCTAACTTGCTAACGAGTGTTTATGTTGTTATGTTCGGTCATAGGTTGTTGCTGTGATTGAATAGAAATAGCAAATATGAATGCACCACTTCCATGAACGCTTTGAAAGTTTGCATTTGTATCCACGAATGCAAATAATCCAAAAGAAAACCTGTTGCCTTTATACACGATCAACGATAAGTTGATACTGCTTCGCTGCCTTCGAGTATAAGATATGAAGATTTATCCAAACCTGCGTGTGTCTTGATATCAATGATATGATATCGCGATAGTTAACTAATTGAGATAGGAAGGATGCTGCGGTTCCATAAAACTTGCGGATCGCTAATAGAGTTTTCCAATAATTACCGAAGTGCTGAGCGAAAAAGAGCAGAGACAGACTTTAATGAAGGGGTTGTATTCAGTGACAGCAAGTTGAAAACCAATACCATTTTCCAAGTTCGATTGGACAAAAAGGTAAAATGTCTGGGAGAAATGGAAGGGTTATCATTTTGATCTATTATGCTGTACAAGTCTTTTAAAATAATGCGTCATGTTAATGTTTCTGACATCTCTTTTCTTAAATCCTTTAGGTTGGATTTTGGTCTGGAGGTATCCAACTTGGAGTTTCGATAGTAGATCCTAATGAATTGCCATCTGAAACAGTTCCACAAAGTGCTACAGAACTTCGATATGGTACCTGGGTAAGATTGAAAAAATTAGATTTGTCCCAAATACCAATCATGTCGCGATTTCTATTTTGGGAAAAAATTCACAATGTTCAATCTTTGTAATTTTAGCTGATGGCCAGCAAAACCATCTTGAAAGATGGAGAAATGCTCATGGAAAATTATGGATATGATTTAGAAAACCTTCAGGAAGGAGACACGGTGGGGCTTATGCGAACTAATCAAGTATGTAATAATGGAAAATGGCAAATCATTTTAGTTGTCAACAATAATTGTAAACTAATTCATGCTTTGATTTTTGTAGGGAGCTCTAGTATATTTTATTCAGGGAGTATCTCAAGGTGTTGCGGTTCCATTTGTGCCTGAAGACGTCTTCGTTGTTGTTAATCTATATGGAAAATGTGCAAAAATATCCGTTGTTGATGTTCAGCCGTATGAACAATGTAAGTGCATTTATGTTTTTGTACGTGAGCTGCTATAAAGACTGTAAAACTAACCATAACTTTGATCATCACATTTTAGGTAGCAACACAGTAGAATTTGTTGTACACAGGGAGGCAGACACGGACCCCACAACTGTTGAAACTACAACAGACTGTCGACCTATTCAAAGTATGGATAATAATTCTAGTCGGGATAAGCTTCGATTTCATACTAAATGCGGGCCACTCGTAAAGTTATCAAACAATCAGAGAACAGCAGAAAGGAGGAGACCTTTGGAAGAGTTCAATAATTCCGTTGTTTTAACGCACAGGCCACTTAGAGAAAATGAACTTTTTCAGGTTTGATTAATGATTAATGATTTTAACCTGGCCTTACAATGATTGGTTCATAAGTCATGTTGCTAATAGCTGGTTGTCTGTCCACAATTAGATTCGGATAGACATGCTAGTTCACAAGTGGTCTGGTTCGATTGAATTTGGATTAATAACCCACAACCCTGAAGACTTTAATTATGGAGTTGATTTTCCAGCCACCTTGACAGTTTTGAGAAATGGTTCCGTCATAATGAGCGGTAATGGAATACTACACGACGGGAAAGCGACGAATAGTCCGTACATTGGACTTAATTTAGACCAGTTACAAGAGGTAATTTTATGTCTGCTAACTAAAATGTTTTTTAATAAGCCAAAGGGATAAGATAAATACAAATATATAATTCATTGTTGTACGATTTAGGGAGATCGACTAGGCGTCATGAAGAAAAGTAATGGAGATGTAGTTTATTTTGTTAATGGTGAATCTCAAGGAGTAGCAGCGTCAGGAATGATTTCTCAACAAGTTTGGGGTGCAGTTAATTTGTACGGTATGTGTAGTAGGGTACGTGAAAATCTTGTCAATTAACAATGTAAAGTCTATATCAACCATGATTTGGCATTTACTTTACCATACTATAGTGACAATTGATTGTTGTATAATTAGGTGACAATAGTTGATAGAAATGACCATGAAGAATACAATTTAAGACTGAATGTAAGGGACCCTGTTGTAGATTCTACTTCAATTGCGAGCAGTAAGTATTGTTTATTATAAACACTGTCCGAACTTTTCCTACTCGAACAATATCTAACGTAGCTTCTGTCATTTAGTCGAAGAAACCTCAGAACTTCAGTTCCATCCGCATTGTGGCTTCCATGCTGCAGTTATCAACAATGGGAGAACATGTCATCGACCAGAGTAAGCTACTCTATGACCTATTTTAATTTTATTGTAACTCCTACAAAATTGTAGTTTTAATTTTTACATTCTATGTGTACATTCTGCAGAGCTAGTCAGGATTTTAATCATGGGGTAACATACTTTCAATTTCTCTATATTTTTACAAAGCTTCGTAAGAAGTCCAAGTTTAATTCTTTCCTTCTGCTGTTTTGTTTAAATATAGGTTGTTCTCACAAATAGAAAACTGAAATCCAGTGAAATGTTTGAAGTGCGCCTTGACAAAATGGTTAAAAAATGGGCCGGCTCCATTGAAATAGGTTTGTTAAACGATTATTGCGAAAAGCTTAATACATGGATTAGGTTTACAACGCATCTAATAGCTTTTTTCTATAATGTTATTAGGCGTAACTACTCATCGACCCACTTCATTAGAATATCCATGTACAATGACCAATGTAAGATCTGGAACTTGGATGATGACTGGCAACGGTTTGTCTACTAGAAATTTCCACAATAACAATTTTTTTTCAGTAAAAAAATGTTTTATTTGAAATGTTCTTTTGACATTTTACTTGGGTAGGTATTATGCATAATGGACAGTCTGTGATTGATGAATATGGCCAGTCATTGGATCGACTGAAAGTTGGTGATAGAGTAGGGGTTCTTCGTAAAGAGAATGGAGATTTGCATTTTTATGTAAATGGTGTTGATCAAGGCATAGCTTCATCTGAAGTTCCTGAAACAGTTTACGGAGTAATTGACTGTGAGTTTTTGAAACGGCTAAAACCTTTACTTTTGTTTCGTTTATTGAAATTAAAACATGAAACCTTTCTTGGACTTTCTCTTTTCCATTAGTGTATGGACAGGCAGCTCAAGCGACAATCATTTCGCACGACAATAATTATGGGGATAACTGTTGCAGTCATGGACATGATACTGATAGAGGAAGTACGGTCTGTTTTGGTGGTGTCTCAACTCCATCAGGAGATGCTGTTACTGTCTCTGGTGATCTGAAATTTCATTCCTTACATGGTAAAAACGCTAGAATATCAAATAATGGGGTCACTGCCTCAAGACCCAATGCACGAGGAGAGTTCAACGCTGCAATAGTGGTCACTAATCGCCCACTCAGGGATAATGAGTTGTTTGAAGTGACCATTGAAAAGATGGTGGACCGTTGGTCGGGGAACATTGAGGTAGTAATTTATGCTGTCTAACTGTATATCTCATGCATAATGTAATCTTGTGGTTAAAGTATGTAATGCTGATATATTTTATATGAATAATGCACATATAGGCTGGTGTAACAACCATTCGACCAGAAAATCTGCTATTTCCCAATACGATGACAGATATTGATCACGACACCATCATGTTGAGTGGGTCATCCATCATGAGTGTAAGTGTATGAGATGCTCTAGTGATTTACACATCCAAGTCTGATGTCCTAACTTGATGGAACAACATGTTCCTATTTGAATATGATTTTCTTTAAATATATATTGTAGGGTGGGAACACAATCACAACCAGATATGCTTGTAATCTGGATTGCCTTACAGTTGGATCACGCGTTGGAATGATGAGGAAATCAGACAACACGTTACATTTCTTTATAAACGGGGAAGATATGGGAGTTGCAGCGACGGACGTTCCACAAAATATACATGCCGTTGTAGACTTGTATGGTCAAGTAATGCCCTGATTCTTACTGGCAGAGATTTAATAAGTATTATTTTAGCACAAGGAAAACCATTTTAATTAAAGTTTCTTCTTAATAGTGTGCTCAAGTGTCGATAACAAGAGTTGGCGACGCATCAATGGTGTCTTCCCAAGTTGTAGAAAGCCTTATTAGTCTTCCCATCAATGATACAGCCCATCGATTCAGTGTCTGTGGGGGCAAACATATTGTCCTGAAAAACAATAATTTGACTGCGTCGAGGCTGAGACACTTCAATAATGCCCTTGCATTTAGTTCAACAACTTTGGATTCAGATGAAATTTTTGAGGTAACACAATAATTTAAGATTCGTATATCGATTACTTTGTTTTGCATAAATTTAACATTATAATCTTATCTTCTCATAGGTTCGCATTACTGAAGTTAGTGCGAAATGGGCTGGTGCACTTATTATTGGAGTTACGGCTTTAAGCATCGCTGATGATTTTCCTGCAAGTCGCATTCCAACTAGGATTAATGGCTTGAATTCAGATACATGGTATGTTAAAGGCTGTTCGGTGTATAAAAATCAACAACTCTTGAAGCAGAACTATTGTGTCAACTTGAATCGGCTGTGTTTGGGAGATCGTGTTGGAATTCGAATTGGTCAAGACACTTGCCTCAGACTGACAGTTAATGGTAATCTTTTGAATGAGCGAGAGATGCGTATAAATTATGAATGCAAATTCTTGAGCTAATTGATTATGTATGTATGACACGATTAACAGGTGAAGATATGGGGGTCGCTGCGTTTAATCTTCCCAAAGTATGTTTTAATTGTACTGTTTATATACAACTATGTATCTATTGACTTTTGGATTCAAAAGTAATGAACCATTATTTCATTTTTACAGAAACTTCATGCTGTTTTGGAACTTTACGGCTCTACAACTGCTGTAACAATTACAAGCTCTCTTAAAAGTATCGTTGCATCTCCTGGAGACTCTACTCCTGCAACAGGTATTGCGGGGTCGGATTCAGCTCATTCTCTGGTTGACGATAGCACACAGGTATAAATAATATTTATTTATAAAGGTTACATCCCAGTAGGCCGTCAATATTAAATGCATATCATATATTTTGTCCTAAATAGGCTCGTCCAACTAGTACTTCTCATATTGGTTTAGCTAGTATGGTGTTTGGAAGACATGCATTGAATATAGAGTTATCTAGTGGTGATATGGTTGCAAGGAGGTCTTCGGGGTACCAAGGAATCGTATTCTCGTCACAACCCATGATGAAAGGGCAACTCATTCAGGTTTTGCACCTACTTCTGTAGAGTTTTTCAGAAAAATTAATGTTTTAAAATCTTTAATCCTTTTTAATCCTATTGATTTCAGATCCAAGTTGACAAGTTAAACCCAAAATGGACGTCGTCAATAGTTGTTGGCGTAACTGAGATTTGTCCAGATAAACTTCCTAACATTCCAGTTTCAAGCTTGTCATTAAAGAACGGATCATGGATAGTTGCATCGGATTCCTTATATGAGAACGGCGTTCGAGTTAAAGAGGGACATTGTTATAATTTGGATAATATTCAAGTTGGTGAAGTTCTGAGTGTTTTACTGGACCTTCAAGGAAATGTTCATTTGATCTGTAATGGAACAAGTGCCATCATTCGTACAAACGTAACAGGGAAAATTTGGCTAATTGTTGATTTGTATGGGGAAACAGAACAGGTAACCTCAATATATAACGTAAACTTATGTGATCATCAGGACAATTACATCAATTAGTTTTGCATTAAAGGTTACACTATATACTGGAGAGGATTGCCCCAAACCAACTTCTAACATTAACTTAATAGTGAATGGAAATTTGGATACAAGTTTTTGCTCAGATAAAGGAATCTTGTGTGGTGACTCTAGTCAATGCGAATATTTTCAAGCTTGTCAAAGATTTAAGTCTTCGTTATGCCTGCCAGGTACACTCTATTGAAATTATACATTAATACAAGCAGTTTCAATATACGCAAAGCGTTTATAGTTCCCGTAAATAAATCCTTCTATTCCAATTTTTGTTACAGAAGCCTACTTTGTTCCAACTCCAACGGAAATTCCAACATGCTTTTGTTCAAAATGTATGCAATTTCGAGGTGAAGAATTAGTAAAAGAACAAGGTGATCCTATGGAGAAGCATACAGTACCTCGAAACTGGGTTCGCTTTCCGTTAAACATTACCTTCGATATGAATAATAGCTCTTGTGACCAGTCAATGATGACAGGACTAATGTCAAATAGCACCAGTAGTCTAAGTAATGTGCTTACTACTTGGCATGTTGCATTTTATGGGCTACCAATATATCACGTTCGTCAAGTTATGGGTAAGGCAAACAAATTTTTTTATTTAAATGTTTCTTATATCCTCCTCCAATTAAGAGTCTGCAATATGTGACATTCTGTAATTGCCAACTAGATTATGGACAACTAAGGTTTCCGGATGTTTACTGTGCTATGGATGAAGCAAAAGATGAGAAAGTCGGAACAACAGAACTAATTTTCTCTCCATTAATTCAATACGCCTCGCTAGATAATTTTGCCGCACCAAAAAAGGGATACTTTGATTCCAAAACGAAGCAGCGTGTATCTGTAAAAACTATATTTGAACTACTTGTTCAACCTGGATCCTACCGAACTAGTCCTCCCTCCCACTCAATGCAAAATTTAAATCATCTTGAGGCTGAGAAATTTGATATTAACCACATAGAATGGTCAACCAAGGAACAAGGTGCAACTCATGTTGCTGCCTTGTTGCTTTGTCTTGAAGGCTTTGCTATAGATTGACTGAATTTTATTTTATGAATCTCTTCTTCCTCTGAAATTAGTTGTATTGCTTTATTTTCTGCGTTTGAATTTATGTGTTATTATTTTATTACAATCTTTATGTAAGTTGAGTTTAGTAAGCTGTACTTCATTTATTGGTACATATGTATGATAAGGTAATTGACAGACTGGAAATGACTTGTTAAAATTATTATTTATGTACTTTGTTTGTGTACATAAGCAAAACATATCCTTCTCTGTACTATTATAACCTTTTAAGTTTTATGCGTATTTGTCAGAAGCTTCTTACATACTATATACTTTTGTTCATTTCTGAGCTGCAGACAAAAAAGCACTACTGAGGATCTAATAAAAAAGAAAGTATGAAAAGAGAACTATGCGCAGTATAGTATAAAAGGCTAACTCGGTATTAACAATCAATACAAAAAACATGCATTCACTTCTGCTGAACGAAGGATTTAGTAACTGATTGGCATAATTTCTTGAGCTAAATAGTAAGATAAAATTTAATATAAAACGAGTTTGTTGTAAGTTGTAACTCACTGGGAAATGAAAAAAGTAATAGGTAATTAATGGATATCCAACCATGTATCGGTTAAGTTTTAAGAAAGATTTTCTCTAGATTAAAGTTTAAGAGATTATAAGTTTCTCATATGAATATTTTTCATCATCAGTCTTATATTAAACATGAGTAGGTCTTATAAATCTATTTTCTTTACTATTATGAAGAGCACTTCCTGTTGAGTCCCTGTTACTGCTTCTGGGAACTGATGAAGGTTCCGGTGGTATATTATTATTGTTACTACTGGTACTATTACTACTACTACTGCTACAACTTATATTATCCGGAGCCACGTCCTCGTCCGAAACTGCTAACATTTTAAGCTTTGTGACATGCGTTGATTTTGTGTTGTTAAGAAGGAACGCTGCAGCTCGGGCAACGTCCCAATGTGACATTTCGAGTACCGACACAACATGCTCTGTTCTATCCATGAGAAGAGATTCTGGAAGAAGAGCTTTGAGCCTTATAAGCTTCACTGCATGAGCTGAATCTCCCGATGTTGCTTCCAAACTCCATTTGCACAGATCTGTTGTAGCCTGATAAAACAATGAATGGTGAAATGGTTGAAGGTTTTTCTGTAACAAATTAATTATTATCATATTTATGTGTGAAAATTGAACTTACGGAGGAACCAAGAACCCTCTGGATTGTCTTAATTTTTGTTATAACGTTTATTGGACCATCATATGTACTTTGGGAGTAGTCGTCTGGCAGTGAGACTGATTGCACATTTGCATTGACACTTGAAGTTGCATTAGTTGAAGAAATACTCGTTTTAGATGTGGTACTACTGAGTGAGTTGGATCGGAAATGCTTGATGGGTGAAGTAAAATTAGCTGCACTACTACCGGGATCACTATTTGCATCCTCTTGTTGACTATCCATTGAGATCTTCCTGGTTGGTAACTGCGTACTATTATTAGTAGTGGGATCACATTTCTCTGAAGATGCGACAGAACTCAAAGACGAATTATTATTGCCTTCAACAGCATCGAGACTCCTTTCCGAATCCTCCATGTCAACCTCCACTGGAGTTGCAATAATAGCATATTGGATGGCAGACTCCTCATCATTATTACGATCAGAGGAGGATGAGGTGGTTTCTACATTTACTTGTTTCTCATATGCAGGAATATCTTGTGCTAAAGGGTTTTCATAAGACATGAAAGGATTTCTACTCCGTGGCCTTGGATTGGATACACTACTTTTACTACTAGTCGAAGAGGAACTGGCACTTTCTTTCACGGGCTCTTTAGTGTCATTGGGAATAACAGGCAAGGGTTTTGCTTTAATGCTAGAAGAAATGATTATAGGAGTTGAAGAAGTATTTGATTCTGTTGGTTGATCTGTTGATGGCGTAGGATTATTAGGTGGAGGAGGTGTGGTATCATGATGATGTTCCGTTGGCGTTGGAAGTGCTTTGTTAGTTTGTCTTTGTGGCTTCGGTGGAGGTGGGGGTGGCATAAGATTTGTGTCGTGCGTTACATCACTTAACGGGATTTTGGCAGGAATCAGTAAAGGATGCTTTCTTTGATGCCGAGTTGTTGAAGAAAGCAAACTACCTCCTTGCTTATTTCTTTCTCTTGGAGGTAGAGGTAATACATTTGAGGTAACAGCAGCCTTACTTTGTCGCAGCAATCTTAAAGGATTACTATCTACTACTTCGTCTTCATCGTCCCAGTCAGGACTTTCATTATTTAATTTATCTGAGCAAGGGAGACTCAGATTACGGGGTCGTGGTTTCGTTGTAGTAGAGTGATGAATTGGTGGTGGTGGTGGAGGATTAGCTGCACCGGAAGCCATTGTTGATGAGGAAGAACAGGCAGGCATGGAGTGCTGCCTTTGATGATTAGGATGGTGATGATGATGATGATGTACAGAGGAGGAAGAAGTTGAAGGGATTTCAAATTGCATACTGGTATTACTGGTGGGCGAAGAGATTTCAAAAAGTTCAGATTGTTTGGATGAGCAACTACTTTTCTCTGGAAAATGGAAGCTCGATGATTTGTTGTCATAAGATGGGGTTAGAAAGCCTATATATAACATTGAGAAAATATTTGCGTAAGTATATATTGGAAATTTTTATAAAAATTGGAATTCAATTACGAATAGTTTTAAAAAAGCAAAACGGAAAATGTGTTGGCAAATGAATATACCTAAGCTGCATATGGATGGTTTCTCGACTAGAGAATTATACGCTTCTTTAGCCTCGTCAGTTAACGTGGACTGCATACACAAAATTTCCAAGCAAAACAATAAAGTTTTAACAAAAATTAATATAACAAACAATGAAAACAAAAGGCAGACACGAATAATCAACGAAAATATCTTAATATCTAATAACGCAAACCTGAATATCTGGTATGGATGCTGCCTCTTGTGAGTAGTTTCGCCGTTCCCGTTCACTTCGGCTAGATCCTAAAATGAAAGAAAACTTTCTCCGATGATTTGGAGAATTTGGAGTTCGAGGGGATGAAATGTCATCCATAGATGCATTCGTATGTCCGTGTTTTCCAGGTCGATCCAAATCCAACATGGAACGAGATGCCAATTCATTTGCTAGAGAAATGGCGTGGTCCAATGTCTTTCGGTCGGAAGATGAGATGGGTTTTACCTACACATATTCAAATGATGATATCACAGTTCTATGAAATTTGAAAAGAATGCTGTTTATATTATGCGTGTTGTGTTGTAATGCCACATACCGTGGCAAATTTCTTTTTAGTTCGAGCCATTTCTCTTAATTCATTTTTGACATTGTGGGCTTCATCAGCGTGGTCGCTTTGCAAAGCTCCAAACACCTCATCAACTAGGCTTGGGCCACCAAGGTCGAATGATTTCTGAGTGAATAAGCCACATTTAACATATTACAAATTTGTTATATGGAATTTATGACTGTAGCATGAAATTGTACTCACTTCAAAACGGGGACTTTCCAACGGTGATTGAGATTTTGAACTCAAAGCTGGATTGGAAACACCCCCTTCCAATCGATGATGCAAATGATGACCACCTCGTTCTCGAACCAACTCATTTTCTTCATCCGAAATTTCATGATATTCATGGTCATTTCCATCTGTATTCATATGAGCTGCTGTAAGAAGTAAAGGTGTTTTGTCAGTCACAGGAATCTCAACACTTTCACTTAAAGATTTGCTGGGAGACTGTGACTGGACATGGGTTGAAGAAGATGTACGACTGGAGCTAGCTGCTGTAGAGATTGAGTTGCTGGTGCTGCCTGATGGTGTATCAACCGCTGAAAACGAGCCAGCTTCTGGTTTATACGGGGAAACGACTTGACGTGGAACCCAACACTAATATCAAGCAAGGATAATAAAATACCAAGAATATTAAAATCAAGAGTTTTGAGTATGGCATACACTAGCTATATTTAAACGAGCTGGTTACCTTTGACCCCAAAAATGTCAAATCCCCAAAGAACTGGCCATCTGGTCCTACGTGTCCAGTATGTTTCAAATCACCTTGTGGACCACTTATCATGTCAACACTCAGTCGACCTTTCCTCATTGATGAAGATCGTGAATCTATTAAAAATATGCGTTATATAGACACTAGAACCATCTTCCAAATCCAAAAAATGCACATTATTTCGTATTTGGAAATACCATTTCTTTGAAATGGACTAGGCGTCTTTTGTTTCACTGAGGGAAGACTGGAGCCAAGATAGGTAACTGTATGACCAGGATTGAAGAGTCCACTTTTTCCATCTTTCATAACACCTTTCCATAGCAAAGAAGCTCCTTCCTCAGAATTCGAAGATGGTCTAATAAATATGGAACAATAAAATTATTTATATCCTGATTGTTTAACTCTGAGTACTTTATACATATGCAATTCGCTCATACTTTCGGTCAAGAACTGTAATAATGTCTCCAGCACAAAACTGCAAGAATTCTCTTCGGTCTCGAATGTCCGTTTCGCTATCTCTGATTGCTTGTACTTGTTCCGGTTTGCACTATAAAATTTTAAAACCGTGGTTGTTGGTTTATTTAACGTCTACGAAAAAAAATCTATGCAAAATGTTTAAATTTATCTACCTCGGGAAGAAGTGTCATAAGCTGAGAGAAAGTTGGTCGATTTTGTGGATCGTGTTGCCAGCATTTTAGCATCACCCAAAAGTATATCTCGTATGGACAGCACTCTGGTCTTTCCAGTCTTTGGTAATTTGGCTCATCTATGGCATCTAAAATTTGTTGACCTGTAAGAGCAGCCCATGGTTGAAATCCGTAGGAGTACATTTCCCACAAGGTTACCCCATATGCCCTGTTAAAGGACAGAGAAAGAAAGATGAAAGATTATTAACAGGTGAAAGTAATCTTGCACTCTTCAGCTAGTTAAAATTTCACATTCATACCAAACATCACTGGCACTGGTAAAGCGGAGGAAATTAATGCACTCTGGTGCACACCATGCAATTGGTAGCTTCAAATTTACATTGAAATTTGTCTGGTAGTAGTCTTTTCCAACGCCTAGTGCTCGAGACAATCCAAAATCAGAGATTTTGACTTTATTCCGTGAGAAAACGAGTATATTCCTTGCAGCTAAATCTCTGTGAACAAAGTAATACTTGGTTAATACATGATTTTCACATGCCAATTAGGTTCGGTGTGAGATAGGTTCATTATATAGTACTAACCGATGAATTAGTCTCTTCGATTCTAAATACTGCATTCCATCGCATATTTGGACTGCAAAATCGCTTAGCGTCATAACTGACAGATTTGGTCGCATGGATGGCTCTTTGAGACATTCCAAGAGAGAACGGAGTGGAGCCAGTTCTGTGACCTGAAATCATTCAAAAAATATTTTGGACTGATACGTGTACTACTTCCATCTTAGTCCAAATTAACCAAAAAATTTTTACACTTACGAGCATAAGTGCTGCAGTATCAAGTACAACTCCATACAGTCGAACAATATGTTCATGGTCTACTGAATGCATGATAGCTGCTTCTTTGAGAAATTCGACTGGGTTGTTTTCCATCCTTTCTTGGCTCAAACATTTAATGGCAACTTGAATCTATTTAGTATTACACGAAACTTGTTTATGTCACTATTTTTTAAAACTATCCATGAAATTTTCAACTATTAATGTTTTATTATGTACCCTTTCATTATCATCCGAAGTCCAAACTCCTTGCTGCACCGTTCCAAATTCTCCAGAACCTAATGTTTTGTGTATAACTATGCTTTCAGCTTGGATAATATGCCTCCCTGGTGCAACATGTCTTGTAGATTTGTTCAAGACGCTGCCACTACTAGTTGATAGGGATGTGACAGATGCAGAGCTTTCTCCCCGAGAAAGAAGCTTCTGTAAACAGAGAAATGCCGGTTAGATTCCGTTTTTGCAAGCTCATAAACACTGTATTCGCATACCAATACACTATACAGTCTTGTACACAAAGCATATATACCTTCTTCATTTTAGCAAGCACATTGGTTGGAAAATGCTTCTGAAAGTATTTCTTGAGTCTTCGCATCTCCGGCTTGGACATGCCAATTTGCTGCAAATCCTCTTCAGATACATACTTGATTTGTGCTACGTTTTGAACCTATGACAAAGGAATTCAGCTTTGAACATAATTCTTGCTACTTTTTTTCAGTTAAATTCAATAATATTCCAACCTTCAAATCATTCTTGAGAGCATTGTAATATTGTTGGAGCTCCGCTTCAATTAGAAACTCGTACAATCCAGGTCCATTCCATTTTGATCCCATTTTTGCAATATTTCTACTAACGATAGACTACCTGACTAGAAACTTTTAGTGTTAAATTCTTAGGAATATCCTGGGTAGAAAAATAAAGCTTTTCTGTAGACTCTTTTGGCTGCAAATGTTTCTCTTACTACACTGCTTCATGGCTTCATTAAAACTTTCTTGAAACCACAAAACCCTTAACTTTCCAAGTATAAAATATCAGGCATGAGCAAGGCCACTTATAGCTAATGACAGTTAGTTTAGACTTCGGTTGAGTATTTGTTCCCGTTGAATAGCTCGCGTCTTTGATAATAATGATTATTTCATCAGCTTTTAGCTCTCTTTTGAATATTTTATGATGAATGTGAAATGGCAACGGAAGACTCAAAAGCTAGAGTACTATGCTACTACTTTCTTTCTACATAGCTGTCCTAAAAACAAGAATGTATTCGACACTTCCTTTTTGAGCTATTAAATCTGTTAACAAGATTAGGTTCACTATTCATAAGTAAATTATACATTGTATTTGTGTGGACCTCTATAATGTATTCCCACGCAAAAAGTGAAACTTAAAACTTCAAACATCTCTCATCTCTCAATCCCTCGCTCATTTGCATATAAATTTAAATGAACTCTTTTTAGCAGATAACACAACAAACAAGAGGAAGTAGAGGGTATAATAATACTAATAATACGATGCGGTGAACGATAACAACTCGGATTACAATGTTATCACTAAAATGTAACTAAACATTTTTCATGACAAAATCATACAGTCCAGCTCTTTAGCTTGCTGATATTACTCATGATTCATCATGTTTCGTTTCATATATCTACTAATGGAAACCACAGACAAATAATATCAGCACTCAACAACCACTCAACATGTGCCTACAACTAACTAAAGATAAATGTAGTTACAAAAAAGTATTATTATTTCATCGTGACAATTGAGAATTTTGATGGGAACACAACAAAACGAATGGGGTTGGTTGGTGTTGCTACAAAACCCTTCTTACTTAACACTGAGTTGTGTTGTGACTGACTCTAAGTGCGTAAAGTAATGTGTGGAATATACCTTCTTTTGAGTAGGTTCTAACATTGCATTGTCTCGTTTCACAAAAAAAAACTAAGAAAAAAAATCTTGCTCCAATGGTCACATAATGCACAAGTGTGGGAACTGTTGGAAATAAAGAATGCAGAATAAGCGACTTAAAGGAGAAGAAGAATCACTTTTTGAATGTAATGTTGTGGTGTTGTGTTGTGTGCAAGTAGCACGGATTATACATAAGCAAACAAGCTGCATTGATGCGGCTCTTTCTTGCTCATGTCTGTGTACATGTAAATCCATATGAAGACTGAAAAGGATGAAGGAGAGTCACATTGGATTGGAGTGAACAAGGGAAAATGCATAAAAGTACCAAAGTAAAATTGTGATGCTCATTCTGTGATGTGATGATGTTATTTAAGCCTGGATGTGAGCAAGCGAGCAGAGTGCAGTGATGGAATGCGATGTAAAATGTATGTATGTAGTCATGTTTGGTCGTATAATAGTTGTAGTTGTAGGTTGTAGTCCTTGTCTTTCTTTGTAGGAACGATAATGCTGCAGGGGCATGTGAAGAAGAGTTTTGCTGATATTGTGAGAAATGAGTCAAAAACTCGTCAAGCAAAGTCAAAAAGATGGTATGGATGGGTGAGTACAAAGCAAGAGAGATTATTTGAAGAAACCTGAGATGTAATGCAATACGGCGACAATAAACTTGCATATAACAGGAGTTGAGAGAAGTAGCGAAGCATATTAAGAAAGATGAAGTGCTGATTGCAAATGCAATCCTTTTGAGATGTATTCATATATGCATGTACCTAAAATAGTTAACGTCAGCACTTTGCGCAAACACCGAATTTTTAATATAAACTAATCCATAAAACATAAAAAGGGAAATATTATTTTCTTGGAAAAGCTTAAGGGTTTTTAAATTTTCGAGATGGATGGACAGACACAAGGTGAAGCAAATGATATATAACAAATCCGCTACTATACTGATGATGATGATGATCTCACAATCAGCTCAACATTATATATTGCATATATTAAAGAATTTCAATAACAAACTACAAGATCTTTTGTGATGACCCGTATACATTGCAGTTTAACGTGCGTTAGGAGCACGTTTTTATAGGATGATGTTTTAATTCATATTATGCTTACATCTTTTATTTTTCTCTTTGTGAAGGGCATTCCGTTTGCTGATAAAACTAGTACCTATTATAATCAATCGCGTTGGTCTAGTTGCTGGTATCAAAATCAAATACCTTGTTCTTACGGTCAACATAAATTTCTTCATCTAAATATTAGGTTAGCTTTTTTGAAATGCGTTTACATTTACAGTATGTTTACAACAACTGACTTTGGGCCACCCATGACTGAGGTTTCTTTGAAATCTTCAAATAGTTTTATTTATAATACAAACATCAGTATTCATCCGTCAATTTTATGTAATTTCAAAGAAAATCTTACTGTACCCCAAAATATGGAGACACATATCTCCAGATAGATTTATTCATTCTTATGCAAATAAATTAGAATTTGTCTCATGCTACCCCAATTTTCTGCTCTCTCTTTCTCTATCTAGGAGGAGTTAATTCATTTAATCATAGAGGGACGAATCAGTTAATGAATGACTTCCTTATGTTTTACTTTTTAGTACTTAACTTTTAAAGAAGGGGAGAAACGCACAGATTCTTATTCGTTTTCAGCAAAATACCAATAAAACGTGTTAATTCTAATTCCAAACCCATGTTCTGAATGAATTGTCAGATCTTGTCATTCAAACCATGTTGTGTGTGTAGTGTACTTGAAACTTGAGAAACCCTCAAGTTTCTTGACGTTGAAGAATCTATCACAGCTTGCACAACAATATTGGCTGATGGCTCTTTCCAAATGCTTTTATTGCTTTTCCAGATAATCTTTTGCATCTGCACGGTTTCTTCTTGTTTTGTTGGCAAATGCTAAACTGTTTCCTCTGCAAAAACACAACCGATGAGAAGTCCCCTATTTTTAGATCAGGGTGGATCCTTATAGTATTTATGTGCATAGGACGAAGAAGAATATATATGCTTTTTTTGTAAGACAGGAAACCGTAAAATTGATAGGGAAGCAAAAAAATCCGGAAGTTCTGCTACTAAATATGCGTATGAATTATGAAACGTTGTAGAAGATCTCAACAAAGAAGCAAGCAAAGAAGTTTGATTTTAGAATGAGGAATTATCAAAGTATGAGAATTTAAAACCTGATGACGAAGTAAGTTGGCTTAAGAAATGATGAAAGAAATTTTACGCGTTGTCATACTGTCATCTATATATAAACTAGTAGAAAAGATTACTTTCATGGTTAGCGAAGGATCATTTTGATTTTAACTTTAAGGACAAAGTTATCATGCCAAAACGAACTTATACAGCAAACGTTGCATTCCCATCGTCGAAAAGACTTTTTACAGCTTATGGCAACTCTTTGTTTGTCAAATTAGTTCATAGTAACACGCAAACACAAGGAGCTTAAATGTAGATTCTGTTCGTTCGTGACAGGTTGGCAATGTTGTGAATGAAACCGAATCGGTATCCAAGTTCCTGGACACTCTTCTGTGTATGCCAGAATGAAAAACATAGGGAAGTCGTATTTATAATATGCTCTTGTTGTTATTGTTGATATATTTAAAACAGGCAAAGGAACTCAAATGCCAAATGATTGTAGAATATTTTTCTAAACATTTAGGACTGTTGTGTGTGTATTCTGGAAAACTTTGAGATATTCTCATAGTCATTCCAAAAGGAACACTTTGATATCATTTTGGATCGTTTATCACAATTGCAAAAATGAGTGACACGGGCTCTTCAATGCTAACAATTAAATTGGGGCACAAAATCCTTCCTGGACGTGTCACAGTGGGTTCTTATGATGGAAAACAGTGCTATCTCACAGCGGCCACTCATGGGGAAAGAGTAATTCACTGCATATCATAAAATGATTAAACATTCCATTAGATTCTTGCGTATTTCATCCCATAAACAAGAAATAATATAACTTTTTGTGAATAGATACTGCTGATTTCTTTGAAAAAACCTACTGGAATTCCCACAGGGAAAACTGTTGAAGCTCCATCTGATGATCTTACATTTTTAAATATTGATCAACCTATTACCTGCATTTCTGCTGGACAAATGCAGAAAAATTCGGATCGTTCTCATTTATTTGTAGGAACCATGTCAAATGTTTTTGGATATGATGTGGAGAATAACAAAGATTTGTTTTTTAAAGAGGTATTTTGTTCTTTAATTTTTTTCACTTATGTGGTTTGTACATTTAACGCTCACTTCCTCTCATGGAGAAGACTTACACTTTATCTATCATAATGTGAAATAAATGTATTTTATATAAGATCCCTGACGGCGTCAACACTATTGTTACGGGATCACTTGGTGGACTCGAAAGTGGAAATGACAATCCGATTGCAGTCGTCGGGGGAAATTGCACTCTTCAAGGATTTGATGCCGAAGGAAATGATTGTTTATGGACAGTGACAGGTTGTTAATTAAGAAAATTAAAGCAATCATGTACGTACGTACAAATGTTCAATAGTAAGCATACAATGACATTGTAAATTGTAACTCGATTAATTTAGGAGATAATGTTGGTGCAATAGCCTTTCTCGACTTTGATGGTGATGGTGATAATGAAGTGAGGACAATGTCCATATTAACATTTACTCTACTATAATGTGCATTATAATTTACAGCCGTATCCAGTCACATTGGCTAGATACAGCATTGGCTAGATTATTCAAATTTTTAATTTTGTTTGCAAAAGTGGCTACTTACCATAGTGGCTAGATTTTTTTTCATGCAAATACAAACTTGGCTAGATGCACATACAAGTTTGGCTAGATATAAGGAAAAGCTGAGGAGTTGGGCTGAGGTGTTAATTATCCATGGGTAATAGAAAACAATGGTTTAAATCCACAAAAAGAATGATAATGGATGTATGTATAAGATACGGATTTAAAATTTCCCTTATCCTTAGGCATATACAAAATGATACAATATAAATTCCTTAGTACACAAACAATTGCAATTAGGTATTATTTATGTATTGCGAAATACATATTGTTATTATTATCCATAATTAATAGTTTGGACCAATGGGTAGTAAGTGGGGCTATAGAAAGAATTGTTGGAACTCATACAATTCATATCATATCCTATACATGCCATATCATATACAACAGATTTAAAATTTTGCATGCATGCATTCTAATATTCATTGTTGGAAATGTACTAATGTCGAGTTGTTATTCATTTATTGAAATATGTACTATATTTATGGTTTTAAAAAAAACGACTCACTATCTAGCCAAAGTGGTTTGATACCGAATTTTGAACTAGCCAAATTGGTTTCATGAAGAATTTTTATCTAGCCAATCTGGTTTTATACAGAATTTTTTTGTAGCCAAGTTTGTTTTACCATCTAGCCAAGTTAGTATGATATTTTATTTTTGTACAAATTTGGCTACTTTTACAATCTAGCCAATTCTGCATCTAGCCAACCTGACTGGCAATCTTTACAGCATAAGTGTATTATCATATGATATCATAGATGATTGTTGGATCGGATGATTTTGACATACGAATATTCAAAGGGGATCAAATAGTTGGAGAGACATCTGAAACAGACGCGATTTCAGCGATTGCTCCCATGCAAGGAAATGTTTTTGCTTATGCTTTAGTGAATGGGACGATCGGTGTTTATGAGAAATTGCAAAGACTATGGAGAATCAAAGTAAGCACTTTTTAAATTGCTAACGAGTTGACAATCATGAATCAAATTAAGTGCTATTAGGCATAAACATACACTGTAATTATCTCATTCTATATACTTCAGTCAAAGAACCATGCAGTTGCCATCTGCGCATTTGATTTCGACGGTGATGGAATCCCTGAGCTAGTAACTGGCTGGAGCAATGGAAAACTTGACATAAGGAATGTACGAAATGGGGAAGTGCTCTTCAAAGACAATTTCTCAAATCCATTAGCTGGGATCTGTACTGCAGACATGCAACTGGATGGAAGAATGTATCTGGTTTGCTGTGATGTTGAAGGAGAAGGCGAGATGAGATATATTATATAATATGACTAAAAAATATTTCAAAGTGACAAGGATAAATCATGTTAGAAACTTCTTACTTATATATTTTCCCAAACTGAAACTAACAGTGAGGATCTATCAACCAAGCAGTCATGACGGGAGGATTTTGTACATTTCACCAAACGTGGAGCAGGAAGCTATCCGAGAGTTGAGTGTAAAGAAGCATCATTTACTTCTAGAGTTGAGAAATTATGACTCATCCAATGCATCTTTGGCTAGCACGAATACGGCAGCAACAACAGCATCAACTTTAACTAGCACCAGCAAAAAACTGCTAACAAGTATGAGAAGCTCTTCAGGGAAATCTGAGACGACAGAACCTCCACCAAAACCCGCTGGAGCAATTCCAGTGAGAAATGTTTCGAAAAAGAAATACATTTTGGCAAATGTTCTAATAATGTTCATCATCAACAAGTATATGACACGTGTAAATACATCACAAAATGTTTTCTTACAGGCCAAAACCCAGCTTCATACTGCTTTCTCTATCAACATGGGCTCAAATGATAAGCCGGTATAGACATTAATTGATTATTATTTCGATCCGCACGTGGATCATCTCCTATAAAATGTTTCTAGGCTGGCTTTTCTAACATGTTGAATGATACCCAACCGTTTCAGCCTCACATTGAAATAACTCTATCAACGAATAACGAGACGGTGATCCGCTCCGTGCTAATTTTTGCGGAAGGAATATTTCAAGGGGAATGTCATGTTGTTCATCCCAAAGGCACCAACCTCGAGTCAAAGATCTCTGTTCCGCTGATTCCACCGAAAAATGTTGTTGTGGATTTACACATCAAAGTTTATGTGGGTTTGGATGAAAAAATCTTCCACGTGTTTGAAATGACAAGACAGTTGCCTCGGTTCGCAATGTTTGCCGTTTGCAAAGAGGGAAGTAAGACGAATGGGAGTGATGCTGTTAGCGGATATGTAAAACTTCCCATAACCGAAAGACCTACACGGGTATGTATAACGTTTGTTTTAATGTAAATTCACGGATGACACAATTAGACTCCTGAACTGAGCTCTAAACTTATATTTTTCAGCTTTGTATGTGGCTCAATCAGAATTACCTCCTGGCAGAAGAGCTAGAGCATAGAACAGCGTTCAACATATCTTTTGTGTCCTTAAGGAACAATCGGGATTTGATTTTTAATATTGGCTCAAATGGTAACATTACTGTGAAAACGAATGATATAGATCTTGCTGGTGATGTGGTACAGAGCATTTGCCAGTTTCTCAACATTTCCGATCTTGAGGTCAGATACTCAGACTAAATTTTTAAGAGCTATCTATAAAAATATGTTCTCAATAAGAATTTATGATTTACAAATTAATGGAGTTTGCATTTATGTGTATGTAGACTGAGGCTGACTTCCCGGAGGAAATAGCACAGTTAGAAATGCTCTTGCGGGGAATCGAGGAGTATCAAGAGAGTAATGAGAGGTTGGGAGCAGACATATCAGATCAATCGGGAGTGATAAAAAGTTTGTTGATCCGAGCTGAAGACGCTAGGCTCATTAGTGATATGTGAGTTTGTACAAATGACAAATGTCAATGAAATAGCATATGAAATACATCGTTTATGGCATATGCAACAGAAATTAAAAAGAACATTTCAGATAAGATTTTAATAATAATATTGCATTGCAGCAAAGGGATGAGAAAATGGTATATGCAACTGAACGAGGTTAATCGTGCCCTAATTACGCAACATCAGATTAGATGCTCGACTAATGAAAATGTAGCAGAGTCAATCAAGTCAATTAATCAAATCATTCAGAAAGCAGCAAGGCTACGCGGTAAGAATGCATCGTACTACTTCATATTCAGGGTACTTATTGTGTCACTTACTCAACTCATAAATCTTTATAGTGGGAAGGCCGAAAGCGAATGTAATTACAGCTAGCCGTGAAGCAATCCGGACTAAAAACATTGAAGCATTAACGCGGATCATAATTTCTGGAGCTTCATAAATAGTTAAGGTATTTTTTACTTCAAGGTGCTTTAATTTCAATAATGATTAAAAACGTATAATATGTATATTGTAGTAATTAATGACCATATAAATATCACATTGCTCGTTTTATACAAATTGCATAAGAATAATCACTTTATTTCTGATTTAATTTTGAAATCTGCTATAAGTGGCAAATGATCGGACGGAGTATAAAAGTTTGGCAATGAAACCTTTCTAACTTCATCTACATTTGTTAAGGCAGCTATTTCTTCTTTGCTAGGAGGAGGATAAGTTTGCAGTAGTTCTAGATGTTCAGACTGAAACAAAATATAGTCCAAACATCCTTCAAAGCATGTTGTGATATTGGTCAGTTCTTCATTTGGGTGGCTGTTTGTAAGATTTAAGCTATGCTTTATAGGAATTCCTGGCACAATTTTTTCTTCTGAATCTAGATTACCAGATAAAAAGCCAAAAGTATTTAATTACTTTAATTTTATAACGTTAATTTTTGGAAACCACAAATCAATCAAAAAATTTGCTTACGGCTAGACCAGTCTTCATCATTTTCATCCACTTGACCCTGTGTCAGCAGCCGATATGAACTGAATGGTGGCGTACAATTAAAGTCCCCACAAAAGATAACCGTTATTCTATAGTCAGAATACTTTTCCTTTAATTCCTTAAGCTTGGTTTCCAGAAAGTTAATGCAAGTAATGGTTTGAAGAAGTCGAATGTGGTCAGCATCAGGATGAAAGTATAAGTGCACATTACCTTTTGTATAATCAAAAAATCCAAACCTTAATTAAGACATTCAAGGACTTTCATCCATTTTTATGAAAATTACTCTGCAGTGAGTTTTCACTTACCAACAACTAGAATGGTCTTTGAGAAATGTTTTACACGAAAGACTGACATTTGAAAAACAGTATTCCTCTCTTCTAATCTCGCAGGAAAATCATTCCCAACTGCTAACAGTCTTTCCCATAAAGGCAACGTTTTCATATGCTCCAAAATCACACAAACATGGGATTGAAGACATTCAAGCTTCAAAGGATTGTGAAACATGGCTATTCCTTCTTTGGTATTTCCAGTTTTGCAGGTGTGTACGCCTTTGTACCCTAAAATTCCCAAGAACGGCTGGAAATTGCCCTGGACAATAACAAATCACAAATCAAATTAGCAAAAATCATTATTTATATGTCAAACATAGAAAGTAATAGAGTAAAAGAATTTGGGAATTAAAGTGGTATTAAAAATGATATAATTTATTGAGGCGAGCTTTCGGAAAATAGAAAGTAATATACTTAGTTATCATTTTGCCTTTGTCTACTTACTTCGAAATACTTTTCATCCACTTCTTGCAAGCAAATGAGATCAGCTCCATATAGCTGGAGCTCTTTATTCAATATTGGAAGCCTGTAGCCAGCATCAAGACTGTCTTTAGGGCTGCTGATAAACCATTCAGGAGTTGCATACGTATCGGCTAAAACATTATAGCTGAGCACCCTCAAATAATCTCCTTCAGTCCGTTTTGGAGTCATACGCGACAGCCTCTCTTCATACAAAAACTTTTCGACCGGGATGCTCGCAATTGGATTTGTTAAAGTCATACTAAAAGGTTTCCCAGGTGTGGAACCGTTGGATGGCACGACGGAGAACCTTAGATAACCCCCCTCCATCCCTTTCTCTGGAGTTAGAAGGAGGGAAGAGCCGCATTCTACCCATGAAGAGCCTTCTGATGTAGATGTAGCGACAGATTCGTCCTTTGACTTTTTTCGCAATTTAACTGGAACTTCTAGAGTCGGCTTTTCACGCGAAAATTCCCATTTGTAATAACTAGCTTCTTTAATGAAATTACTGCTTGTTTCCATTCTATATGGAAATAATGGGAAGGTGGGCATGTAAATACTAAAAAACTTGACCGAAAACATTTCTGGGGGATTAAATATCACATCATAAACATCCTCTTCAATCTGCAGCTTTAATTTTTTGGGAGACATTAACGCATCACTCAAAATTGTTTGAATTTCAACCCCATCGCTTTCAGGTGTGTCTTTGGACCCAGCAACAGGAAATGACTCTTTTCCCAACAGGAACTTTATTGTGCCATCAAATTTCTTAACTTTCTTAGTTATATTTGTCGTCATCCGTGCCACAACAGTGGACACGCTGTCCGAACATTTTCTTTCAAAATTGAATTTCCTTCCACCCTTCAAAATGATCTGCATCTGGAACCTTTCATCGCCAGGCTGATAGCGGATTACGGAGTTGGAAGCTTGCTCCAAAAATAACATCCTACTATTGTTGTTAACAGTTTCATCTTGATGCGGCTGAAGCTCTTCTTCTTTTATGGGATTTGGTTGGCTCATTGCTGAAATGGTCCTTTTGGAGGTCAGGCATACACAATGAACTTGAATAGGTATAAGCGTTTCTGAAGGTCTTAAACTTTTTAAAGATTTCACTATTCCTTTTCCGGCCGGGTGTCTGCTTCCTAAACTACTAGCTTGCACAAGGCCTCTGACCAGTTTGGTGTACATTGACACTGGGACCAACTAATTGGCTCTATTTATTATAACACCAACGACAAAACGAATGTCGAACGTTTGTTTATGACATCATATCAAGTAAAGGTGTCCGATTCACAATCACATACATTCTTATCAAAAGTGCTTGTTAAAAGGGAAAGTAATGCAATAATTCTGAAGTACATCCTCTACATGAGTCCCACATGATATTTCGCATTCCCGGTATTCTCCTTAAAGAATCAAGTTTTGCCTGTGAACATCAAGCCGCATGCTCAGCTTCTGCAGCAATAAAATTTCTTTTTCTTTCCTATTCAATTGCTTAATTCATCTAGGTCTTCGATCATTCTGTTATGTTTTCATCACGATGCGTTTTATATTCATCATTCTTATTGGACCAACTAATTAAGAAATAATATTTTACAATATACTAAGAATGTCCTGACTTAAATTAAAAAATAGCATTTAAACGCAAACGATAACCACCATTCATCTAAATGTACACTTTATGCATACTTTTCTAAAGACGCATGCAATTGTTCATTTTGGGTTCAAAAGGTTGATGAGTATGAGAACTCAAGTCCAGCAAAAGACTTAACGGAAATGCAATAATGAATATCTTGTACTTCCGGCATAAGTAAGCATTAAAATGACAAACTGAGCAGTTTGGAAATTGTTCCTGCCCAAGTGCCCATCTATAAGAAGGTCACAACAATGCCTACATCTTCATGACATCCTACGTGTGAACATGATAAACTTGACAAGAGTTCATTTTTGTGACGGTGAGTATGGGTAGACATGGAAGAGTTTTCATGTGAACAATGTAATCCATTTAGTCTACCTACAACCTACCTACCCATGGTTAGAAATGTTATTGCATACTGTAAATGTTCTTCCGTTTCGCTTACACTTTCTTTTATCCATCAATACTACCATATTATGTATAAAGTCCATCCCATCTTAATTACATGCTACGGAGTAAGCACAGGAGTTATAAAGCTGCTGCTGCTGGTGCATACTTATAGGCATTTGCAACCACATAAAGCAGAAAAATCTTTGTGAACACTGTTTCATTTCATGATACTTCTTCTTCCTACAATTTGATACACTATACTATACTGGTCGATCCCCGAGTTCTGTAGCTACCAACTACCATAGCTAAACAATTTGAGCTTGCATTTCCATACTCCATCATCATCACCATCATCTTTTTTCACATCCTGATCCTATTCCTTTTGCTAAAATCATCTGGCTTCACACAGGCAACCTAAACTACACAGCCTTCCCTATGGCATGACATGCTGTGATACGTATGGAGCAGAAGTGGAAGTGGAACCCTAATCTGATCTGATGGTATAAAGTGAGTATGATGATGATGATGATGATGATGACGACGACTTTAGTGTGGTTGGTAACGCATACTGAAAGATATTTTGGTATAATGTTGTGTTGAGTTGAGAATCAAGAATCAAGTCATGCTAGCCACTATAGCCAATACAAAACTCACAAGGAGTAAAGTAGTATGCGAAATAATCAGACAAGTAAAAAAACCTGTGAATTGTAAATGCGAGTTTTCATGCGAGTGAGTTCTCGTATGTGAGGTTTGTATGACTTGGTTTGCAAACATTGTGCGACTATAATATTACAAAGTACGTATCCCCATAAACTGGAAATGTTCAGATTGTTTTTCATTTTGTCTTAAAAATGAAAAATGAATCAACTCTAGCTAGAAAACTCGGGAGTAACCACATTTTTGTTTCGTTGTAAGTTCTGTGCCCTCGATATCCTGAGTAATTAAAATTATAAATATTAATAATTGGTATGGGTCCTTGGAGCCCAACCCTGGCTTATTGGCTAGCAGCGCTGACTGCAAAAAGTGTTTGATAATGTGTATTTTATGCTAATGCAATTTTTAGTTTAAATGAAAGCGAAACTATTTTTTTCAAAGTGTGTGTAATGTGGAAGGAGTTTGCAAACTCTTGTGTTTACTAGTAATAAATTAATTATGAAAATGATTAAAATAAAAACAACTTGCAAAATGTGTAGTTAAAGTTCACTGATTTTAAGTTTGTCACTGCTAAGAAAGCATTCATAGTGGTTGTAGAAACTAATTCATTTAAGTACCAGTTTTGTGACCAAGTGCGTACTTGCCGGATACATACAACACGTAATATGTAAAGTAAGTTAGTAGACAAAGAGCCGATAGACATACAACATATGAATATGTATAGGATCTTTAAAATCTTTGTTGCAAAAATTGCATGCAAAATTGTCAAAGCTATTGTTTCAAAAGTCCCTTTAATTCATGTTTTCTTCGATTAGTTTTAAGCTTCAGAAAATTATTTTAAATTACAATGATGGTTTTAAATACATAAGTAATGTACAGGTCTTGTAAATAGTGAAGTGTATTGAACAATTAAAAAAATCTATAGTACATAAGCAAACATTTGTAATACAAACATTTACAAAAAATTGGCATTCGAATAGATTTTGATAGTGACTGTAGTAGTATAGAAGTATAGGGCATTGAAAATGCTATCGAAAAATATATGATAATGATATGCAATATCTCACTGCAGGATGATCTTGACCAAGTAAAGCTAGTAAATATGTATGTTCGCATAAATTGCTTATTTGTAGAGATAGCACTAGCAGAATTTTTTTAAGTGTTTACATATTCTTTGCTACCACAAGAACAAAAACATGGCTAGGCTTGATGGCTTGATTGCTCTCTTGTGTCTTCCCACAATTAGCTTGAGCTCAAGTAAATGATTTTTTTATTCATTCTTGTTAGTCAGGGCGGAAAAATAATAAGGAATACATCTTTGTTACCTATCACTATTAGGGAAGCAATTAAGTATTACACAATGTTAGCACATATTAGCCTCACCTTACCACAAACAAAGGAAGGATTCCACATATTTTTTTTTTTACATAATATCGTAAAGTGTGTATATAAAAAGTGGAATGTCCATCCACATGTCCGTGTCCATTATGTATAGATACATAATAGATATTATGGTAGTAGCGCATGAAATCGAATAAATACATACATTGCTACAAGTAGTAATGCATGTAAATTAATCTAGTGATTTTGTGGACCTCCTTGATACACCTGGTGATCAATTACCAGAAATGTCATGTCACATTTTTATTCATTTCAATGTTGTTGCTACACATTATACCTTATGTGTTTTAATGGCTTCTTCCTTTTCTCATATTGTTCCTTTTTGTTTTAAAAAGGTGAACAATAATGTTTGATGTGAAATGTGTCATAAAGTCTGCACAAAAATGGTAGTCCTTCCCATTACCGTAGCTGTTAATAGTATATTATGTTTTACGTTATCAAATTTTCATTAATTCTATAACTATAATTGGACATTACATGGCATACATATCTTTTACATGTCAGCCCATACCGGATATGAGAATTTACGACATAAACAGAAGGTCGGAAGTGACATGAAAAGATTTGGAAAGATACATGCCACATGTCTATAAAAACTTTCATTTTTATGTTCAGTGTCACACGTATAATCCCTTCATTTACCTTAACGTTCATAGTACATGTATCTTTGCTAGTGCATAATAATGATTAAGTATTCTGGAATTAATCCTCTAATATGAAAGATTTAAGTCAATAAAAATGACGTTCAATTCATTCGCATTATTTTTTTTACCTTAAACCTGAGATTTTATGCATGCGTCAACCTAAATTAATACACACATAAACTAAATGAAACAACTCTAGTCTACGTAATTTTATATTTATTCTTGCATAATACGACTTTGATAGTTAAAGTTATAGAGCTCTGCAGTTGCAGTAATCACGAAACAATCTTATATGGTCATAAACTTGGTTGCATGAATTGAATGTCAGTCTTTTTCTCACTCTTCTCACATTTTGGCAGTCTTTTGCTGCAATCCATCAAACTTCAAAAATTATCATAATAATGAATGCATTACGCCGACATTGAAACTAAAACTAAGAGAGTAGTAAATCTCAACTTAAAGTCAGGTACGCATATACTACACTACATCATAACTTATGGTTAGGGCGATTTAATCTCAATCTTGCCCTCTATTTCACGTTGCTCGAATGACAATCTTCATACCATCATCACAAGTATCACAACCACGTTTGCTATTGCTACTGATTTATGCACCTTCCTTCTCTGCAAGGTTGTTTATTAAATGCATTGTGAGAGTAGGCATATGTAAATGCACGTTTGTATTGTACATTCTCATATCTATTAAATCCGCACAAGGTTGATGATGTTGTTGGTATGCGGTATAAAGGATGTTCTCTATAATATATATGCTGAGGTATTCATTCCATTCAATCAGTGTACAGTCAACAGTATCCCCAAGAATCACAAGTAATCATTAGGCCATGCCATGTTGACCCTGAAGATTTCTTCTCGCCTCGTCTCTTTTAGTAGCCTTCCCCTACTTTTCCCAGAGAGCAGTTTACATAGCAAAGCCAAAGCCAACATCGCGTCATGTCATATACCAATACCATATTATCATACAAAGATTTTTGTTTCTTCTCAGTCTGCCCACATACAACATAAAAATGTTGCAGTTGCACATAGCATTTGCAAAATAAAGGTTTCAAGTTGTTATATTATATATTACAGTCTTGGTTTTGGTTTGCTGCTACCACGATTGACATTACTTATCGTTAGTTCCTAACAACACGCTTTAAACTTCGTCTTCACTTGTTCACCCATCCTCCTCTCAAGATCAAGCAGAGTTAGGAAACTTGTTTGTATTTGTACTAAACAAAATGTACTTCCACATCGTAGCGTGAGACAACAATAATATAATATATTATGGTAACAATAAAATTGAGCTACAATATATAATATATGTAAATGCACACACAACATGTTTAGAATAGGATGAAGAATCTTGCATTGCATGCTTTTTTCATGATGATGATGTTCTTTCTGAACACACGACACCCAAGTACTCTTTTCTTATAAATGCGTTGTTGTTTTCTTAGCCTTGTGAAGGTTGAGCCTAAAAATATAACGTTGTGATGTTGTGATCCTATTGTGCTCACAAAAATTTCCTCCGATGCGATGATGCAAACCCTCATACATACATTTATAGGACATAATTTTATGTTGTTTTTAATGTAAATGCAGCGACATAATGTAACAAGGAATGCTCATAAGTACGTAGTTTGTCACTGATTTCATTTCATTCAAACTTGTGAAGAAAAAAACTCATATAGTTCATCATCACGTTGCGTTGAGTTGCTCACATCCCTGTAATAATCATCAAGAGTAGCCCTGAAAATGTAAAAATTCATCAATCTGCACTGCTGCAATGCAGCTCTTCACTGTGTGTGTGTTTAGTAACAATGTAACAAACAGTAAACCTGTTATGGTGCAATTCATGGGTTATGATCATCTTATATGTATTTTCAATCTTTACTATTATCCTCATCAGTCAGTCAGTAAACAAAAATCCTTTTATTGTGCGTCTTGTATATTGTATATTGTCGCGTTTTCCCTCATTAGAAATGAAATGAAGATACAGGAAAAAGATAATGAGGAAAACGTGGCTAAAACCGACGGCTCCCTAATGAACTTATACTGTCCAGTCATTGTGGGAAGAGGATTACATAACACATTAGCAATAGCACCAATATAATATATGCTATATTCTTGTAAAGTTCTCTGAAGTGAGTTATTCTTGCTCCTCAAGTTTTCAAATGATGGAATAGATTAAAGATTGTGGGTTCTGCTTTACTTATAATGTTTAATGAATTGAGTACCGACTAGTTTTTAAATTGATTCTAATCTTCCAACAAGTTTTTTTCATGGAAAGAAAGCGGCTGTGTGGCAGTTATAAAAATTATTTTTAAGCGTGAGTGTTTTTGTGAGGTGACGTGGTTTCATGTGTTTACCCTTCATAATATAATGTGTTTGTACTTCTTGACACCATCACATCACGTCATTATTTATTAAAATATAGATCGGTTTTTATGCATGACCAGCTCATGCAATATGCAATGACGTGCTCAAATTGTGAAACACGTTTTGTAAACTCACACTAGGACATTTCGAAACCTTTTTGGATCCATGTTTTTTTTCGATTTATGTATGCATGCATATATCCATGATATGCTCATTGTCATAGACATCCTCCTTTATATGAGTTTTTAAACCGTAGAGAGACCAAACCAATATTGAATTTTTGGACTCGTGTTGCGTGCTGGATTTTTATTTTCCTAAATCACTCCGGAACTTATTACCTGTATAGATTTTTTTTAAATAATTAATGAAATTATTAATTTTGTAGTATGGTGCTGAATAGCACATTGTATAATTACATACGACCCATATAACCTTAAAGAAATTTTCTTGGTTCGTAGGAGTTGTTGTTTGACCAAAAGTAATTGAAAAAGGAGGAACATTATTATAACGACCATTTCGTGGATGTGACTCCCTCTCTCTCTCTCTTGGGACCACGATGCCAGACGATCCTCTGCTCCATATTTTGTATAACAGTTATAAAGGTGAAAATTGTTGCATTGCATGTGTGCTTGAAGTTATTATTGCATATAATATTTTTATTTTGGAGCTTATGAATAATTATGTAGCTGACAAACAATTTGGTTTTGGTTTTATAGAGCTGCTCTAAGAGAAAACCCGTCAGTTGGCTCCATCACATTTTGGCAGTATGCCTTACTCATCTATAAAGGTCCGGCTGTTTATGGCCTTGGAATCCTTTCTTCGAGTTCCCCCTCTTCTCATTGTTGATGAGATTTTTAGGATAAGCTTTGGGCTTGGAAATGCAAACAAGTATGCGGGAAGCGTTTCTTCGTCGCCAAAAACCACATATATACCGGACAAGCTGGAATTGTCCGAGATAGAAAGACTGTCTAGCAATTATACAAATGGTATGTTAACTAATTTGTAATTATTATAAGAGATTTATTTTAGAAATGCACATATTTGTTTGATGAATATGAAACATCATATCATGAACATTTTTATTTTAACTTTTCAGAGACTGTCAGTGTAGAAAACACGGCGCCTACGACGTCTCAATCATCACTTGGATTAATTTCCAGTTTTCCAGTAGTAAATGAGGTGTGGCAAGTGATTAGCGACGCCCTGTACCATGTGTTCAGCACAGATTCGCCAGTGGCAGCTGCTACTGCAGGCTCATCAGTTGGGCCACCACCTGTCACAACGTCCACAATTGTGGAGGATGTACAGGCAGATTCCGATCTAGTAGGGTCGTTTGAAGCTTCCACAGCGCAGGCAGCTGCTGATCTCATGAAAATACTTGAATTTCTACTATGCTTAATTTGTAAGTAAACTACTAATAGAGAAGAATCTGCTCATTCAAGTTTATACAAAGATTGCAAATAATGTTAATTTTGAATCATTTTGATTTTCACTTTTTTCAGTATTTTTCGTAGCGGTTATAACATTCATGTTGGCCACCGAGAATCTTATCAAGTTATACTCGCACCTTGTCGCATTCTTTTCCCTGTACTTAGCTTACATATTTAGCCCATATCCAGCAATAGCACTAGCAACAATACCATCCTTTGTGTATAATATGACTTGCCGAACTTTGTTAGTGGCTGTGTACTACGCATGCCGAAGTTGGCCTGGTTGTTACAACCTAAGTGGAGACAACAGTCTACGGACAACGCTGTCGGAAGGCGTTCTCTTTGGAATGTTCTTTCTAACTGGTGCTACGAAAATACATCCAGTGTTGTATGTGATAATCATGGTTGGTTTACATCATCCGCTAGTCCGTTGCTTGCCTGATATTTTTGCATTTCTCAAATCATCATGGAATGAAACAAAGCGAGTTCAAAATGAGTACGGGCTGAGTCATTTAATTCAAGTTGAAAGTGGAAGGCTGCGAGTGAATACAGTATTTCGCCTCTTTTGGATCACACGAGCTGGATATGATGCCGTGTCGAAGTGTTGCAATGAACCATTCAATTCCATGTTCCGCTACGTGATGACTCATGGAACGGAGACTTTCACAGGGATTGTTGGTCTCACCGTAACCGTTTCAGCAATTTGCCATCATGTTAGTAGCACACATAAATTTTATACGTAATCATAAAATTCACATGACTTCTTCTTAAGGTTATGTAATCTTTGAATGATCCACTTTATCTTTAGATTGGAGAAGGGCTTTTATACCTTCTGTACAATGGGGCAAACACGGAAGCAGATGCAAATCGTTTTGGTTCCATCTCTACAGTCCTCTTCTTTATACTCAGCCTGCAAACAGGACTGACATCCTTAGATCCAGAGAAAAGATTGGATCGACTAATGAAAAATATTGTATTATTGGGAACCGCATTATTTCATGCCCTTCATCAAATGATTGCACCAGTTCTCACTGCCTTCAGAGCATTCCAAACGCTTCAGATAAGAGCTGCTGCCCTCTCATGCTCATTCTTTCTGATGTCTGGATTTTTAACATATTACCTTCTACGATACTCGACAATATCAACTTGGTCACTTGCCGTCCTAGCGTTAGCAATTGAGTTCAAAATCAAAATTTTTATTAGTCTTCTCATTTCTTTTGTTGTCTACTTGTCTCAGTTGGTCCAGTATCCTGAAGTGTTGGAAAAGTTTGTAAATTCTTGCAGACGCGTTCTTCCCACTTTTATTGTGAGATTCTTTGATCACTTACATGATCAACTTTCCCATGAGGATGTAGTATTTTACCTCAAGTCTGCAGCCAATGTTGCAGAATTTCTTACTGGCATTTTTCTCTTTGCCAACGCTGTTTTTATTTTCGTTTTTGAGTCTGCCAGTGCCATTAGAGCTATTGGAATGAGTGTACATGCCTACTTTAATATTTGGTGTGAAGCACAAAAAGGATTCAGAATATATTGTCAGAGGAAGACTGCTTCACAAAAAATTATGTCGTTGGCGGATGCGACAGATGAGCAGTTACGAGCAAGACATGATGACGTACGTTTCAATTACTTTTGTAATTTTTTTGTACACTCCAACACTGCGTATTTATAAGGGATTTTGATCTGAAACTTTTTATACTTTACTTTCCAGGTCTGTGCCGTTTGCTACGAGGAAATGGAGTCCGCTAAAGTCACGAACTGTAACCACCTTTTCCATGCTGTATGCTTAAGAAAGTGGCTATACGTTCAAAACACTTGTCCCCTTTGCCATGAAGTCCTCTACAGGGAGGATGCCCTTGAAGGCAGTGACAATGCACAAGCGCAAGGTGTTGATTACCAGAATCCAAATGCGCGTGTCGCTCCAGCAATCAACTCTACTGGGAGATTACTCAATGTGCCCGCTGTTGACTTTGATAATACCTTTGAAGTGATTAACCCTTCAGATGACAATGACACAGACCCAGAAACTTCCCGCAATAACAATGGCACTCTTGTGTCAGCAGCATCAAGTTCGTCACAAGCAAATTCAAATGGGGGACCACCTATGTCGACTGCTAGAAGAAATTCTATTCCCGTCGGCGTCTTCAACGGAATCAGGTTCGTGATGCCTGATAATGACCATGCTGGAAACTCATCCAGCAGTGGTACTGACTTTACCGTCGATGACGGTTCAGATGGAGATGACATGTGGGCTGAAGAGTACAGTTCGACGGATGATGAGGATGATGATAATGGAGCCAGACGGAGGATTAGAGAACGAAGGGAAGCTATAGGTGTCCCCCTACTTCTTTGACTTGTATCAAAGACATACATATAAATAATTATTAATATCTGTGTATATTATGTACATGTACATACATATTTACTACTGCTTCAGTTACGCTGTATAATTATTATATTAACTTGCATTATATTTGACAAAGTCAAGGTATCACTGTGTGATATTCAGCTCTAGTTTGTAATTTACATGGATGAAATGAAACTCATGTAAAACCTTAAAAACAATGTAATTAAGCCCATATGTATGTACTAATGTAGATTCACAGTTTGGAACAACAACAACAACAAAATGTTGGTAAAAGTTTCGAGTTTAAAAAGTTTCAAAAGGAGAGTGTTTTTTAATTGACATAGATGATTTTAACAGCAAGGAATTTATTTAGAATTTTATTTCAATATTTCACGTAATAATCAGCTAGTCGAGTAAAATGAATAGCCAAACGAAGCGTTCAGCAACTAAAAGGAATAAATACAAATATTATGTGACAGCATACAAACATGATACGACATAGCATAGTGGCCTAAACTTTATTTCACCAAAGCATTCACAAAATTAATTAGCTAATGCATGCATGGAAATCCAGTTCGTTCGGTGAGAAGAGGCTGGATGACATTATTTTTGGTGATCGATAATACATAAAAACTGACATGGCCATTATAGAATAGAAGCATTCTGCTGTCATTTTAGATGCGTGACAAACTTTCATAAAGAAAAAGTTCTAAAAAACATTGATATTAATACGAGAACAGTCTCGTCCCGTCTTATTATTCGGCTGTCATCATGTCATTCATCGCAGTTGAAGTCCAGTTGTAGACTATATAAAATACTAAAAATGCTTTCTTTCTTTCCATTTTCATATATTTATTTAACAAAGCTGCGTATAACTTTCCTTACTTCCAAAATACCTACTAATAGAATATTCAATCTGATATGGAGCCTCCATTCTGTTTTATGTCAATAAAAGGACGAAAATGTAATGTATGTGATGATTTACATCAACTTGTTTTTATTGCTGAATTTCCATTTTACATCGTATATCGTATTTTGTTGGAGGAAGAAATGAAATACAGGGTGACTCGTAGATTAGTAGTGGTAAAGGATTACGGTTTATATGGCCAGTTTTCCTCGTGGTAATTTGTTTAGTCGTTCTTCCTTCTTTTCTTTGTATGGTGACGAGACTCTGAACAGCACGCGATGCAATGTGCTTTTTCCTTCTGTTATTATGAGCCATTTGGCTTTTAGATCATTTATCATTTTTTTATTCTGTCATGTCATGCAAATAAAAGCAGGAGAAAGAAGAAAAACACAAGATACAATAAAAATGGCTTTATCCAGTTATGGAATTCCGTTACTTTTAATGCATTTCCTTCTATCCACCAATTCTAACCTAACATCAATGACTGGACAAAAGAAGAAAAGGACTAGGACTGGAAGGAGTGTCAGTACTTTAAATACAGGCTTGCCACCGGCCTTAGAAAGTAGACGTCCATAGAAACATTTACAAACTGGAAAATTTTCTAGTCACAATCACTAATCGAGAGGAAAATATAAATTTTGCTGGAGAAAGTGAAATTCTTAAGTCGCCCCATTTTTAAAAAATATTTTTAGCAGTCTCACTTAATAAAACTTTTGGTATATTACGACGAAAGCGACCCCTCAAGTTCAGCGATGTGTGATATGTCATTCGAAAGGAAATTTTATGGAGCACAAGGGACACCAAAAATTTAGTTGCGGCAACACTTCATTTTTGAGAAATGACCCGATTGGGTACCTAACAACCCTATATGGTTTGGTGTATAACCCATGTAACCCTTTGTAAAGTACCTTTGTAAAGTCAGGGTTTTGTAACTCAGAGCACTTCTTTATAAAAATAGGTTAGGTTATTTTAGGTTAACACTTTGGAGGTATTTTAGGTTAACACTTTGGAGGCGTGTACAGGGTTTTGAGGTTACTTTAGGTTAACACAATGGAAGTGTGTACAGAGTTTTTAAGCAAGTGTACAGGTGCCATGTTGCTGTGAAATTCATGTAGTACAAAGGGGTAACTATAGAATTTTCAAAACCCAATAGGGTAATTTCTCGAAAATAAAGTGTTGCCGCAACTAAATTTTTGGTGTCACTTGTGCTCCATAAAATTTCCTTTCGAATGACATATCACACATCGCTGAACTTGAGGGGTCGCTTTCGTCGTAATTTTCCAAACTTTTGTACTTTTAAAGCATTTATGTTCAGTTTTGTCAACTTTTAATCTGTTATAAACTTTACAACAACATAATCACTGCCGTTCGACAAGCTTCATTGAAAAGAGACCCCGTCCCGAGAATTTGAAAACTTGCCTGACACTACAAACTTGTCACTGTATTGATTAGAAGCGGCGTGTTCTTTCAGTTTTCATCATGGAGGCAAAAATGATAGCGAATACGGTGACTGTGCGTCCCAATATCCCATCCATTTTAATAGATGCCACCATCAAAGCCATCCAAGCCGGAATGCGGGTGGATGAATTTTCCAAGTCTGGTGACAAGAACCAAGGGAATGAGAGAGGACGATCTGTTAAAAAGAAAGTTGAAAATAAGGACGATGGTCGACTAAAGAAACGGATGCAGAATCGACGGGATGCAGACGATGATGATGAGACAACAAGAACATACCGAAATTTCGATGAGCGTCGAGGAGCTTTCCTGATAGTTGGAGACCAACACAGATTTGTGGGGAAGGGGGATGAAAACAAGTTTATCTTTCCTACCGCTCCACCACTCGACTTTTCTTTTTGCATGATTAACAAAACTGAAGAGATTGTGACGGAATCAGAACAACCTCAAACCAAACGAAATTTTAGGTTTCCCAAAAAGACCCCAGATGAAAGATACAAGACATCCAGCTTACGGCTAAGTTACAATGTCATCGACACAATTGAAGGCCTTATTAACGTTTTGTACAAAATACTGGACGGTGGACCGTTTGGGCTCTGCTGGTTGGACTTGTCTTTTAATACAATCAGCAAACTTGATGAAGATGTACAATTAAATTAAAACTGGATTTTTTGCCAAACACACATTTAATCATTTTTTATTAAAAATAAAACCTAAATGCTAATATTTATGAAATTTTTTAGACATTATCTCAACTGCCAAATCTGAAAATTTTGTACTTGCATGGAAATGCAATAACGGATATGACTGAGGTCCCAAGCTTACGCTGTCTGAAAAACTTGGTGGCTTTAACATTACATGTAAGTAGAACATAATATTTGAAGACAAAATTAAGGTTGAAATTGTGAAAAACTTAACTTTAAACTTAGGGCAATCCTGTGGAAGAAGAGGATGGGTATAGAATATCCGTTTTATTCCATCTACCTTGGTTGAAGCATCTCGATTTTGTGGCAGTTACCAAATCAGACATGGCCAACTCTTTAGGATTTGGTGAAAAATATGAGCCTTATTGGGTGAAACGACATGACGAACTGGAAGCTATCTACCAGTCACGAAAGAAAGCTGGAGAAATCACATATACTGAAAAAGTAATGCAAGGATTTGACCCAGACAATGATGAAGATGTGGAACCTCAATAAGGGTGATCAGGCTATACGACCAAGGAAGAAACTCTAGTGATTAGATGCAGAAACATTAACTAAAATAATTTGCCAAAGTACAGAATACACGTGGAAAAATGCATTTTTTTAATTCCTCGTGGGAAAGTGTTTATTTAAATACTCTTGAAATTCCTAAGCCTAATTGTACAAAAGTTACGATTTTTCAGAAAAGAATAACGAATAACTGCTAACTAAATTGACAATAACATACATTACGGATTGACATCTTCAATATAAGTAACAATTTTTATGTTCAACATAACGTATTATTTTATATGCTTTGATTTAAATTGTGGAAGTTCCACTTTTCGTATTCACGCATACATATATTTTTAGTCCGAGTGAAGAAAGAGCTCAGAAACATTAAAATGTGTACTCATCTGCAAATACGTACACGAATTCGTTGTAAAATAACAGAAAATTTCATCCCTCTTTAAAATAATTAATTATAAGTTTGTCCTCCTATACGCCATTATGACTTGTATAATGGCGTATATGTCTCCTATCTACGATGGGATTTATGCTTGTGATGATGATGACGCTTTGGGGTGTAAGACCTGCTTCGGCTTCTAACTCTACGAGATCGTTTTTTAGAAGACTTTCTCTCTCGGGAGCGTGAGCGAGAACGCGACCTTGAGCTGGAGTATGATCTTGCATATCTACTCCTGTAACAAAATTAAAATACAATTACATACCATTTTTGCTTACGAATACTCAGAAAGAAAAAAACAATAAATAAACTAATGACAGACGCTTGCAATAAATTATTATTGCAAGTGTAAACTTACGATGTCTTTTTCCGTTTTTTACTTTTATGGCGCTTCGGACTATCATCATAAACAATTGGAGATGGTGTTCTTCTCGATCGTTTTGCCGGCCTAGAAATTGACGAAATATTCCATGCAATTAAAAGACTTCAATAAATTTAATATATATACGGCCTGTGGAAGTAAAAATGTAATTTGCTTACTCTGGTGAGCTGGGAGCTGATCGTTTCCCAACAGCTTTGCTTGTATCCTCCTTCTTCTTCTCTTTATTGTCATCGACTACTTTGTCTTTCCCATTGTTTACTGTAGATGCTTCTGTGCTTGACGCAGTTATAGGTGCACTTCCTTGCGGGGAAGCTGGTCGAGAGTGAGGACTTGCAGACGTTGGTGTACCCAAGGCCGCTTTGTCAGATGCGGTGGCTGACGCTCCTGACCTATGTTTTTGTTTTGAATCCTGGTATGCCTTGATTAATTGTTCTAATTTCTTCTCCAGCTGTTCATAATTTACCTATATGGAAATGTTAATTAATTGATTAATTAATTTTTGACCAATTTGACAGCTTATTATAATAATGAATTTAATAATCATATTTCTTTGCAACATTTCTTACCTTTGGACGTTCATATAAAGTTAAAATGCTTTCACATATATCAATGATTTGTGCTTCCGTTGTATCAAAAATTACAAACCACGGTGGGCTATTTGGAAGGGGAATTTTCAATATCCTAGCACTCAAATATATACAGGCGCAGGCGATCGCTTCAGGTGTATATCGTACGAAAACGTTAGACCTCAGGGCATCGGACATATAATTCCTAACAAAATTTAATTATTAATCGATCAGTTTACATCACACCTTCTCTAATCCAACATTGTATTTGTAAATACAATATAACCACGAATAAGTTCAAGATTAAATAAATATCTCTTACCAAGACAGTTGTACAAACTCTGATTCATTGTCATACGTCAATTGCTGAAGATATATTACGATGAGCTGTAATAAAAAGGAAATTGTTAGTATTTTAAACTTAAAAGAACAGATAATTAAATCTTGCTAATAATAAAATATCATTGCATATATTTTTAATCATTTTGACTCTTACCTTATGAGGATGTTTGACATGGACGCAGAACCCTAGTTCCTTCAATACCCGTCTTTCCGCCAATGTTACATCATTTTTTGTTCGGATGTATGCAGCATCAAGAATCATCGGCTGAATCGGTCTACAAGTCAACATGAATTAGGACATTTTAAACATGATTACAACCTTACAAGTCAATAAACAACCAAACAAATCCCGAAAGAATTGTCTGCATGAGGTAAAGTTGTCAGCTATTCTCTGTGCACGCCGGTAGGATTATTATGGTTTTGTTCAAATGGCTTTTGAATTCTTCCACAAACTAAAATAAACTCGATCAGAAGGAAGATGTTTGAATTTAAAAAAAAAATTAGGTTCAGTATACGATTTTAGTTCGCATGTCCACATCTCATCATCATCGTGGCATAATTTTCCAGAAACTCGTTAAAATAGCACAGAACCAAGCATGCATAATATTATAAAGTGCGAAAGATGTAATGGGCAAACATGAGACAATGATAGAGAGACAGTACATACGGAAACTTACTATTTTTAAAGCTAGAAGTAATTTTGCATTTCCAAAAATTACAATTCCAAAGCAAAAGAGCAAATAAATATGACCCTTGAAAATACACTAACTTAATTTGCCAGAAGTATCGAACAGAAATACATTATGATTTAACAATACATCACGTAAACAAAATACAATTTAAAAATTTAAAATTATACAAAAGAGACAATGCCTTTCAAACAAATGCCATACATACTGTTTATCTCTCAAAAATCCCATATTCCAAGCAATATATAACAAATTTAAGAGAAAAATTATCCCGTAACTTTCCTTTTGACACGCGGAACAGGTTATCTCTTTTGTCAAACCAACCATCTTAAAAAATACAACCAAAACCATTCAAATTAAATAGAAAGCAATAAAAATAAAGCGTAATAAAATAATTAGCATAAATCTCGATTCCTGACAATAAAACGTAGAAACCTCCGATTCGTTTTAATTCAACTACTTCAAAATTTGCAAAGACTTTCACGTTTTGTAACTACAAAAATTCTACTCCTCAATATAAACTCGCAATTATTGTTACAGAAAATATACATTCATTAAAACACAATGACAAAAGACATTTTTAAATATTTTTTGATGTTTTTTCAGTTCTACGGACGACGTTGATCACAAGGGATCTTAGCCGTCCAACTGAGATTTGATCCATTAGATTAGAATTTCATTAGAAGGCGAACGATCGGAGATTTCACACGATTAAAAACTTATAGTTGTAAAAGGCATTCCGAATAACTTGGAGAATAAATAAAATATAAAACGCAGCCATACAGTCCAGAAAAAAGCAATAGCAGCAGCAGACTCACAGACGAGCTTCTGGGATGGGGGGCACAGGTGTCAACCACCATTTTAAAATTCAATTGGATTGGGTTGCATAACCGTTTTTTGTTTTAAAAAAGGGGAAAGAAGTGCAGAGGATACAGACAGTGTAATTGGTGAGTGCACACGATGATGATGAGCAGTGTCAGCACAGCATGTCACAAGTAGTTCTTATTCTTTTCTTCCCAACTTTCTAAAGGCCAGGACGTTGATCCTCGGTCAAATTCATATCAATACGAGAACAACATTAGTACAGAATTCAACTACAAAACACCATGAATAATACAAAAAGTTTATAATGGGTATCATTACCGTTTACACCTCCATCACGGCGTGCACAGACGTTGCTCTATTGATATAGCGTAAACGCCTAAAATTCAATGATAATCTCTGTTATACCCGTCACAACAAGTTACGAAGAGAAAATCACAAGACGTTCGGGAATATGTTGAAACAATAATTTTCTCGTGCATATATAAGGTGGAGTTAACTTACTTGCCAGCTCGAACTAATTTGATATGATGAAAGACATTCACAACATCTCGAATTCTCCTTGGAGCCTCCTCAATCTTACTTGCCAGGTAAATACACGCCATAGCTGTGGGCTCCATCGGTTGACGAATGAAAGATTTAGAGTAATAAAATCTTTGGAATAGGACTTGTCCGGTGGCCATTGCAGTCTGAAAACATGCAAACAATTTTTTACGAATACCAACTCGCCAAAAATTGCGTTGCTCTTTAGAAAATAATTTTGTAGATTACATTTAAGATCTAAAGAACTTAAATATCTTCCCAATAATAAAAAAAATATGTTTCTACAAACTAAATATGAAAAAACCAAAAAAATAATGGAGCCTTACCTGAGGAAGTTTCAATAATATACCAGCAGTAGTTATCAATTCACAACCCATTATACGCAAATCAGTTTCACTATCCTCATCTAACCCATCCAACGATGAGGGCGTCGGGGACAACTTTTCATTTGGCAAAAGGACATTTTCCAAAGTAAGTACAATTTTCCCATACGCTTTAGGAAGAGTTGTTGAGGCTGACGTCATCACGACTTCATTCAAAGGGACGGCATTCGAACCGTTTCCCGAGGATGGAGGTGCAGGTGTCACTTTAATAGTGGTCACGACCGTAGTAGTTGTAGCAGATGGCCGACTAGAAGTACTATCAACATTAGCATTGACATTGACACCTCCCGTTGGCGTTGTACTATTAGATGTATTTGTTGTGTTATTTTTCCGACTATCCGAATTACTACCACTTTTCCGCAAGCTATCATTGGACGTCATTATCGCTGATGAAAGGCCACCCGTAGTAGTGGTTAGGAGATGAGACTTTTTTAAACTATTACTGCTACTGCTGCTATTTGTATAACTAGCTCCTCCAACAAGACCATCGCCTACTGGTCTCAGACCTACGTTTCCACTACTGAAGCTTGTAACGCTCATCTTTCTTGAAAATGAAGAAGAAGACGACGACGCACAATTAGCAAATATTATAACTAAAAATTTAAAAAATTTAAAATTTGACACAGGTACACAAGAACCGTAAACTAAACAAAATCAATCAGCAGTGCTACCTGAGAAACTCCAACTTCCTTTGGAAGTCGTCAAAGACCCTCCCCCACCTCAATCACCGACGCTTGTCTCACAATGAATTCAAGGTCAACACTCCAGAAAGAAGACAGATGGACAGAAATTTTAATCAACTAAACTAATTGTGCATAAGATTTTCATGCACTAAATCTTTGCATATTTAACCTATCAGCTGATATGAGCTTGTTTACAAAAAAAATTACGGATATTTTTTTGTCTCTACAATTTTTATTTTAGCGAAACACACAAAACGCTTTTTTCCTTATTTCCTGATGTGCCTACGAATGAAAAAATGGTAAAACAACACTTTTCTAAGAGGAGTGCAAGCAGTTAGAGCAAATGGACAATTGACCACACAACCTGAACCTGATTTTGATAAGTGCTCTGTTATCTTTTCTAACTTTAACCTATCAGCTTAACCTAACGTAAATACTTTAAAAATTAGTAAAATTATCAGGTTACTTGGTTGTGTGATGGTGATGCGACGAGAGAAAATGGATATCGCATCGTTGGTTCAATAAATGGAGCCAATTCATGTAAGTACTTTTACCGAATTCTCAAGACATCATGTCATGTACCTAATACATAAGCATATATATAAAAAGTACATAAGCCAATAAAGCCTATGCATAAAATATACACAGCTTTCTAGTCAAGCTCAAAAATCCTTTTATATATCCAATCCATATATCCATAGAGCTGAGCTATAGGATATGCCTATTGCCTTAAGCTAAAGTAAGTACATATTTATACATAACGATGATTTCATGACGTTCATTCATTTCATCGGATATATAGGGCTAATGTCTGCTGCTTGTAAGCATTTATGCATGTCCTTGTGGATGTACCTAAAACTCGTGGTGTGAGTGTAACATTACATACGTCTTGTTATGTTTACTCAAATTTTCGGCTTTGCATGTCCTCTTGCGTTATTATGGAAAAATTGAAAGGTTTATATACTCTGGGTGGTCTTCTGTTTGAGGGCAGCAGAGGTCTGAGTTTATACCTTGAAGTTGCTTTGTTGCTTCAAAAAATTTATGATTGTTTTGCCTCTTATAAGACGTTCTATGATTTTGAAAGAAGAAAATGCATTACAAGAGTGTAGTACGAAGATGGTTTTCACTTTTGAATTTATTATCATCTATTTCAAATGTACTCCGAACTCCAACTTTTTGCAGATATTTGCAATTTGGTCTAATAATGTTTATATACAAAAGCATACATATCATATAACGCTTGGAAATTGGCATAGAAGTATTTATGTGCGTCAGAGTTTCCTTCAGTTACTTAAACTTGAAGTAAGGGTAACTTTCAGTTCTTATATCAGAAAGGAACAACTCAAGAAACAATTTGTAAAGTAGCATATCAACATAATATCTATTTTGATTCGACAAAATCTTATCGTTAGCGATTCTTATATTTCTAAGAACATGTCTTATACGAGTACTACTACTATTACTATTGAGTCTAATTAATTATTCTTTTGCGATGGCAAAATCATGATATGCGCTGGGTCAATGGTTAGTCATGAAATAAGTTGATTGATCATTTGTGTAGTAAGTAGGTCATAAGTGTTGTGTTTCTTAATCACATTTTGATATTGATTGTACGCTTGAAATCGTCTACGAACGAAGTTTGCAACTGTAGCGAATATTCGATTGCATACGCGATGATTGTATGATGTGATTTTTGCAAATTGTGTAAAATTTCTCAATCTACAAAGGCACCTCCAATTTTAAGCTTAAAATAGTACAAAATATTACATACAAGCACATTTAACTTTCTCTTCAATAATTTCAGAGGTATAATTATTTTAATCGTCTAAAATCTTTTGTAGTCTCTGCAAAGATCTCTTGATTTTCTCCTCATTCTTTTTCAATTTGGATACTGCCGTCCTTGAAGTGTTAGGTTGGGATTGAGAATGAGGTGTTGTTGGTACACCAGACTCTAAAGGTCCTATCCCATTTCCTCTGACATGGAGACCACTTTCCTCCTCTGGGATGGTGGTCGTCATTATTTCATCAACATGAACATCCAACTTGTTTCGAACATCTTTCCACAAGCTCTGTAATTCCGTTGTTGGTTCGGTGGGATGCAATAATGTTGAAGCTGGAGATTGTGACGGGTTTTGCTGTTGTTGAGTGTAAGGTTGGGAATGGTGACTAGATGACGAGAGACCTCTGTTCGACTGATGATAATGATGATGTGTTCTGCTACTTGACATTAGCGGCTTTCCTCCTATTCCTCCACTACTTCCATGTGGTGGTAGGATGGAGGATTGTGCCAGGTTTGTGGAAGACTTTGTTGGCATTCGAATGCTCACCTCAGACTCAAACTCTTTTCCTAGGCTAAACTTCATGTTGAGTAGATTTAATGAACTGGAACTGGAGGGGAGGTAAGAGCGTCTTCGCCCACTTTCATGCCAAGCCATTGTCAAATTATTTGGTGTTAACATGTCATTCTCATGATGTTTGTGTTCATGCTGATGATCTCCGTGCTCTGAAGAGCCAGCAGTGGTAATTCTTTTAGACTTGGAAATAATCTCAACATCAAATGAGGAATTACTTGATGAACATGAACTAAGTGAACCGGATGTTGAAGGCTCAATAGATTTTGTAGTCTGAGTTCCTCGATTAAGTCTACTTCTTCTGGTTGCGGTGTGCAAGCCCCTTGAATATTTCAAGTGATTTGCTATCATAGCGTCAAATGCATCTCTCTCATCCTCCTCCCCTTCATCCCCATACTCTTCCACTTCCTCTAGCTCCAAATCAGTGCCAATTTTTGAATACTCGTCGTGTTTCAACATTCCTGCATTCTTGGTTTTCAACAAGAAGCTATCACTCCTCTCAGATTCAGATTCGGAGGCATCTGCATCCTCCGCATCTGTTTTGTCCTCTCTACCTCCATGTGAACTAGTTATGCTTGGCACCCTTCCTTGCTCTTCAAAGGCCAGCGATCTTTGGCTTCTAGCGGATTGTCGTCGGCCAAGTGGAAGCGCTTTTATCACTGACATTTTTCTTGGCATTGGAATAGCCATAGCAGAACCTAAGTTCAAGTCAACAAGTTCTTTCAATTCATTGCAAGATCCGGTGGTGGTGTTGGTAGAAGGGTCCAAGATTGTTTCTAATCCTTCAATTTCATTACTACTTTGAGATTCGTTGTGGGGATTTTTTGTCTCTCCACTTGATTCCGTTCCAATACAACTGTCGGCACTTAAACTTCTTTGTATTCGCCCAGCGTGCTCATCATTTTCTATGAATTTGGTATTTCCATCTTCGTTTTGCTGCAAAAGTAGCTCTTTGCTGCTTGATGATGGAATTGGCATCTCATAAACGGTTTCAACAGAGTCATGTGAAGTATTTCCCTCTATATCTTCCATCCCGTCTACTGAAGGTTTCTCTTGTGAGGACTGGATTGAGTCTGCTCTTCCAGAATCTATTTCAGATTTGACTAAACTTGTTGGGGACTCTCCGTCTCGTCCCATTTTTAAATTTTCTTCTTCTATTCTTGTGTTGTGCTCGTCTTCACTTTCCTCGTATGCAAAAGGGGCAGCTAAGTATGCTTCTAATGTGCAACGAACTACTTCGTCAATGTCATCCTCCTTAGGTGGATCCGCAGGTGTAATGACTTCATCGCCGCCATCAACATTACCCTCAGCATCGGCAAGGTCGTCTTTGGTAGCTGAAGATACTAAGGTTTCTATTCCATCGTCATTTGATATAATCTCAGGAGTCTCAGTCGTCATTGGGATGAGTTCATCGGCAATAATTTGCTCTTCAATTTCTTTCAACCTCTCACTTTCCTCAGAACGCTCGAGATCTTCCAAGTAGCATTCGCATTTGACTGGGTCAGTGAAAGCACAGTCTGCATCTATTATGACGGGAGTTTCATTTCTCGGAAAGTTCTCAGTCTCTTGAGGATTGCCATCACCAGGACTATTAATGGCACCGGATATAGTCCCTTCTTCTAGAACAGGTTCAATTTCTGGCTTATCTTCACCGTTGCCTTCATCACTACCTGCTTCTATAACAATAGCATCAGTTTCTTCAGCTTCAGACTGACCAATTAGTTCAACTTCATTTGAATTCGCATCAGCTGCATCACCCTCATCATTAAGCTCTGCAGTTTTTGCATTTTCAAATTCGGAAGTATCGACGCTCACACTTTTACTCGTCATCCCTAATTGCTTCTCTAACCAAGTTCCGAAAGCATCGTCCGTCCTTGTAAAAAATCTTTGTATGACTATATGTCCTGTAATTTTCTCCAAGTCTTCCAATTTTCTTACATAATTTAGTGGAGGAAAAACGGTCATTTGGGAAACACCGGAAAAGGGAGACACGCCTCCGGTTGTTGACAGGGAATCTGGAAAAGTTGGGGGTATGGGGGAAGTGGAAGCATCAGCTCTTGGTGGTACTGCTTCCTCTTGACTGTTTGCATGTGAAACTTTATGTAATTCCTCTTCTTTCTCCACTTCACCTGCCGCTTCTGTACTTTCCATTTCCGGCTCGTAAACTTTTTGTTTACTTTCCGGAAAGTAACTTGGCTCAGTCTGTGTCTGGCGGTGACAAGTAACAACTTGGGACTCGGAGCTGTGATGGTGATGGTAGTGGTTTTGGTCCTGGTTTTCAATTGTCGTGACTTCCTGTGTGTACACATGTTTGATTTTGGCATTCACCTTGAATGGAGGAGGGTTGCTATATCGTTCGCGGACGTATCTGCAATCAGTACAAAAGAACTTTTTGAAATATAGTTACTAGTTACTGTGCGATGATCGTAAACAGAAAAGTATAAGGAGGAAAACTCGTGCAAGGACAAAGGAAAAATAAAATGCCATGCTAATTTAATTCATAGTGATTTGACTAATGAAAATTTAGTAATGAATGACGTAATACGACTATGAGCTACTTGATATTCAGTGCATCATTACACTCATACGCAATTTGATTTGATTCATTCGCTCATAATACATTGATTTGAGCAAGTTGACAGAGCCATTAAGCTCATAATCATAATTATTCATAAATATATATGTATATTACCTTTTACTTGAGTGATGACCTGGAAGGGATTTCCCCATCGTACCTTTCGGATGAAAATCCGGTAAAAGAGGCAGTTGGGTCCGCTTGCTATCCAGATTTGTTAAACTGCTTGATCTAACCAAATCCATAATTTTATGCCATGTAATTCAATGTGTAATTCACATTATAATACGTATATGAATGTAATACATCCAGCTTATTTTCGCTTTTATATACGAATTACAAATATATATCGCCTGATGGCATGCCATAAAAAGAAAGTCTATTCAAAATTGCTATTCCTTGACAAAGTGGAACCAGGTCAGGCAATAATTAATTAAGGAAATGGATGTTCTACAATGTAAATCGATTAAAACAGGTTTTGTCTCAACCAACCCCATAAAGGGATAAACTTTGGTAAACTGATTAATATAATTGACTACAGCTACTTTTACAAATGAGTTCAACTCACTGAGTAAGATAAAGTAAATAGAACGTTTAAATTTAATTAAGAAATTAATGTGCATTGAATATTTTTTCCTTTGTTTAAATGGTAAAACTCTATCATGCAAAACTGTTCAAAAAATTGCCCTTTGAGGTTATTAATTAATAAAGTTAGCTCCTCTTTCACTTTAGAGATTTTTACATTCTTCTAATAATTCAGAAATGCAAGTGGATAAACAAAGCGATGGCATTATTCCAATAATCCCATTTTATTTATTTATTAGTATTACTTTTTAATGTCTACTCAAGGGAAGTTTTGAGAATAAAATGTTTTATTGTTTTTTTGGCTGTAGAAAACATTGAGCGGAAAAATCTTTATGTATTCATTGCTTAAAAAATTCAGGGCCTATATAGTCTAATGAAACATTTAAAAAGACTTTGACGCATCATCAATGCAATGTGGTGTTCCAAAGGTACTTAGTTTTTCCCACACGTGAAAAATATTTTGGAAAAAAAGTGAAGCCGACAGTAAATTTTTCTGTTTTCCTGCTCTCTGTCATTCAAATTCTTTTTACCTCACCATCCGTCTAATACGTATCTATCTAGTGCTATGCTAATATATAGTAGGATCCAATCAATTCTAATGTCTTTCACACAAAACACTTACAATCGCGTGCAACCAGGTAGATCCCGAAAAGATTTCAAAATTGAGGGCGCACCAAGTTGTTCTTGTTGTCGGAGAGAGATACCGGAACGTGGGTTTACAGTGTAAAACAGGGGCGAGCTATTGCTAACAAAAAAGCAGCGACTGTCTTCAATACTCTGCCCCGTCTCTGACTGGAACCGTTCTGGATTCATGTCTCATTTTCTTGCCTGTATCCACACCGTTTCTTCTCCTTTAGCATCCACAATCCACATAACAATAAGGTTGCTGCTGCTGCTGCTGTTGCCACTTCCACAAAAAATATTACAAGAGTTCGGCCTTAGCAGTGCGTTTTTTTACTTTATCATTTCTCCATCCATCCATCCATTCATATGCTACACTAGTTGTAGATTAGTTAGTTGAGAGAGACCGACCCATTTTCACTTGGAGTTTACATACGTGAATACACACATGCACTTTTACCTCTCTCTGTCTCTACCTGCTTTCTCCAGAAGAAAAAAAACAAAACGGCTTTTGTTGTAGTCGTAAAACAGCGCATTCCTTTCCAACTCTTGGTTGTTGGTTCCCTGAAGCAGTGTTTATCAGACTTTTTTTTATATTTCCATCCCTATTCTTAATTCTGTATGCAAACTAGCAATGGTAAAACAATCAATATTTCACATTTCTTTTTCCATGTAGTGGCTCAGGTTACATGAATACTAATATGTAATGTATGCATACATATATGCGTATATTCATCGCCTGTGACGTGCCGTATACTTTGGTTTTCATTTAACATTTAATGGTCTCTCAATTTCTGTTTGTTTCTTATCCCCCATTTGCCAAGTCTCACTCAAGGCAAGGCTCAAGAGATCCATTAATTTTGATGGATGAACAATAATGATTACGTATGTAAACTTAGATTCTCAATTTTTATCTAGGCCAAAACTCCATGTCTACTTTCTCCTTCAAAAACCTTTTTCATATTTTTTCCATGTCAAGTAGTAAATACGTACTTTGTAAAGCTGCCCATCAAGTCAACAATGACGTTAGTAGACAACGCTAATTCCCTAGTTGAGTATTGATTAATGATGTACGGTTATTACATTTTACTCATGTCATTGTACATACGCATATCGCCGAAATATATAGGAAATGCTAAACAGGTTGCATAGCATGGAACTTTCAGTTTGAATAAAAAGAAGGTCACATTTCATGCAACCGTCGTTTGAGACAGATACAACTGTCACTACCACTCTCCATTTAATTCCATTTCACATGGTTCGTCACCTAAAAAAAGTAAAGTAGGATAAGAGTTTTGGTCAAGTGGAAAATGATGAAATCCTTGTATCCCCCTTGTATTTTCATTTCCGGTGTACGAAAAAAATGCCCGATTTACCCATTTATCATTCGTCTCCAGCTAGCTCACTTATAAATAGTGTATATAACATTTCTTGCGTAATTTACAGTGACAGTTCGTTTGTTGTTGGAAAGAATGAAATGGAGCGTATTATTAATATCTGTATTCTTTCTTCTCAAATTAATTTATCCAGTTGTGCATTAACCATTTATTATTAACAACAACAACAAAATAGAATGTGGTGCACTACGCAGCATGATAACTAACACTTTATTACTTTCTTCTGAGCCGGGTGTAAGTAGATGTAACGTTAAAGCTACATATCTGGACGAAATGACGCATGCGGCTATATACTGTTGTTGTAAGTGGTAAATGTACTTATTTGCTTAAAAGCTTGTTGAATCACTACTAACGTGTATTGCACTTTGCACTACTACCACAAATATCTCACATATTTATCCTTCTTATTGGAATATATCAACAACCGAACTATATACTTTTATATTATTATTCCCACGCGCTTCTTCCCAATTTGTCAATAATAATCGAATGGTTGGCCGATCACGTTGAGACGTATATCAAAAATGTAATGTAATAAGTACATTCTCTACGAGTCAGGATTGACTGTATCAAAGAGTACGGAAACACCATGAATTCCACCTAAATCACACAATAAGTTCTACTACTATGCATAGTGCACTCTGCACTTTATGCAAGAATTTCGTCTGGTCGAATAATGGAGAAATGCCGTATTGTACTACTACTGGTCTGTGGCGATTTGATGATAGTAGGTTCTCAGATTTTCTTTTGACGAGAAAGAGTAAAGGTTCATGCCACTTGTGCCACATTTCAGTTTATTCGGAGAAATGAGTACGGACGGAACTTACTGAAATTGGCATTGCATATTTGACATTAGATGTAAAAGCCAAGGAAATGCTACACACTGCCTACGCTAATGAGAACTGGGAGAAAATGAAAGAGGTCAGCTGGATAAGTACGGAAAGAACGGGTGACGGTGAACCTTTTTGTTTGGAATGATGTGAGCGAAGTGAAAAAAACACGCGTGGTTGCTTGGAAGAATGGATGGATTTACTAGTTGGTGGAGAAAGCAAAAAAAAACCTGTGCAGTGAAACTGCTGCTGCTTGCTGCTGCTGCTGCTGGATTCATCGCTTGAAGGTTTAAATACATACCTAACATTATTATAGGTAGATATGGGAAAATTACAATGGGGATGTCCCGTAGGCTGGTTCGACTCAACCCAAACCAGCTCACCTGTAAAAAGGCATATTTCCAATGCAACCTAACATGTAAGTAAATGCATATAGCTTCTCTGCACATAACCACGGTTTTGGGGCTTATACGGATAGTCGAATAAGTCGATGTGGTTAGATCGGTCGGTTAGATAGATCGCCAGTCAGTCATCATGAAAGATTCCAGTTCATGCTTCCGGTTGTCGTCATGCCATAATGATATGTAAATTTACGTATATGGATTCTTCCGTGATAGATTTGTTTCCTTCTGTGCGCCCCGGTAATATCTTCTGCTCACGCATGGCTGATACTCTTACCATTACCACACGCGACGCTGACAGAAGATACATTTTGTATATTTTTGGAACATCCCCTTCCCATCACATCCAATACATCCGGGTCTTCAACATGGATGAAAATGTCAAGACGAAGATTTTGATACTTATCGTCATATTATTATGTATACAGCAGTTTACAACTCTCGTTGGATTGTTGGACAGTACCCTTAGCTTCATCTCTCAGGGTATTCCGACACTCATTCATGGAATATTTACTCTGTTCTCCCACTGCATTTTTTTGGTATTGGAATTCATACTGGGACTGGGGACACTCATTGTTACTTTCCTTCTTAAAATGGTCTATTTCTTCATCGAGATGATCACCAACATTTTGGCTTTTGCAGTGGTTTCTGCTTTAGTCGTGATCAGTGTAATTTATCTCTCAAACTTATACCCTACTATGCCCACTTATGGAACAGTTGGAGCAACAGTTTCAGTCACAAGACCAGGAGGAACGCTAACTTACAGAGCCATATTGTTTGGACAAAGATAATTCAATAGAACATTGAGCTGAAGACATGGCGTAATCAAAGACTTTTTACGAATAATGATAACTAAAAGAAAGCAAATCTGCAAGTGACGACTGAATAAAAACCGATGGAATTATCTCCATTTCATTGTCTAAAATATACATGTTCGTAAGCACCTAGTTCTTTTGACGTGTATATAAAATAAAAATAGTTCGTTCAGAAATAGTTTTTTAAAGGCTTGCATGGCTGTACCATCAAATCAAAGAGATGCATGAGAATATACGACCGGCCACTGTTAGAGTTCTAGATGAAGAGCATACAACCATGTTTATAAAAAATATTTTTAAAATAATATAGATGCTAGAGGCAGTGGCTATACTGTAGGCACCATCATACAATTACTCACGGACCGGTCATGTGAAAGCAAGTCATAGCATTTGAAACTTTTAATTTCAAAGAATACTGAAAAGTTGTGTAGTTGCCGCAGGAGGTCTCATAAACTAATTTATAGTTGTAACTGTATATTATTTATACTGTTGTGTTGTAGCAAATCATGTTACTTCACATTTTACCTTGATATGCCTGCTGATAAAGATAATATAATGGTGATGATGCTTCAAAGCAAAGCGTTTCTACCTCAGAGTCACAAAGCAGCTCTTCTTTTTCCCTTCTTCTCTCGATGCCCGTGTGAACTTCCGGTTTGCAAACTTCAATCTCTTCGTTTTACTCTTATCTTAAGCGAAGAATCAGAAAATGAAATGAAAACAGAAAGCCAACAGAACAGAATATATATATGTATATAGAAGCACACTGATGTTGACTCTGCTTTTTTATTACAGTGCAGTGCACTAAAATTGAAAGCTTTAGCTATTCATACATTTTCAGGTGCATAAATAAGTTAGCTTATTTTCTTCCACTATTAGTCACAATGACTATAGGTACATACGACGAGGCGTAATGATATATTTAAAATTGCACTTGTTATTGTCAATTTTATTATTAAAGGATGAATGAGCATTTTTTACTCTCGTTTTCATTTGTGTTTTTCTCTTGAGGACGATGATGATGATGATGATGATGACTGATTGTGCCATTGTGCACTTTTTATTTTTCTTTGAATACCCACTACCCCATATATTTCTTATAAATTACATAGAATTTGCGCTTGCACTCACTCTTGTGCATGTTGGAATGTAATTAGGTGTCTTATTGGTATATTTTGCATTTTTATCATACACACATTTACCTACTCATCTTCATTTCATTTACATACTAAATAGAGTACTTGGCTCTTTGAGTAATAACAGCAGTCAACCCATATTTCCTCCATTTTTATGCTTAGTCGTCAGTTTTTTGTAGTCACCTTTTGTTGTTACTGATATTGATGATGATCAAGACTACCTTGATACATATGTATGTCTGATGTGTATAATAATTATAACTATTTCTATTTTCTTCTTCTGTTACTGTTTTTTTCCTCAGTTCTTCAGCTAGTTTCACCTTTGATTCATCATCACCACCATAAAAATAGGATTGATCATTAACCCTCACAAACAAACAAGTCTCATCATAAGTCATAATAATAAGGGAACTTTTATCATCATATCATCGTCATCATCAACATTTAAAACTCTCCACATTTTTTATGACTCTTTTTTCTACAAGATCGAGCCGCTATCCTCCATTATTGTTCGCTTTTGCTTTGTTACAGTTTCTTGACAGTTCATTTCAAAGGGTCAAGAAGATAAGGAGGAAAATTTTTTACAATGAGGAAGGGAAACTGTAAGCCTGAAGTGAAGTGTTCACTGTGAAGGGCATAGTATTTTTTTGCATATAGGAACTCTTTGACAGTTTCCATTTTTATTCATGAGTAGGTGTGAGTGATTATTAGCTCATTCAAAGGAGTGCATATGTAGATGTAATACATATTCAACATATCACTTTTACTTTTTGGATATCGTGTGTACCGCAGTTTGTAGTTGTTAGCAGTATTATGTGTCATTGTTTCACAACAACGTAATATCAATGGTGGTAATCAGGAAAAAAAGTAGAAACGATTTGTTTACATTGATCCTAGGATATTGATACAAGTAAGCGATTTATTTGCTTGGAAATCAGTGATTATCCTCAGTGTTCATTCATTCATGAACAATAGGGGACAATTTTTATAATATCATCCTTCTCTGTGGCTGAGGTTGAATCAGTTGTGAATTGAATTCCATTTAAGACTCACGTCATCTCTTTTAAAAAATATTGTGAAGCTATGAAATCCAAGCACAGCTTCTGTATTGAGTTATGAATTTTTACACGAATAATAATAAGTAGAAGCAAACCTTCGTCAAGTTAAAAGTGCTTGTGTTTGGGATTTCTAAATCCCAAGCATATACCCGGTCTTATTTATGGAAACGGAATAAGGATCCGTGTCTGCGATCCGAATAGTGGTTAAGAAGGTAGTTAGCAAAAATTGCGTTGGTGTGAACAGCAACAACTGATGATGATGGAATCACTACTTTTGCGAAGGAAACTTTTCTTCATTTTGTGCTACTACAATATTCCCTTGTGCTTTTTGTTTCTGATACTGGGTTCTCCAGCTCCAGTTGACGGGCAAACGCAGCTTCGACCAGGGACTTATGGAGACCGATGTAGTGTGACGAATCCTTGTGAGAGGGAAGCAAACTTGGTTTGCATCAATAATTTCTGCCAGTGTTCTGGCTCTGACGAAGTCTTTGATGACATTAGGGAGCGGTGTGCAGTTCAAGAGGGGAAGCGATGCTCTCCGCCACCCTTCCAGTATGGGGAGTACAATCCTTGTGTTATGAACGCGTATTGTTCGGATGATAAGAAAGTGTGTGTTTGTGCCAAACATGCGTTTCCGGATGACAAGGGACATTGTATCAAAAAACATTATTTTAATGAAACTTGCTCGATGAATAAGCAGTGTGATGACATGAGATATTTAAGTTGTGTGGATGGCTTGTGCCAATGTGAAAAGGCGAATATGTTTGATGAATACTATCAGATTTGTAAGAGACGAGTTGGTGATTTTTGCCTTAGGTCCAGGGATTGTGTAAAGAATGCAGAGTGTGTTGATTCCAAGTGTGTTTGTGCAGCAAAGTATGTAGAGAATTCGGATAAAACTTGTGGACTTTCTTTTGGACAAACATGTGGTGCATCTGTGGAAGAGTTTCCTTGTAGTGATACGTATTTCGCTTGCATCAATGGAGTTTGCCAGTAAGAATTATTTTGACTAATGATTTTTTTTCAGTCGTAGATTTTTATGATACATTTTATACTTGATTGACTTTTTATATTTTAGATGCAAAAATCCATCCTATGAGTTGTATGACATAAAATCAAATACATGTTTGGGTCTGGTTGGATCTTTATGCAACCTCTTTATGAGCAATAATCGGCAGCCCTTACGTTTAAAAAATTGTGTGCCCAATGCGGAATGTGTCCGAAGGGACTTGTCCGCATTGTCACAATGTGAATGTGAGAAAGGTTTTGTGGAAACTGTATCCGGAATGTGCCAGGTAAAAATACGACTGAGATTTCTGACAAATTGTTTTGTATTACGTCAAGATGGTTTTATTTTACTAGATGACGAACCCTGGCATTACGTCATTGCAGTCCTAAAAATTGCATGTTTATTTTTGTTTTGAATAGCTTCCTTATGGAGCTGCATGTGAAAAGAACACCGCATTGTTTGGAGATGCCCTTACCCCACAATGTGACGAGACTGTGCCACTTTCCTGTAGAAACTCGCGTTGTGATTGCGAGGTAAGAGATTATTCATTTTATTGGGGCATTGCGAGACAATCCTACTTTTTCATGAAACATTCGATTTTGACACTTCATTAATAATACTTAATCTTATCACGTTGTCTAGAATCCAAACGACGTGTATGACCCAATGGATAAGTCATGTCGTAGAATGATTGGGGGCCAGTGTTCCCCTTCCACACCTTGTGTACCCAACTCAGAGTGCGTGAATGGACGATGCAAGTGTCTATCAGGATTTTTACCAAACTTCCGGGGAATTTGTGATGACGACAACCAGATCCTACCTCAGCAGCAAATATACGACGTGGTTTCCCCTCCGCCTTATACCATGTACAGATCCACTCCAATATTTGAGTAGATTTAAATCATACATTATTACTTTGCTTCAACTTCATGGGAAATTGAAAGTAAGGCAAACCCAAATGCTCAATCAAGTTATCATATATGTATCATTCGATTCTTCGTTGCGAGTCATGTTTTTACTATTCCTTCTTACCACATACTCATCAAGACATGACATTTGTATGCCAAATAACTTTATAGCACACTTTATAGTAGACTAGGTGCATGACACGTCAGAAAGTAATTATCATTATTATTTTTTATTTGTTTTGTAATAATATTAACTATTTATTGTGAATACTGCGCTTACCACATCTTGAGTAATAGTGCATGCCATTTTTCCTTAAAGCCCTTAAAATGGATTACCACACATTATACAGAAATGCAGGCTCCAACTTTTTTATTTTATTGAAAATATTAAACATTTCTCTGCTTCTGACGAAATAGTTTTGACCTCCTCTCACATATGCATTATAAAATTTACATATAAAAATGTCAAATGTGTAGGAGTAGGAAGCAAAAAAAAATATCATAATACTGCTGATAAACATTTTTCTGGCATCAGACACAAAATGAGTTACTGTCAGAAAAATTAATTTAACAAGTTATTTTTGTTAGCACTTACAAGCAAAAAGTAGACCATCGCTTTTTAAAAAAATAAAAGGGCGATCCAACCCATAATCCCATGTCATTTAAGCGTAAATGTAAGCGCAAGGTGCATGTGCATTGTTTCAATTATACGTTTGTTGTTGCTCAATTTTTACAATACTATTATTTAGTGTACATTTATATATTGTTTAGGACGATAGGATGGCATAAAAACAACCATCAGATATAGATATTAAAGAAGGTAAAAGAAATGCGTATAGGTATGTGACTTATTTGCAAAGTGATAAAAAGCTAAGTCATCCTGACAATTCCGTACTTACTTTGCAATACATTTTTTTTACTTCCCTCCTTGACTATCCCATAATACGTGTTTAAAAGCGGTATTTCCGGCCATGATTTGTGATTATGATTCTTGTAACGATTAACGTTATGATGAGACTTTATGATTCCTATGAGGAGCAGCTCGCAGTTTCTTGCACCTAAAGAAAAATGAAAAAATCCCTTTTACTTTCTTTGTACACACAGAAGCTTGATTTATCACATTTAGCAACAAAAAGAAGTCTTGTATTCTTGCTACAGTGTTGGTTTATTTTGCACTGATTACAAGTTTTGATGCTAAACTCTTTCTGTGAAATACGTACATAAATTCGCTCCTATCCCTATATCCTGGCTCATCATCCTGTCTGATAATATGATAAGAAGGGTTTTTAACCATTTTTTAAAAAAATTGTCTTGGCACGGCAGGTAGGTGGAACCTATTACCTAATCCCATGTTTAGCGATAATAATGAGCTATGAAAAAGAGGGACGGATCAAGTACATATATTATGCTATTCATAATAATAAATGTTTCCCAGATTTCCATTACATCAAGATGAAGAAATGAGGCAGAGTAGAGTTGAGGTTGAGCATATTGTGTTGTCCTTTTGTTCGTAACCTGCTCTCCGACATGTTTTCACGTAACAAAAAGGAGCATTAATGAAGATGATGAGATGGACTGATGTGAAATGTTAAGTAGTTTAGTTAGACAAGTCACTATTGCGTCAGATAGGATGATAAAAGGAGTGATAGGTATATATGTTTATGATGTTTGTTAGCAGGTCCCAAATGCTTATATATATGGATGTTTTTTATGATTATGTTATTAACAACATAAATAACGTAAGATTGTGACATGCGACATGTTGAAAATTGTTATATATTATATATTTTTTTTTTACAAAACTTCAAATAAAAACGAATGATTAAGTACCTAGAATGCATTTTTGTTCAAACTTTATTATCATGATGTGTCATTTTTTGTGTAATTTCCTAATTCCATGCTGTAACAGCTTGTTAGTCACAAGTACCTAACTAAAAGGAGTTGTACCTAACTACTCTTGAAGAGTTCTCCATATAACCGGAAATGTAAGTTGAGAAGGAGAATTAATCGGAATGTGCGATGAGTGTGTGTGGTACTATCCGGCAGGACACTGACCTTTGTTATGGGTCTTTTGTCTGCTGCCAGCAGGAGTCAGCTAGAAAACAAGTTTTCATGACGAAGCGTCCGATGATTCCATGAGAAAATAATTATAACGGGAAATAAACTTAAAGCATAAGTTGAAATGGTTTTACAAGTTTCATACAAATGTTTCAACCGATCCTACACCTCACATTACTAATTTTGCATTAATCCTCTTGTGCAAGCACGAGCAAAAAAATATTATGTGTTTGATCACCGGTCACGAGCAAATAATGGAATAGTCAGTTTTTAGAGTTTCAAGAAGTAAAAACGTTACCAAAAGATAAGAAACATGATTACAAGAAATATATTGTACATATTACATCTGCTGTTAGTTCTCCAGCAATCCTCTGGATCCAGTCTTTTGTATGGAGACAAATGTGTATCAAATCCCGAAAACGGGACGACGGATTCTATTGATACTGAGTCAATGTGCAATTCCAAAGAGACTTTAACCTGCCAAAATGGAGCGTGTCTTTGTTCTGACATGTCCACCATGATTTACGACCCTGCAGTTGGTCTCTGCGTAGGAAGAGCTGGAGAAACGTGTGTTTATCACAAAAGTGAAGCCCATCTTCCTACTTATCGCAAAACCCATTGCGTTCCTTATGCCACATGTGAAGATGGAAAGTGTGCTTGTTGGGCTGCATTTTATATGGACGAAACAGGATATTGCTCCCGTCGAAGAGGTTATATGCAGCAGTGCAGAATGGATCATCAATGTAATCAACGAAGCGGATTTGTTTGTAAGGATGGACTTTGTCAATGCGATGACCAGGTTGCCACCTATAATTCAGAGATTGAGAGATGTGTCGGTCTACCAAATAAATCATGCCTGAATATGTATAGGGAATGTGTGGATAATTACAAGTGTAAATTGGGAGTATGCACCTGCAAATTCAAAGAGATTCAAGGTTCTGATGGGGATTTGAAGTGTGACTCAATGAGACACAAATATGGAAAAGCTTGTGGAAAGCGAAGGGGAAGTTGTGGAGACGATCTAACTTGTGTGAATGGAAAGTGTCGCTGTCCCAATCCAGACTATCAGGTTTATGATTATGAACAGAAAAAGTGTTTGGGTCTTGTTGGAGGTCCATGTACCGTAGTACCTACCACCCAAAGTTCAAATTTATACCTTGAGGAGGTGGTGCGAGGAAGGGCAGATCAAAATAAAAACGTGCTCAAGAGGGGCTTTGCTTACACTTTAAGTAATTCTACTGAACCCGACCAATCATCGTCAACAGGATCTATGGAAGAAGCTTCCAAGATGTTGACTTGCATCCCATATGCACGCTGCTTACCTTACGGCTCTCCAACAGAAAATGGCATACCTGAGATGGGACGATGTGAATGTGATAAAGGATACGTGGAAACGAAGAGGGGGAAATGTCAGTTGAGTTTTGGGGCACCTTGTGATACGCATTCAAAGAACAAAAAAGATATTTGTGATGAGTCAGTACCATTGTACTGTGTAAATAACATTTGCAATTGTAAAAATGAGCTGGATGTTTACGAGCTGGAGACCAAGCGCTGTAAAAAGTCCATCGGGTCCCTGTGTTGGAAGGACGCTTCATGTGTGCAGAATGCAAGATGTATTCGTTATTCTCCGAGACTGCCTGGACGATGCATGTGTCCTCCAAACTCTCAGCCAGATCCTACCTCCTCAAACTGTTTACTATATGATGTCAACTCTTCCATCGGCTATGATGAGGAAGATGATGATCTTGAGTTTGAGTGAAATTATTGTCTTTAGATTAAACATAAAATAATGTCTGATTGAACCTTATAAAAGATCATTAATGTCACGCAGCAGTTTACATACATTATATTCCTGATCATTTAGAAATAAATAAAAAATGTTTCAATCAACATATGCAAATCTCTCGTAGTAATAAATCAATAATAATTGCCACCGCATTCTTGAAATGGTTATATCAAAAGAAACTAAATGTCACAAGAAAAGTAATAAAAAAGGGCTTACAACAAAATTAGCTAATAATTGCATTACATACAAAATGGAGCATCCGCCGACATTCATATTCAAGTTGAGGATGAATACTGCAATTTTATTTCATTAAAACAAACACGCAGCAATAATTCATCTTTCATTCTTCCATTCCATGTTTATGCATAATATACAATCGCCAATTTGCATTGTATCTGCATACTTTCACTTTTTTCCCCTTGACTTTTCATAAAACCACTTCCTGTTTCGGAACAGTTCAAGAGTCAAGTGTAGGTAGGTATACATATTCGATATTAATTTGCAATTAGCAATCCCCCTTTGCTTCTAAATTGTGTACTTTTTTTACAAACTTGCTCATTAATTGTCAGTAATTTGAGCGCATATGAAAGGCTCTATCGACACATTAAAATAAATTGCGAATCATCCCACACACACAATACCTGACAATAATAAAATATAGATTTGCAAGAAAGGGAAAGAATGCATTATTACAAAACTCTTTTCTGTAAATTACAAAACCAACACTCAATCATTTTTTCAACCTTCAACTTTACCTTTACTTTATCGATGAAACTCCTGACTGAACATAAAGATACATAATTTTGATTTAAATCTCGATTATTTTAATACCTGAATAATCAAGACAATTCAAAACTTTCGCATATTAGTAGTATATTACATGTGAAGTCAACTCAGCAGGAATTTGGCTCATTCATGCTCGTACGTTACTGGGTGGTAGGGTAGACGTAGAGCATTCATCCCAAGGGCAATAACATGAGAAAGTGTGATTAATTTTAAACAGATTTTCAGATAAAATACCTACATAATTATTTAATGTGCCGTCTGAAGCCAGTCTATATGCTAATGATGCACGATAGTATTAGATACTCTCATGCGACACGTGTAAACGACAAGCGTGTAAGTGAGGTAAAACGAATTAACCCAATCCAATGTCAATGTGAAATATGATTACAACCAAAAGAAGTTTGCATGAGTATGAAATGAAATGCCAGGTAAAAAAACCAAACCAGCTAATAATTTCCGTTGTCACACTGCGCCAGTGTGGCTAAACTTCCCAGAAAAGGACCATGCAATCGCAAAGTTGAAATTGAACAAGAAGGGATGACCTAAAATACGGTCACTTTGCTATATAATGAGTATAATTGAAAAATAACATGCAATTTTCTCACCAATGTAATTTGCATACGCACCCACTAAAAAGATGAAGAAGTCGCATGCATTCCCAGCAGGACTAATTTCATATATATGAAGCCACGCAATAGAGAACGAGTGCATGCTGTCATTTCTTCAGTAATAGGATCAATTTTGGTGTTGCTGGCTTTATAAGTATAAGCTTATAGCTGCTTACGGACGGGGACACTAACCTGGAGAGACTTTCAATTGTCTGCGACTGCGTTCCACCACTTCTCAGCTGAGCTGTGAAAAGCACAACATCCCAAAGTACCATAACAAGATTACAATCCTCCTATACATGTCCCATATACATTATTTCGCAATTGGTTGGAGTTGGGAAAAACGGGAAAAGGAGAAAACGAGAGAAAAAAGTTTGCAATGCATTTTCATCCTCTTCTCCTTCCTCCATCTCCATAGTCCGCTGAAAAAAAGGGAAAGAAGTGAAATTTTCATTCTGTGTCATCATCTGTGTGCGAACTGCTGGAAACTGGAGGACTTTCTCGCAAAAAAAGGTGAAGGATCTCTCTACCCCTTTCCAACTTGACTCACTTTCTTCCAGCCAACTTCTCTTTGGAGTTGTGATGTTGCATGTTGTGAAGGCTAAATAGCCAAACTGTACATGGAGTTGGGGAATGGGATATATACAATCATTATTTATTAGTGGTGTATGTGTATATCTCGACTTGAGCTCCCGTCTCACGTTCTCTTGTCTCGGCTGGACTCTGGAGTCTTGATGATATGGAGAAAGGCTATATTTAGAAACTACCTTGGAATATTATACACTACCAACTACCTGACTTTTACTTTGTGAGTCGTTAACGGAGAAGTTGAAGAGAGAGGGGTTTCTCCAGTTCCAGTCCAGCACTTGTAGCATTTTTTTGTAGGGTACTTATAGTTTTACTTTATGAAGTTTCTATTTTTTGGGTTAATTCAATGCACACTTAAATATGAAAGTGGGTTGTGGGTTGATTGATGATTGAGAGTATTTTTTAAAATTTATTTCAGGTATATTTTGTGGTCACAAAACAGCTGGAGAACATGGAGCATAATACTTTACAGTCAGCCCTTTAGCACTCTGCAGCTTTTTGTGCATAATATTGCATAATATTTGGTGGAAACAGTACAGATTTTTAATTTTTACGCTTATCAAAAGTCATATATTTAAAATATGGAGGTTTTATTGATTTAGTGGTTTTAAGGAATGGAGCATGAGTAAGGTTTTATTAAGGGAGAGCTGTTGTGGGGAGATTCATCTTGGATGTAAAAAGAAGCTGAAGTAGTAACATTTTATTTTTGAATTGTAAATAATTTCAAGTTGGTGCTATATTAGAGTTGAGGAGATATATATTATAGGGTGTGTGATTTTTAGAATGAATAGGAAAATGGCAATGACTTTTTCACCTGCGTCAGCTACTTTAGGAAGTAGCTACTTTGGGGGAAGGGTGGTGATAAATCGGAAATTAGGCTCATTTCCTGTGTTACTAGTACTGTTCCTATGTATCTGTGTTTTCCCCATTTCTGTGCGGCCTTCAAGAGGCGATCGAGATTATACTTTCCATAACTGCTTAATTAAATGTAAACAGAATTCGTGCGTAGGAAAAGGTAAATGTATTCTAATTTCATTTCAGTCACTACTTGAAAATATTATTCAAACGTAGCTGATGATTAGTAACATTGTACTTTTCATTTAATGTAGATTACATAGGTCAACCCAACTATTTGAAATACCTTTCGTGGGACTGTGACTCAGAGTGCAAGTACCAATGTATGTGGCAAACAGTGCATACATTCCAGCAGCATAATATTCCCATTCCACAATTCTTTGGAAAAGTAAGGAAATGCGTCTCGTCATGTTGTTGAGCACTAACAAAATATAATATTGATCACTGGGTTGGATAACAATTGTATTTTTGCCTTTAAAGTGGCCATTCATTCGTCTGTGGGGAGTGCAAGAACCTGCGTCTGCCGTGTTTTCTTTAGTTAACTTGCTTAGCCACGTTGCTGGCATATGGCACCTTCGAAGAAATGTACCCAAAGATGCTCCTCTGATACCGCTGTGGTACCTATTTGCAGCCGTGTGCATTAACGGCTGGATATGGTCCATTGTGTTCCATACCAGAGATTTCCCTGTGACCGAGCTCATGGACTATTTTTCTGCATTTTCTATGAATGCGTTTTCGTTTTTCTCTGTTTTTGTGAGGTATGGTAAAGTCTTAACCAGAAATATGCCTTCCTTCCAGCATTAGCATTTAAAAAACATTTGCTACAGTTATTAAAATTTTTCTTGTACAGACTCTTTCAGAAGTGGATGTGTTGGCCGGTAATGACAATGGGAGTCCTCATTTTGTCTTTCTGTGCTTATCATGTGCATTATCTGACGTTTGTCCATTTTGACTACGGATATAACATGAAAGCGAATATAGCGATGGGTAAATAATACTCGTGCATGCATATAAAAAGTCACCAAGGACTGAAACCTGAATCGCCCAGCTTATATGTTATATGCAATCTGATTGTGTTTTAAACAGGAGTTTTGAATGCCTCTTGTTGGTTAACCTGGAGTGGAGTAAACAGGCGATCTTTGCATCATGTGTGGAAATGTGCACTATTTGTCCTTCTTGCCGTTGCATCCCTTGTCATGGAAGTCTTTGACTTTCCTCCAATCTTTTGGGTGATTGATGCTCATGCTTTATGGCATTTATTCACAGGACCTCTTACTCTTCTCTGGTATAGGTATGTGCAAAAAAACACAAAGTTACAAACTGTCCTAGTTTAGATTTACATAAGAAAAAAAGAAGTTACAGAGAGTTAAATATTCGTTGTATAGTTTTCTTGTTGATGACTGCCGATACCTTTACGAGGAGGAGAAGGAGAAGCAAAAGCTCATGTAGCTAAACATGAACGAGATGTTCACGTACTCCCTTGAAGAGAATGGCCAAAACCATCATAACAACAATCAACCTCTTCATCTTAGTCACAATCATCATTACATCCCCCCATCCACAGAAAGTACAGAAATTTACCCACAACAGGATCCCCAGCTAAGTCTAATCTGTGTTATTATGAATATATGACGATTACAATCATGGTCCGACAATTACTACTACCTTCATCTTAGCCATAACTATGAACGGATAAGTATAACTACCCACGTTAATGGGAAAAATTGCTTTCCACCTCACAAGGTGTCCGCATCAGTACTACATGTCTTTTACAGTTATTTCTATTCGTTCATTCAAGTATTGTCTTATATCACACATAATTATTGTACTAACACGTATGATTCTCGCTGTACTGTTTTCACTTTTTATATGGGATTTCTGTAAAAGAAGCAGTTTTCACAGTGCTTCGAGTCGAATGGCTGATCCATAAATGTCTTCTTAATTATTATTGTCTTGCACGAAAGTGGAGAATGTGGTTTGTACAAATGAAAAAAAATAATTTATTTAGTGAGTTTAGCAAATGAAAACGAATCTAGTCGTACCTCACGTTTTAATAATTTTTTTTAACGATGACCTTTTAAAGCCATATAAAAATTTTACCCCCAGGGCTGTGTTTCAATATTATAGTAATGAATGATGATGTTCTTTATTGTGTGTGAGTTGCACGTGTTTTTATCGTAAACCTGCCTTCTTCAGGTGAAAAAAATTTATTACAGAAATCGATTTATATGTATCGCTCTGTCTGAACTATGGACAATGTTAATTATAAATATAAATATATATAGTATGAAAAAAATAAACGCAATTCGAAGGCACCAACTGGTTGGTGGTGGTAAAAAATATGTGAAATTATATATATATATATATATGCATGTGTATAATAAATTCGTAGATTTAGGCAATAATGTGATTAACATTAACTTGTAGCTAGTTTGTAGGGAATAGGTTAAAAAAATATACCTTACAAATGTTTTTAATTATGTGACAAACTTACTTTTTCTGGTATGCATTTTGACGTTTTTATTATTAACTTTAAAAATGAGAGCGTTGGGGTATGTGAAAACAAGTTTCAAATAACGTGTCAAAAGCAAAGCAAAAGCTTCGAGAAGAGCTCATTTTATATAAATTTTAATTTAGTCGCATTTAATGATCATGTCGATTGATTTTTAAAGTTTTGTTTTAATCATGATAAATCTTTTTATATAGAAAACTTGTATTTGATATAAATTATCATGGTAGTAGTAGTAATTGATAATAATTCTTACAGGTATAATAATACTCTTTATTGAAATGTGTGTGTACAAACTTGCATACAAAAATTAAAACCAAATACGATTACTATTATTATTGTGGCGGTCACAAGCTGTGGAAATAATCTAACTTAAAGTATATATATATATGGATATTAAATATAATGATACCAAAAACACATGAACGTGCTGCAACATGAATGATGAAAAAAATTATCTTTTAACTTAAGTACACCGTATATGGAAAATATTAAAAAGTCTGTACAAAAAGGTATAGTTTATGCCGTTTATCATTAATCTTTGCACGATCTTGTTTTAACGAACTCATGCGTTACACAAAATGAGTTAAGAACACATTTTTAAAAACATTTACAAAAAAAATTATGTCATACTTATGTCAAGACGCATAAATTATAAATAATATATGGTATAATATTGCTAACTTTCCGTTTCTACCATCTATTATTCTTCCAGTGCAGTGCATTAAATTGGCACGTTCAGAATTTTTAAAAATTCAATGATTTTTTTTATTAAGACATTATGACTCAAAACATTTTTGTTTTATTGATCTACGTTACTCAATTAACAATCCTGTTTTGAACAAAAACATTCATAAAAAGTAGGCATTTTAGACAAACTTTAGTCAAATTTAATCTGACATTTTATCACAGATTGTCTTCCGTTTATTACAGTTACAAAAAATCTCTTTCGTCACTAATAATTACATGTTTTTCATATAAAAAGAATTGCATGCGAATGAGAGTCTGCTTCTAAAAAAATGCATTTTAGGTCGCTCATGATCAAACGATTTTTGATTGAATGATAATAATTATTATTATTATTCAGATTATTCTCTACTATCATCTAAAAAGATCAATAATATTATACTACAGAATGTTTTCGGAGGCCTGCTATTTTCATATATTATTATAGCTTTTCGTATTTGTTTAGCTGTAGTTGGACTGCTGCGCTGCGATTGCCCAAAAGGTTTTCTCTTTGACCACTGGACGGAAGGTAATTGTATTAATGTAATAATAGCTAGCGACACTCCAATACTAATGCGTAGTAATACATTTATTAGTTAATTATCGTTAGTTGTACATATGCGCTACACTTTCGAGCCCACATTCGTCGATGGGGTGGAGTGCTGTTGATGATGATGAAGGTTCTGGTGATGCGTTTGAATCTGGTGATGATGAAGCATCGAACCTGACGACGGTGGTCGACTGTTCATCGTTTGGGATACGCTCCTGTATTGTACAGTACTGTTGTTGGTGCTAGCGGACTGTTCAGGAATCTGGACGTAAGAAGAATGTTGGTGAGAATGGGGAAAGTGCATTGAATAACGACCACTTGACCCACTATGTGAAAGAGGAAAATGTTGCGGCAGTTGTCCAGGACTTACCGTGCTTTGCATCATTGAAATCATACCAGGATCCCCTAAAACACACAGTAATACCGTTTTAAGATTCTTGTTAAGATGGTGGATGCTTCTTAATAGTGTTGCAGTTCAGAGATCAATCGCATGTCATACTCCAGCAGTTGTTACCTTTATGACTTCGCCGAGGAAGGGAGTTTGGCTTTGGTCTTTGTTGTGACTGTTGATGCTGCATGTGATATTGCTGAGCGTGTTGCATGGATGGATGAAGTGAGCTAACGGCAGTACCTCTATCCATTGTACTTGAAGACACTGGTCTGGAGGATGAAGTACTATTCACCGGTGTACTAATTACCTGGAACTGGGATGGCGACGTCTGGTGCATGCCCACAGTAAAGGGACCGGAAGGACTAGGAAGTGTAATTCCGTTATTATTATTCAACCTGTTTTGTTGCAATTGTGCACTACTCATTCCGTAAATTGGTTGACCATGAAGTACTAGGCCAGGTTGCAAAGAATTATGATGTTGGTGAAGGTGCTGCTGCCCATGTTGTTGTACACCATTATTTCCAGGTGGTGATTGTGAGGCGGCAGCTGCTGCGTGCATTGCTGCCTGAACACTTTCATATTCATAAAAATTAGAAACTGGACGTTCTTGACGTTCTCGAGGATGCTCTCTACGCTGTGAATGATAGTGCTGTTGGTGTCTTCGACTGTACATAAATCATACAAATACCATATACAATTGTATTATACAGATATTTACAATTTTCCCATTAACTAACTAACTACGGAACTATTTATATATTTCTATTTATATACTCTTTTTTTTATACAAAAGCCGAGTGATGCAAAGTAACATCTAAAGAGTGCAAATGAGCTAATATATATGACTTTTTGGTTTATTCTTCTGCAACTCAAAAAAATTAGCATTCACAATTCACATGCGTACAAAAGTGAAATGATATATATTTATACTGTACATGCCACTATGAAAAATGATAAGTGATTAATGCTATTGCTACACCCACAAAAAGGTGCTCCATATATATATCGGGAGTGCAAGTCATCGCATTTTTCATTTACAGCTCATATATATGATCAGAACAGAATAAGCAATAAAAAATTGCAAACCTGATGAGTGCCATATCGTACTGAGAAAGTATAAGCAAATTGTCAAATTGTCTTAAAAACAAAAAACTTGAAAAGCAAAAGTGCTGTGATTAACAACTGGTGTGAACTTAAGATAGTCAAAAGTGCATTTCAAAGTGCTGAAAAATGTAGCGAAAACTAAGCTGATAGAAGAAAAGGTTAACTTCGAGGTAATGTCTCTGAAAAAAGTGCAATCCCTCCTAATATGTACACCAACCTTTCCAATATAGCCTTTTTTCTTTGTTCCACCACTGTAAGTCGCATTTGTCGTAGCTGAGCTTCGGATAAACCCATGTTGTTCGTAGTACTGGCATTTTTCGAGTCGTTTGCATTAGTTGGATTCTCGTTGTCACTAGACCGCATCGAATAAGATGATAATAATAATAAAATACCAGATCTGACAGAAGCACACTGTGACATCGTGCAGGTCTTAGGACATATATATAATGTACAGTTACGGAAATAATGCACATGAATAACGAACAGTCACAAAATACAACATTTTTCAATATCCATTTGCTTTGCAGTAATTATGCAAGCAATGGAGGAGCTAATAATATTCACAATTAAAATATGACAAAAGCAAACATTAAATTCACTCCACAGTGATGTCGTATCAAGTATAATGAATCGACAAGAGCACACACCAACATTAAAATTCTCATGATAAATTCACAAACCATTGCCTAATAGTAACTGCACTATTTCATAATAATAATTATTAAAAACTCTGGTTTGATACTACATAAGGAAACTTACTTTAGATGATGTCGTATTTCTTCGTAATTGATGTAGTGTGTATACTTTTTCGGATCAACAATGCCTACACGACTCCCAGGGCGCGTCATCTCATTGTACACGTCAAAGCTTGTAGACCGGCCGTGAACTGGATTAGTGTTTCCATTAATGTCCTTATCGCCACGAGCTCCTTCCGACTTTCTACTTGACCTTATAGTGTTAGTACCGCTACTGCTCTGTGGTATCGGAACCCGCATGGTGTTACTTGCTTGTTGTTGTTGTTGCTGTTGTAGCTGTTGCGGATGCTGACTGTATATATAAGTTTGGGCGTAGTTTCCTGTTCCACGAGCTGACTGAACGTAATCTTGATGTTTCCTAGCTTGTTCCTAAAAAACCCAAACCAACAATTAGTAAATAAATCTCTGTAAGTTCTCTTTTTTTGTAACTGGATGCTTACTTGTTGATTTCTAATTTCTTCATTTCTAGCCATTTGCCACTGCTTTTCCTTTTCTTGACTTTCCAAAAGTTCTTCTTGAAGTCTCATAGCTTCTTCATGCTGAGCTCGAGCGATTGCAGAAGACGCTCCTATCGACTTTCGATGTCGACCAAATCTAAACATTGAGCCTAACCCTCTAAATATCCCTTGCTTCTTTTTGGCACCTTTCGTCTTTCCATAAGTTCCTTCACTGTCACCGTCATTAATAAGATCACCGGATTTCCTCCCGTATGTGGCACCCGATAAACAGGATTCTGTTTCTTCTTCTGCCACTATTTGACAAAACATTGATATTATAATATGAATTAAGTAAAAATTAGGGTGACTAAAAACTTTTTTGAGTGCGTTCTTGTGCTTACGCGTCTCCATTTGTTCTCCGAGTGGAGCTTCATAACTTCTATCAACAGCCTGCCTGAAACTTTCATTACATCCTCTACCCCGCACAACCCGAACCGTTGACGGCCCCGATCTTTGAGGTACATATCCTGACTTGGTATCCTCCTGGACCTGAATTTCCTGAACCATAGTCTGGAGAGATTCTAAACTTGAAGATTTTTTCATCCCTAGCGATGGACCAATATCTTTCTTATAGCCACTACTTCCTTTTGATTTCTTTCCCTTAGCTGCTGGTGTTGCTGCTTGGGGCTGCTTCAGTGCATCAACTAAAGAATCGGCTGAATTTACTCTGGGAAGACCTACAACGTCCGTTCTGGGAGCTGCAAATAAAATTGGTGACAATTTGTAACAATCGTATCACCTCAAGCTATATCATTATAATATATAAAGAAGTGTACATGCACCATTATTTTGTGCTGTGATATGAAATTATATAATACAAACGGAACGAAGCAAAACAAAAACCACAATGTGCAACGTGCACGTGCATCTCACACACATTTTCAACTCTTTCAGCAGAATGCTCATTCATTTTTATGAAACACTTGCAATAATGCACTTATTATACCAAACCACAATCAATGCAAAAGTTTTCTGAAAAAATACATGCATTATATAGTATTAAACCATAATAATTAAGCCGAAACATAAAACAAAAAAAAGATGAATCAGTCAGTCAGACTACCACATTCCTTCCACACATAGAAAGCAAGGAGACAGAGAGTTATTTATAAGATTTGGAAAACGAATCTACTACTCCACTACATTAGATTATTAAGATGATAAGCACCAACAAAAAAAGGTATTGGTATTAGAGAGAGTATTAGTACTTTTTGTTATTTTCTGAGAGCATGCATTACTACATGCATCATAGCATTGAAGAAGTAACCCACTTTGCCTGTGACCCCATTGTTGTAACAACTGAAGTAGTTGATCACCCAGCCCAAGGCGATCACCCCGTTTTCCAATCACAGAATATTTACTAAATCTTTGATATGTAATGGGTAACGCTGCCGGTTGTCCCTTTTGATGGCCAAGTGTTACACCATTAGTTTGACTAGTACTGCGAATTGCTAAATCATCTTCTGTCGAGGAGCTGAAAGGCCGCTTGATTCCTCGTCTGGCAAGCTGGTCTATAGTTTGCAATGTTTCATAGAAGAACAACAATGACAATAACCCAAGGCATTAATATTATGTACATTTAACCCCACCAACATATTTTACTTCCTCATTCTCCATTTAACAGGTGCGTATCTAAGCTTTTCATACAAAATCTAGCATAACCACCTTCACCATAATATATTAGCAGGTTTTACATTTATTACGTTAATAGATGATATTAACTGATATGATTATATATTATTATTAGTTGGATACTTTTGTTTAATAACAGTTAGTTGAAACTTGAAATTGATGTTACAAAGATTTTTTAAGATAATATATGCACCTTCATCAATATTTTTGTTGTATGTAATAATAATATTGCGGTTTTGTAAAAAAAAATATACATATTTTAACACATTTACTTGGTACATCGATGATATCGTAATAAAAATGACCTACCTTGCATATTCCTCTCCCTAGCAAGTAGCTCTGCCTGAGCGTCTTCATGAGCTTTCTGACGCTGACGCTCATCTCGTAGTTTCTTATTTCTCTGGTATGTATCAGTGCTCTTGGCATCTAGTGTAGCATGACGTTTCTCGGACATACTTTGTCTTCCAAAAGCATCCCTCGAGAATCCTCCCAGATCTTCCAGTGAAGTTCTAAAGAATTTCAAAGTAGATTACAACATGGAGTCTTTTGATAGAGGGAAATGTAAGGTATTCGCAAATTTTGACCATTTTTACTTACTGACTAGTGTATGTGGAATCTGATGGCGGTTGACCATTATTGTTTCCGTTAGTAAGACCATTAACAGGTGTTGCTACGCGGGAATTACCGGATTTTGATGATGATGCGGGTGCGCCACCAGATTCTAAACCGTCAACTGGCGTAGATGACCTGGAGCGTCGTGGTGGTTTTTGAGGAGCTACGTAATCGTCTTCCACTAAAACCATTTCACCCCTTGCATTATGAACTGTTACGGATGTTGACTGATTAGGACTCATTCCTCCTCCTGACTCCATCTCATTACGACTAGGCATCACCGATTGTAAGAATGCACCATTCCAGGTATCATTTGTAGCTTTGTAATAACTTTCATTTCGTGATGGATTCGAAGCTTTTCCTGTTAGTCTATCTAGGACGGGGTTTCGCGGCAGATCTACAACTTTATTTACATATGGAGGTGGACTACGATGGCGAACTTTGGCTTCAGTTTCAAGTTTAGTTGACGATCTATCATCTACTCTTCTCAAGCTGCTACTTCGAACATGGTAGGACTGCCTGCTGGATGAACTTGGGCCTCGTTTTGGAGATTCGTTTGGTAATTGCTGAACAAATATGGCGTTTCCATCACCGTTATGTCCACTGGTATCCAGTGACCTGTTCAATGATTCTATCGTCACCGACTTGTCTTCTGTACGACTCCCATCTGTAGGAAAAAATAAGTTGACAATAAATTAATGAAAGATTCACTTTGTCCCTCAAGCTTTCTATAATAAAGCAATATTTCTATTTGCATTTTATCAGGAATTATTAGGGAACAGCAAATTTTCTTCACTATTTAATCAAAGCGAGCTGGGTGTGTCATCATAATTGCACTACTTACTACTACTTGCCATACAAAATATAGAAAATTAGTTGACATATAATTACCGACAGAAATGGAGATATTTTTCGACCACGAGTCAGTTTCATCTCCAGATGCAGAGCTTCCTCCTCCACTTAAGTCAGTTGTGGGTGCGGAGGATGAAGGAACTCTACGGGCAATTGTTAATGTAATGAAGCCTGGCTTGGGTTTAGGACCATCTTGTGTCATAGTTCTTCTCAACGTTTCCATTGCATCCGTGTTAGAACGGTTCAACAACGAAACGCCATTAATGTTAAGCAGTTGGTCATTAGACTTGAGTCGTCCATCACGCGAAGCAGCCCCACCATGAATTACACTCTTTATAAATATCCCCATATCCATCATTTTCCCCCGAACAGCGTTAGTTTTTCCCTTCACACTTATTCCTGTCACAATAAATACGGATTGTTAGTTAAGTGCATGGTGAAAGTACTGTGTTCGATATGAAGTGTGCATACATACAAGCGGTGAGCTATAAAAGTTCTTACCTAAACCTGCTTTCTCTGTGTCAAGTACAGGTATATCAAGAGTTAAAACTTCCCTCTCACTCCACGGCGAAGGTTGGGAATCATCTTCAATCTTATCAGGGGGCTGCAAATAGTTTTAAAAAAATAGTTTGGTTAACCAAAAATATTTACTATCTTACTACAACCTTGAGCAACAAGATGTAATTGTTCTTACGATTTGTCTTGGAAGTTTCGGACTCAAATCTACACGTTCTTGTCTGGAAACCACAAGCTTCACTATGCCACCTTGAGGAATGTTACGTAAAATTGAAACTGCTTCACCTTGAGTTTTTCCTGTAATTTCAATACCATTGACTTCAAGAAGTCTATCGCCAGGTCTCAGTCTTCCATCCTCTATGGCAGCACCCTAAAAATTAATATCAGTCATCATAAACTGGTACTTTAGTACGTTTTAGCTTTTACATCAATCTAATTTAATTGGTCATTACGGTTGGCAAAATGTTTTTGATGTAAATTGGGCAATTTCCTCCGGCGGGATTGTCTCTCGTCGTAATACTGAAGCCAAGACCTTGAGGTCCTTTCTGGAGATCAATTTCATACTTCCGTCCAATTTTGCGGGTATTGGATGTTATTAAATTAGTCGTCACTTGCCCGGGACGAGGTAACGTGGCGGATTGTAAGGGTAATTTTTTGGTTTGTGACACGGTGGCTACCTTAGAGTCTCCAACAACTAATAAATAGACAAATCAGAATGTAAATATTTTGTTTTCTGGAACTAATAACGAACTACATAATAAATTAAGATTTGTAATTACTTTTTTCGTGGCCTTCGATCATGTTCTCCTTTTCAGACTCTTCGCTATACATATCCGATAAAGTAGTGTAGTTGATGTAATGCTTAATTACTTTAAGTCTAAGCTCTGCAGATTTAAGGCTTTCACGAAACAATTCTTGAGCCTTTTGAAACTGAACCCCGATGAGATATTGACCATTAATTTCTATTATTTTATCTTGTGCTTGAACTCGTCCATCACGATCTACTCGGCCCCCAGGTTCCACACTTTGTACTATGAGTCCTTGATTTCTACCGTCTGCATTGTGTTCTGGAACAACGTGAATACCTAAAGGCCCAGCTTCATGCCTCATCACTATTTCAACCCATCTTTTATCAGCATCCAAATCTTGAATATTCCCATTAAGCAAGTCATTATTTGGCGGATGCTCAGTGTTGGGAGTTGAGAAATGTTGAGGAGCTAAATTCTCCAAAGGTGTATCTGGTGTAGCGTTTGCTCCAAGAGGTTCTTTTCGCAAACTTAGCGAAAGAGCCCTACAAATCAAAAAGCGAAGAATGTTACTAAGATTATCTAAAAGTAACTCAAGTACACTAAATAAAATGTCAACACTTACCGATCAGCAGCATCAGCCCATTTGTAGCCAGCATCCCCAACAAATTGCATTGACAAACGGTGGTGGTCCCGGGAAAATCTATTACTTCCCTGTGAATTGCAAAACAAGATCTCATCGTTACTTTTTCATTCTTTTACAATAAATAGCTTAAATAAAAAATAAAGTTGAAGTTCAGAGATTTAAGGAACAAAAAGTTTTCTTCATTGAAAATCAAAGCGAGCTGGGTGTGTCATCATTTTAAATATTATTAACAAAGTTATTACTGCTTAGCATTAATTAGTTACCTCTCGTCTTTCAACTTCGCCTGTTGAGATTGTGCCATATTTTGAACTATTTCCACTGTGACTTCTTTGCTGTATTTGAGCGTGCACTCCACCTGCTCCCTGTGCCGTAGTATTGCTACTATATTTGCCATGTTTCTGATAAAGACCAGTTTCAACACCACCTCCATTTGTCATTGGCCTGGAAGAATCACCGACTGAAACACTAACAACACTATTTTCCGAAAGTGCACTTGCATTTACACGGTCTTGTTCCCCACTACTACCCGCGTACTCCTATTAATACAAAAAGCCAAAATATTAACGTCCAGTTCCTTTTTAGTTAACTTTCCTTATTATGGGGGAACCTGAAATCATAATCAAAATGTACCTTTCTATCGTCTTTGTCTTCATCAATTTTTGGAGCTGCCGACCATCTTTTAGACGGATCAGGGGGTGACAATTGTACAGGGGATAAGCGGTTCAGTGCAGGTTCACTCCCTCTCCTCACTTGAAGAGTAAGTCCTCCACTGTTTGCAGAACCTGATCCTCCAACTATTCCATTGCTCAGCTCCTCCCCAGTAATTTCAATGTCAGTTCGAGCAAATGGTTGGAACTTGTGGTCACTTCCCTGTTGAACAAATAACACAATCCACAATCAGTGAGTATACAAATACACATGCATACACTTCAACTCACGAAATTTAATATCCAAAAGAAACTCCTTACTTGGAAGATATCAGGGCTATTTGTACCCACGGAGCTGGCACTGGTCCCATCTCCAGCATTGTGCTGTAATGAAGGCATTCCGTCATTGTCTTCTTCATAAATAGCCATGATTTGCTCTCGATCATCCGCGACATCGACTAGCTTGTCGTCAGGGTCGAGGATGCCCCCATCCGACTGAGATTTTAGTTTATGTACTACAACCCATGATTCCGGACCCTGCGAACAATACAAAAAATATATTTACTTATTAAATACAACTCTCTCCTATCCAAGATCCTCTATAACTAAACTATCCAAAATCATAAATGGAACAAAAAATAATTATTTTGTCATCGTCTCAACAATCACTTTCACCAATATTTGCTTATAAAAATATTATTCCCTTACAATTTCTTTAACAATGTTTCGTTCACATTTATGCTTTTAATAAAATACAAGTTTTTCTATAAATTTCCAATGTTTCTGTCGCCTTCAGGTATACTTGTAAATAATTTAGATTACTTACTCGTCCGTATTGAATGCATTAATGTATCCAATTGCATATATGAAATGTCAAAACCGAACAGACAGAAATGTGATGTGTTCTAATTCAGAGTTTAGTTTCTTGCTCACAATCCCTTCTGCCATTCACACTAATCTACTCAACCCATGCACCTTTCATTCTTGAAGACAGCCTTACTTACATGCAAGCTATATAATCTGACCTGATCTGACTGATCAAAGAAGCATCAAATCAATTCTTCAGCCTTCAGCACTAAACTTACCTATAACGAGTTTAATGTATTTGGTCTATTTGAGTTATGTCGAAAAACCCAACACAGCAACAACACAGCCTCTATGATATTTGCTTCACTTTTGCACGCTCTTATTGATTTCTTGATGCACTTAACTAACACAGTTATACATTAGATTCCAATGGTCTTCTACCGAGCTTGCAGAGATTAGTTAAAAAGAAGTAATCAAAATCAAATCATCATAAATATTCTAAATCTTTTCTTAAAAATCTGACAAGACGAACTAAACAATCCAACCAAAAAACACCACTCAACACTTTCTTTTCCTCAGTGTATTAAAAAGCTCTAAACAAAAATAGGATCATTTTACGTCTGAACTGCAGCAATTTCACGATAAATGCATCTTCATAAAGGATGCACGTACGTGAGCTAGCGAACAGGGAGGGATGAAGATGAAGGGATACTACTTAAGATGCACAGAACAGAGAATTCGTTTCGAAACTTACAAAAAAGTGCATTTAGTGCATCTCTCTGCATGAGAAGAGAGTACAAGTTGAAATGAATGAATCATCGCATGCTGATAATGTATCTAGATTTTTTGCATCTCTCTCTTCTGCATCCCTTTTGCTTTGCTTGGTTTGCTACACACATTCATATCCATATCATCACAATTCACATCTCACACCACACGTCAATTTAAAGGGAAGAAAAATCTTCAAAAAAAAAAGTTCTTCGTCCAAAACATTTTTTACGTACAGGTAGAACATACATATAATAGTTACTGTGTATACACAAGAAAAGTATACAAATACAATGCACACACTTACTACTTGACTTTTCTTGCATAGCGTGCACATGATGAGGTTCCTACCTGTTCGCTCTCATATGTTCTATTTAGGTACCTTATGTACACATACATACATACAAATATACAAGGTACGATTGTGAGCAAGAACCAAATAGGCTATTATAATAGGTGTTGCAGAGGAATGGAAAGGATTATAAGAACTTCTTCAACTTCCTCAAAGACGTATCGTATAGATAGAAAGATACATATTATATGTACATAACCATACACACTACGATCTCAAGTATATCTTCTACACAATGTTGCAGACAGTTTGCAGATGTCAGGAAAGAATGGATCTTTGTGTAATGTATACGCTATGCGTTTGGTTTGGTCTAGCCTTTACACAAAACACAAATAGTTTATAGGCCATAGACAGGTAAGTTGTAAGTTATTCACCAGTTAGTTACCTCATGGTTATTGACAGTATTACTAAACCATGAGTGTGTGTACATTAGTAGGTAGTTGGAGGATACTATAAAATGGTCACAAAAGTGATGGCTGATGGCTATACAAGTCAAGCCAAGAGTACTCACCATAATAATGTCATTCATGAAATGAATCACATCAGGATGTGGTTTGGTTTTCTGTCTTCGACAGGATGAATTTTATGAGATCTAGTTAGAAGTAGGAGGACTTTATGTATTATTATTAAGCTTTATAAACACATATAGCTATAATAGCTGACAGTAAATTGTGGTTTGGTGGTGTTGGAGCAAATTTAAATACAAGAAATAATCATAAAAACTAATGGATTTGCAAATGCCCTTAGACACCATTAGATAATAAATTATTATGGACACGTACATAGATGCGTAATATGTCACGTACAATATTTTATAATTTTTTGGCATACCCACCAATTTTGTCACCTTTCAATTTCAAGGTACCAATTTGCAATACACAATTTTTGCCCCCTTGATGACTGCGTAATAGGTTGTTTATGATAATTACATGGCTGAACAACAAGAATCATATAATAATATTCGCGTTTTATCATTGAATATTAATTTGCCGAGTTATTACAGAGGGGATTGTAGTTTAAAAGTATTAAAACTGTACTGCTCAACCTTAACGAACGATGTTCAACATAATTTTTAATGGTAGAGCTCTATAGCTCTTCTGTTCAAAAAATGCTTTGAGGGGAATAATGATTTTGCTTATACATTAACTTGCTTAACAACTTTCAATACACCGTGTTTTTATTCTCTCATTCGCATCTTTTCATTTTCTGTTGCGGAACGACTTCTTCGTGATATTTCCGCCTGGATTTTTTACCAGTCTTCTTAACTGCATCTTTCGTAGTCATAATATTTTGAGAACGTTCAACTCACTTCTTCGCAAGCATACGATATTCGTATTTATATTATCTCTACCTTATATAGTATCTTATATAAGTACATATATGTAGGTACCTTTCGCGTCTGCTCTGCTGAAGATCATAAAAATATTATTATTGTTTAGTGCAAAGTATGCTTATAATAATATGCAAAAATCATAGAGGTTATGATGATGATGGTATTTTGTGTAAGTAACTATAAGAATGTACGGAATCTTTTAGTTTTATGTTGCCATTTCACCTCTTGATCACGTCTGTTAATTATTGATATCCGCCGGCGATATTTCACTCCCCCACAAATCAATTTCCTTGATTTAGTTTTCAGAAAAATAATTTACATCTTCAATCTCCACTTGCTAACAAACCTCAAAGCTCATTCATAATGGGAGGATGAGCTTCAAGTTCAACATAACAAAGTCAAGGGTGAGGAAAAGAACGGTTGTGAACGAAGATGATGATAATACTATGGTGGTGCTGAGAAAAATGCAAGCTTGAAGCTAAAACATTCCTTTAAGATGGGATTACCGATGATGAAGCAAGTTCACTTTCAGACCAGCCAGCTCATGGCTTTGAGTCTAAGAGATATGCTGCTGCTGAAAAGTCAGTCAACTACCGATGAATTATCTACTCTTGTCCCATTCGGGTTCTCTCATCATCAGTTCAACCTTATTTTCGCATAATGCATAATAAATTGAAGTGTTGGTAGGTAATACGAATAATATGCTTTTGTGTACCATTATGAGCATAAAACCTTTAAAATTTTCCCTTGGGACTCATCATCATGGAAAATGCCAAGAATGTTCTTAGGAAAATCGTCTTTCTTACAAGCGTACAACATATGTTCAGTGACTTTATATCTGATTTTCAACAAGACCTAACCAGTGTTTCGACTTGAGCATCATTTGCTATCACCTTAGCCATCAAATTCAACCTTCGTGAAGGTTAGTTATGCACATATGTATGTATATATGTATCTTCCAATTTTTCGCTGTGTATACATTGCAGATTGCAGTACACTTGACTTCCAAGAATTGAAAAGATGTTGCACACCTGAATTGTTGATTTGATGTATATGTAATGTAATGTAACTGACTTTTGTATATTATTTGCATATCTGTCTACCCATCAAATTTAAAGCCTGGGAGTTAGACTAGGGTTGACGTTGACGGTAACCTGTGCTTATGAAAAGAATGGCTTTGAAATGTCTTTCTTTCCTCATATGGAATAGAAATAGAATAGTAGGAATACACAAATAATCCTTTCGGTCATCATACCATTTCTAGCAGTGTTTTTTCAGTCACTTTTGTACATGGTTCAAAATTGCAATTTCTTTGTAGGATTTACATGATGAATTCTACCTTTACCTACGTCTATAATAGTGTATTTCATCCATTTAATTTCACACTCCTTAAAAGGCTTGCATGCGGACTCATCTGGAGTGAATGATACATGACTTTTGATGAGATTACAAAGGTGCTAATAAAAGCTTGTTTAGATGCTCTCACGAAAGGAATAATGAATCCATTAGCGAAATTGCTTTACAATACAAATTTGCATACGTAATCTCAACCCATTCACAACAGGTAATGAAGCATCATATCATGCACAAAGTTTTAATGGGTCTTGCTTGGAAATCACTGCTTCCTACTACTAGCCTTAAGAAGAGTGTCTGAGTTGCCCCAAAAATAGATTTCAGTCAGTGTAACCAGAGTCAGTGTGTGGGCTTATCATCATCCGTTCCACCAGTAAAATATGGTAAACAAAAATGACACGAGATTGAGATTATATCTATATTTTTAATATAGCAGTATAAGTTGGCGGCTCAAATTACCAAAAAGGTTGACGTTGCGAAAACATGGAATTTATATAGTATGTAGTTCTGCGCGCAGGCTGACTGACTACACACACACACATTAAAAATACCACCAAAGCTAGCCCATTAAATGTTCACACAGTAAACCCGATACGATACGCAATATGAGAAGACCACAAAAATTATAGTAAATTACGCAACGAAAAAAAAATCTGTTCGCTGTGAAAAAAAATGGTTGGTATTGGGACATTTATAAATAATTACAAAGAAAGCTCTAGGCATATTGATAACATTGTGAGTGTGCGAACATCACGTATGCTACGCAGTTCGTGAACATAAAAAACGATAATATTTGTGCGATTAGGTATTAAAACATTTTTATAATGAGATAGGATTTCACAATGCACAAATGCCATGCCATGACATAATCCAATAATTTTCTATTATGTACACGCACAATATCTACTCAAGTCGAAATTAAAATTATTGTCAAAATGGATGGACACCATTATGTAGAACCCAATTTCATTAGGTCTCGTTTCATATTCTCCATTCATTCATTGTGATACCCTGATTAGGATTGATTGCACATCATTCACCCAGTTAGTTTGTATGAAGTTCATTTTTTATCTTGAAAGAAAAACGTCTTCAATCAGAAAATTTAACGAGCATATATAATATTTTTAATTTATGCAAATGTCATCATGATGCAACTCACACCAGTTAGTTATACTCAAATAAAAGATGGATATAATGGGGCTAAAATATGATCGAAATATGAAAAAAAAACTTTGCATGCATTATCCAATCAGTAACAATTAAACCAGCATAATAAACTATTGTGTGTATTTTTGACAGAAATTGAAAGCCGACGTGAATAGTGAAGAAATAAGAAAGGGCTTGCTTTTGGATGATGACTAATACAAAAGTACGTACTTGTGCTATTCTTTAAACCTAGTTAACCAAAACAAAAAAAATTATGTTCCTTTTAGTATTAAATCCCATCGTAAGTTTTGCTGACGTTGTCTGAACAATCATATACTAGATGCTAGCCATCATTTTCATTATGGCAGGTATTATTCAAGCAGCATTTTATTTACTAAAATTGCATCAGCCACTTTAATGACTTTTAGGCACTTTCAGACATATTCATGGACTTGGACACACAACCCAGGTAGGTACTAACTTTAGTCAAAAGTCGGCTTACATAATTTACAGCGCGTTTTCAGAGCAAAATTATACCCCTGAGGTCTTACTGTATACATTTTTCTTTAAAAAATGATGAATTCTGCCAATGATGATCATTACAACTTTGCTACTACACAACATCATTTTTAAACATGAAGCTGCAATATTCAACCCAAGCCAAGCCAAGCCATGGCCCGAACCCACACTCGTGTCTACAAATTTGTGAAAATTCCCACGACCAAAACCAGTATCAGGCTATATGGGATCACGTTCTTTTTTAAGGAGTGGTTATACCTACAGACACGTACAAGTTGGAATGGACGACGCCAGCACAAATTGCTTGGACTTAAATGCACTCGTTTTGATTACGTAAGCTAAAAGGACCCTTTTTTGAAGGACAACACGAAGCTCCTTTGCTAAAAAAATCTGTTATATTTTATCTATATATTTCGCAAGCTCTAATTTAAAAAAAATTGGAGCAATGTCTTCAACACGAAGGTTGGAGGTGAACCAAATGTATTTTAGCGAAATAAAATAATTGATTCTGATTGATTTCAACTATCCTGTAATTAGATCAACATTCAACGAGTTTCAAGCAGGTGAACACGTTAATATTAATGAAAGTATTTATATTTATCAAAATGAACAGTGGTTGGTTGTCAAAAACTTTAAAAGTCAAAAGTATGCCATGAAAGAGTTGACTTAATTTTCAGTAACTCACCTCAATATCAGTATCCATGTCAAGTGTCATTCAATCGTGCTCAACGCACGTTTACAATGAATACTATACAAAAGATACAATGAACTGAAAAAAAAATGTTCTTTTTAAACCCAAAAACAATTCAAACCCCCAAAATTAAAGAGTTCAGTTCAAACACGACAGGATGTGTACAAGATGTCAATTAGGTATTATCATGTTTTGCAACGCAAAACTATTTGAAGGGTTGAGTTGAGGTTGGCTTGAGGTAAACAATCATTAAGCATTATAGATGAACTATCCTCCTTTTCCATTTAAACTTACAAGACGATTGACAGTAATCACATCAACATCACAATAATTCTTCTTTCCTTCTCATACACAACTGCCAACCAATACATACATATTGCATAGAACAAGAATATAATACACAAATTGTTTGCATCCCAGCAAAAATGTCAAATTACTCGTGTAACAATTTTTGTCGGTTTGAAAAATGAATTATGGTTAGTTAATTGGATTCCACCTCAAGTCAGACAGTTATGCACAATAATACATGTATCAGCGAACAAACAATTACAATCACATTCAACATTCCTTTAGATTTCTTTTTTTTTACTCAAGGCACACATAGTCAAAAAGATAGGCAGCTGTCTCTGTCTCACATTTCGTATTGGATTGGAATTGAATGGGATTTCGCAAGATAAAAATGTCACTTTTTGTAGTGTAGTTGCGTTGCAAAGATTGACTGAATGAAGCTCTTTCATGCAAGTGAATCAAAATGAAAATCTCGTGTAAAAAAGAGAGATACTCTTGCAGCTTCACTGAAGCCACTGCCTGCAACATACACAGCAGAGAGCAGAAGACAAAAGTGACTTTTTATACAAATTTCACTATAATATTATTGTTGCTCTCTGAGCAAAAGGAAATTGAATGCCAAAGCCCAATCACTGGCATTTCATTTCATTTCACCAATTGTCTTGTTTTTGTGAGCGAGCCGGTCCACCCAAACATAATCACTAACATCAACTATCACATCACCTCACCTTTAGCCTCATCCTCTTTGTCTATAATATTATAGGAGAAAATGCGATGTTTGTGATGAAAAATGCAAATAATCACCGACAACACGAACCAGCATAGCAGCACCAGCAGCCAACAACACTGACAATGGCAATGTTGACTAGCTGGATTAAATATTATACTCCATTAGCTATTATACAGCTCCTCTCTTGTTTACTCAAACAACGCAACTAACTACTACTGAGTAAATAAATGAAGATGAGCACCTTGCATCACAAATCACATCACATCACTGAGCTAAACAAAAAATGTTCAGTATAAAAAAATGTCGACGCTTTTTTGGTGTGTCTGTCTTTTCCCAGCAGTATCATATGTAGATAAAATACACATAATCAACATGGATTGGAGGAAAGAGTAAGAGAAAGAGGATTTTTTTCTATATTGCTATTGCTGACTATCGCTGTTTCACTGTTGCTGTTATAATGTGCAACCATTTTCTGCAATCCTTGTTTCGAATCGAATAGGAGAAAAACCTTGACGTAAGTCATAAAAAGAAAACATGAAGATAAAGCAGGAGCACTCGAGCCATAACAAACAGGTAAAAAGGTTGGGTAGTAGTGGCAGTGGTAGTAGTACTTGCCTTAAGACCAACCTTAGCTTTAGCTTGCCTCTTTATCTCCCATTGAATATTACATGACAAGCCACATAAAGCCATTTGGCTTGGCTTTCTGACATGTAATCTTATAAAACTTATTAGGGAAGAGAATACATGAGAATGTGTGTGAGGAATCTGGATAAAAAATTGCATAAATATACAGATCGAAGGGAAACTTCGCAAGGATGAAGGAGAAGGCTTTTCCTCCTCCTCTGCCTTTCTGATTATATAATGTTTGTAAATAAATAACTGCTGATTTTCTTGCTCCTACCAACTACCAAGGCATAATATATTGTTTAGGTGATGGGATGGATGGGTATACATATTTAGTATCCGAAGAACCACACGTTATGTAATATTCATTAGTAAAGTACTGATACGCACGCACCATCACCACCACCACCATACAAACACGCTAACGCTTTTTCATGAGAGATTTTTTTTTAAATCAAGGAAGCTCTCCGCAACACTTTTCTTTCTCAAAGCTCTCTCAAAGCGCACTCGAAATATTTTAACTGATTAGATTTTCTTAGAGTAGTGGAGTGAGGAAGGCCGTTTCAAGAGCGGGGATTTAATGTGAGCGTGGAAGGAAATGAAATTCATTAGCTTCATCCCTAACCGTTTTAATTTTAGCCGTATCAGTAAAAAATGGCAATGGTGATTGCTCCCTGTAATAAAAAAAACAACAGCAGCAGCAGCAAAGCAACCGAACAGAAGGTAGATATGTGAATCTCAATCTCGACTCACACAACAATCATCATGGTCATCCTGTCCAAATGGAATGGATTAAAGTGAGGCAGTACCAACAACAACCAGCTCTATCAACTCGATAGTTCTGGCCGAACCAGGCTTTCCTGGCTACACGACCGACGGTACCAAACGCTACATGTAAGTAAACCGGTTTCTGCACAAGTATATAAAACACAGCCGTACGTGCAGTAAAAAATGTAATATTTTTTACATTTGTAGCTACAAAAAAGTAGCAGAATATAATTTGAGGTTTGCAATGTTAAACTACGTTTGTGTGAGCAGGACTAAACTATATTGGCAATAATATGTATGTTGCTATTTCAAAGTTCCACGTATGATCATGATGATCTATGTTAGTAATAGGAGATTATTACCTTTATTACATAAACAATAAGAATATATTTGTATGTGAAGAGTTATGCACCCATAGAAGGATTGTGCTAATATACGAGCATGTTACACAATTTTCGTTTTATTTTCATACATTCAGTTGACCAACAAAACTATTGCTCACATATGCTCATCATAGGAAAAATAGCCAACATGACGCTAAGCGAATTTAATGCAGTTTTCCTCTCAAGTATGTATATGTATTTGCTCTGAATATTGAATATAGATGATCTTTATTGCATGGAAGAGGAGCTTATATGCTATCATACTTTTTGGGAGAGAGAGCTCTTAATTTCCGCCATCATCAACAGCAGCATAATCCTTTTCCGTATTTTGTAGCTTTTTTACAGTGTTTACTCCTCGATTTTCACTTCCCTCAAAGCTAACATGTCAGAGTAACGAGCTTGTTTGTGCTTTTCCACAAAATGATGGTATAATATCATCTAGAGTACATATAATGTAATGACGGAAAAAGTGGTCATTCAATAGCTATTCGTTTTTTGTGCTCCAGTAATAAAACAGAATGCCAATGCCATTCTATTCTTTATGCTACAGCAGCAATAGCAGACATATTCATCAAATTGTCTAACTTTCAAAGAAAGATACACTCCTTCCTCATTCACTCAGTTGCAGTTGTTAGAGATTCATTCTTTCCGTGTTGTTAACGAGTTACTTCCTATCTACATGTACATATGCAGCTTTGAAAGTAATTGCACAATATTGTTTTGCGAATGAAAGTGGATGAGCAACAATACCATACCATACCAGTAACCAGTACCAGTTGGACCTCACATCATCATGACTAATGAATGCTATCCAGTCATTTCCATTCCATGAAAATTAGTACCACTCCCTTTTTACTATCAACTATTATATTGAGTAGTATTTTCCCAAATAACAAAAAAAAATTACTCCCTTGTCCGATCGGGTAAATAAGGCAATAAAATAGGGAATCTTTTGCCAAATTACTGTGGAAAATACAGAGATCTATCTAGTCCAACATCATTACTCTTGCTTTTTTTACTTTACATACAAAAAAAACAGTCTCATTTTTCAACCAATTTTGTGAGTCAGTCGCCGACGCCGCATATTTGAGCCATTCATCATTTGCAGGGTTGGCTATCTCCACATAAATTCTCGTTCATCGCATTCTTTTATGAAATCTCGTCCTGTTTTATCACAAGTCCTTCGACATCATACCAACTCCAAAACTACTATAATATGCAGTATTTTATATGCACACATTTATATTACTCAACGTTGGCATATTAGAATTTGTTCTAGCCACTGAATTTCCCTGTTTAAATCAAGAAAAAGTACTTTCTTTCAAAAATTTGCATATCACTCTGTCACAGTTTCTTTCAATTCTTAATTTAAATACATTGCCAAGATTAAAATTCCACCCACTCACAAAAAGCCTTTTCTGTCTTTCTCAAAATTGAAGATTACCTTTTCTCCTTTTTCATCATCATCCACTTGACTTGGGCAATTAACAAAATCTTCATTTTCCTTTTCATCATCTTCATCCAGCTTCCCAATCCCAACATTATCACAAGGAGTGACAGTTGTAGTAGTGGCAGTAGCATTTGTCGATGTCGACACAGATGTGCCCGCGTACATGGAACTGGGTCTTTCCCTTGCAAATCTCATTTCATTTTTTGAGCTTAAATGAATTCGACTGAGATTACTTTCCGAATAACTTTTTCCGCATACACCTCCACCTCCGTCAAATGAGCTTACGCTATAGGAGCCTGAGGTTGATCTCCTAAATATGCGGCTGAGCCCACGACTCAGTCTCCTACCAAGTTTCCTCTTTCCGCCTTCTCCTCCTGAATCCTTAATCAGGTCGGGAAAGTCATCAATCATGGTGAAGCGTTGCCGAGGCATGTCATAAAACTCATCTTGTGTTCCATCATCATCATCACCATCATTCTTCTCCCCTTCCGCGTTCCGTGTTGACGGGAGACTAGGCTTTAACTTGCCACTTTCATTTGTCACGGAACAAGAGGAGATTTGGGAATCAACAGCACAGTGCTTGACGAGAGCAGAGTGTGATCTTTTAATAAAATTCCCACTATTTAGATCCATCCTTGACACCCATCTGCTGGATGGAGACAGTGCTTTTGCATTTTCCGCATAACTTTTATTTTTTTCAGTGGGATACCTTCTTTCGCCACCTTGTCTCTTTCTCAATAGGACAAGCTAGTCAGTTGGAAAAGGAGGACATAATCGTTAATAACCTCGCTCCTTTTTTTACGTGGGGGAAAACCAAACCAAGGAAGTAGGGAAAGTGTTTTGAGAGCAAAAGTTGTATAATTTTCTTATAAAACTAGCAACTTCCCTTAATATAAGTTTGAACAAGGCTAGGAGTGTGTGTGGTGGAAGTGGTGATGGTACCTTTTCTGTTTGGATGACACACATAACATCAGATCACACATCAGTACACGTCAACAACCAGACGGAGAAAGCAAACCACAAAATGAAGGAAAGATTAGGGCAGAGGTTTATGTGGCTTTAGCTGTGTGCTAGACACACACCACCCGCACAGCATTTTCACTTGCCATTTCCACTAACATTCACTCTACAAACACAAAAACTTGGGTTTGGTACGAGTACTTTTTCCTTCCAATTTTGCTACAAACATTAAATAGAAATTAACATCTGTCTTGCCACCAAAAGACATGAACATGACTTGGTTTAGAGAGAATGTGCCAAGATCAGAGCCGGCAGTCCAATTTCAATTTCTGGCAAAATGCTTTCCTGCTGCGCTCAAGTAGGTTTTGTAATGAAGACAGAGAATCCCGTTTAATTACTCGCGAACAAGTTGCCATCATTTCGTGGAACAGGCGGAAGGGAAAGTGAAGGAGAAGATTTGTCTGTTTCTGACAAATTCAAGTAAAAAGTCTTGTATAAGCATAGGCTCTTTTGCCTTTTGGCACACTCTTTCAATATCTTTTCCTGGATGAGCACGGAAAAACAATGGGAAAACTGTTTGGCACAACAAATCTCATGTATTAACCATCAACATCATCAAGTTGATGTTGAAGCATACACATATTTCCCCTGTTGCACGTGACTAATTTCCCTTGATGTAATAGTAATGTGTTATAAAATGGTTCGTGTTTAATGGAAAATGAAAAGCATCCATACATCCAATAAGAGAACGGACGTGGTAAACAGTTCTGGTATTTTGAAAGGAAGGCATTCAACGTATAATTACACAAGACTCAAGAGTAGAGACACTCCTTTTAACGAGTTGCAGGATTGTCACCTTGTTCACTAGATTACACGTTTGTGACACATCAAACAAAAAAACTTTAAGTACATGCGACTTACATCAAATATCTGCTCTGCTATCCTCCTGTAACTTTTTTAGTGACTGAGCAGGAAAAAAAGTAGGAAAAAAAAAGAAACTTCAAGAAGACTTCAAAATTGCGGATCTTGTCATGTCAAAACATGTTTCAAAAGAAACTACACATCACATACGTCTACTACATCACTCTACACTTTTACGCATTTTTTGCTTGCTAGACATGTTCTTTGCAGCCGTCTCGGCAAGAAATTTGAGAGAAAAATTAGCCTTCGCATGAGAAAAGCCAGTGGCACTTTAAAATATAAATAAAAATGGTTTTATTGCTTGAGCTGGGTGCATGTAAAACAGAAAATTGCAATCTCTGTTCTTTAGATAAATGATGCCGCACAGCTGAACTCAACCGTATTTTGCAACTGACGGCTAAACTAAAAGTTATTTAACCAAAACGGACACAAAATGGATTTGATGACTACCCCAATGACAAAGTCATCAATTGCGTTGTCAATCAGATTGGAGATAATTTTTCTTGGAAATCAAGGGCAGCATCATCATCGTGTGGAATAGAGGAATGTGGAATAGTGACACGCATGACAATATTGACACTAAAGATAAGATTAGATTCTGTTGAGGATTGCAGGCGATTTGGCACAAAACCAGTCAGACTTTTGTTAACTCCGAGTAGAATAGCATTTTTGGAGCAAAAGTATTGATAGAAATCACAGCGTGTGTCGGCTTCCGATGCACAACTTTTTTTCTCCAATGCCGGTTTATAAATTGGAATGCTTTCAGCCAGCTCCTTTAAGAAATATCACTTCCATGAGTATTGTAAAAAACACCATTGAGAGGAAGAACAGAAAAAGTAACCTTTTTCATACACTTCTCTTCTATTTACTACTACTCAGCTTACGCAGAACATTTAGTGCGGACACTCCTCTCCCATTTTCACTTTGCGACTAGACTCGTACACTCTTTCCTTTCCCCCTACTTTAGTAGTTAGTGTGTGTGTACTACAACACAAAACTACTTGTTAATTCAATAACAAGACGAGTGGTTTGGGTTTTGGTATTGCACTCAGAATACTAAATAACTTTATGATGATGATGACGATGATGAAGCTGTTGAGACTTCTTCAAATAAAGCCATCCAGAATGCCAATACTTTAAACTTAACGCAGCAACCGTCACATGATGCGCCTTACTCGATAATTGCCATTCTTCCCTCTCCTTGAACAAACCCAGTTAAGATAAGAAGGAAGATATAATATATTTTTTTTGCAAATCAAAAGAGTAAACAGTAGTCTCCACAGTAGTATTGTCAAACATGCATGATGACGACTTGTGAATATAATATATACGAATATTTTTTTCCTCTCACTCATTTATTAGCTAATAAAATGCACTATGCTACGCTCAATATGCTACAAAAGAGAGCCACTTGAAATTGTATATGAACGTGCTTAAAACTTATTATACTGTACTTGAAGTACGAAGGCAATTGGTTTGTCAGAGCTCTGTCGTCTTCTCTCATTATTATTCCCAATTCTTTATTACCTCTCTTCTCTCGAAATGGCACAGTTTGGCTATTGCTATTGCACATTATCATGTACTTATATATATTATTTCTAACTTCTTTATATTCCATGGCCAATATATGAGCACACGGACCGAACGACGCTCTAAACCCAAAATCACATGCAGTAATTTCTTTAGAGTGCATGCAGCGTTGGATATTATGGCACACAATAAGAATAAGAAATGTACTTTACCCAGTTCACATCATCATCATCACCATCATCATCATTGCATCGTCACATATCGGCATTTTCTAACAATCCTCTATGCACTTCAAACTGGCATAATGTACGCTCAAATTACAAATATTCAAAAACACGTATGTACGAACAATCAGTTTGAGTATGCACCAAACCAAACCAAAGCTCAAAGTATGTATGTATGCGTACGTGAGCAGAGCAATATGGCTTTTCAATAATATAGAACAGAACATATAAAATCATTTCTTCGCATCAACATCAGCATCAACTCTGCCTGTCGATGTCGATCCCCAATGGGATGAATGAAGGCTGACTCAGCAAAAAAAACTTTCGTATTATTTTTCAGTCCTGGTATAACTCTACAATTTGCGAAATACAAAAACATAGTTTAATGGCCTACTTTGGTTTGAATACAAATACAACGAACGCAACACTACATGGAATCCTAAATAGAATCCGTTTGTGAGAGACAAAACAAAAAATGGTGTTTTGTCTCAGATTTCATGTTACAGAAAATAATCGACGCCCCTCTTTTTCGGCGTCACCAGCAGTAGCAGCAGTGCATTATGGTTTATGGTCCAGATTGTGGCGCGCAGCTGGCGCATTGGTACTCTATACTGTGCTGTACATTATGATTGTTTACAATTACGACCGAAATTGACGGTTTTTCTAAGAACTGCATGCAAGTCATAATAATACAGTCCCGCAAGCAAGAAGTGCATTTTTGGTGTGCGTGAGAATGTTATGAACTTCAGATATATATACAAAAGTACATCATGAACGAAATCAAGTGAATAAATATAACATAATGTGGTGATGTTTTGATGTTACGTCCAAGATGCTGACGACAGTTTGGGTGATAACCCCCAAGAAAATATTATTGAGCACTTTTTTGTCCATAAAAGAGAGAAGGAAATTGCGTTGACAAGACAAGACAAGTCGTTCGAGGATCAAATTTTCATCATGCCATAAAAAAACTTGAAATGTGTCAAACAAGTTGCAACTTTAGTTTTCCTCCACAAACATATTACGGGATGTACATAATATGAGCATGACCTAGTATGTATTGCGTTATACTAGGATTAAAGTCTGTCATCGTCTTTAATAACAGGCAACTTACGTAAAATATGGAAATAAATGGTCGTCTAACCACACTTGTCAGTGTGCTTCGGCACATTTGTCTTTCTTTGGAAAAGTAGATGAGCAGTTGGGGAAAAGGAGTATTAACAAACTAAACAAACTGCTTTGGCTCATGGTTCTACATTCTAAGTATGTAATCCTAGCTCAGCTCGACTCGAACTCAAAGCTCAAGCTCATTTTGAATCAAATCCGAGTTGGCAGGTTTTGGAAATAAGAGCGACCCACCCCCACAAAAAAAAAGATTAGCTTGCTCATTAGAGATGATCTACGAGCTCCCATCTCATCTCTCTCAACATGCAATTTTCAACGTGGATGCTTTTCCTAGGGTTGAAATAAAACGGGGCTCTGTTTCTGACAGACATTGATTGTACTGCAGTCGAAAATACTTTTTCCTTGTCAATGAGCCATCATAGAGCGTACTTTTTTTTATTTCTGGATCTTTCTTTAGGCATTGAGATGTTTCTTTTTGAGCGAAACTTTCTATAGGAAAGACGGAAGGGGTGAGGAGCCTGAGGAGGCGAACGTATTTAATTTGACAACCATGTAAGACCTAACCAAATTGTAAAATGTCTCGTAGCATATATTTGACAGACAGTCAAGTTTCATAAAAGTGCTTGGAGCTGAGCTGTGACTAAAAGAACAACGTAACAATCATGAGACACAAGGCCATGTCATCATGATGATGATATTTGCCTTCTTACAAGTAACAAATATGTGCACTTGTCTCCCAAAACAAAGCATAAAAGTTGACACAGCCCAAAACAGTTTCATTTTTGCTCAATTTCCCCCTTTTTCCTCAAGATCCTTTCTACTCTAATGAGCTTGTGTGTGACACAAATAAATTCTCTCGACTTGTTTACTGATGAGAATACTGATACTGATGATGATGATGATACACGAAAAAAGTCATGCACAAATAAGAACATGCAATTTTCATCGCTCTTTTTGCATATATATATTACCTTCATTCTGTTTCGCTCTTTTTTTCTTTTTAGGCATACGGATGTAGGTACATAAGTATAATATGAATGAATGAAATGAACGCGCTAAAAGATGTGTCGTGTTTCTATCGCATTAGTACACTGATTAGCTGCATGCACAGCAGGTAGAATTTAATACTTGACTAAAATAACCAAACCACACACGGGCCCTTGTCTAGAGCATTAGCATACGAAATGAATACTACGATGCGCATTTCAGTTGAATAATGAATGTACATAAGATTATAAGATACAAAAAAATGTACGTAGGAATATATGAAATGCATGTAAAGTAATACGTGTATGCTCCAAATCCCACACTTTTCTCGCCATAAAGTTGTCGTGTCGTGTAAAGTGAGTGGTATTTGGTGTCGGTAGTCTTCTAGTGCCAAAAACTACTAGCTACTACTTTTCACTATTGTTCAGAAACGAATTGCGAATTAAAGTGATATGGTGACGGTGACACTGAATCCTAGTCTAACATCCAACTGCCAACTACGAACAAGGATGAAGGGAAAAAATAAATTGTATTATGCATGTTTACCATGTCATAAATATAGAAAGTAGGCATAATGTGCAGAGTATTTTGAAAACATGCAACTTGCTTTTTTTTTTGTTCAATAATAATTTCTTTGGAATGAAAATAATTTATAATGCAATTGAGGATGTAGTCGTAGTCAAAGCCATGTTATGAGGATTGTAATTGGTTTGGTATGAAATTACATGGTAGAGATGTTATTGCAATGTTGGATTTTGTTGTGTCTATTTTGGAGATAGAGAAATGTCTGCATCTGCATATTAATGCAATTTTTTTTAAACTACACATATAATGATTTTGTCAACCTTCTTTGTCACAAAAAAATAATAGCCACAACTTCATCTCTCATGCAATTTCTCATCTCAATGGGACACTTTCAATTTGAAATTGACTTTCAACATTCAAGAGCAACCTTTCTTCGTTTGTACTAATTCTAGCAAAAAGCCAAAAAGAAAATGTGTCAATAATGTCAATGTTGAATGTAAAGTTGCAAGAAAAAACTTGGGTAGATTTTAGATATAAAATTGAAGAAAAAAAAGAGATTTCTTGGTGACGCTCTGATGACATTAAAGATAAAAATGAAGTGGATCGCCCACTGATACATAATAGGTTGACGCTGTGTAATTTTCCACATTAAAACTTCATTCATTCATTCAGCCAAACTCGCATCTCTTTACTTGTGAGAGGGACGACTCAAAGAACTAAACCGATTTTAACGCACGTAGCCTACGTACGGATATGCGTTTCATTTAATATATAACGGCTTAAGTATATCTTTATCCATTCGTAACAGAAAAAAATCAGCAAACCTTGGAGTCATAACAGTAACAATATAGACTAAAAGCACAGACCAGAACTAGGCTCTCACGAAACGACATTTATTCAGAATTGGAATGTTGACAAATGTGCTATGAGCTCTTTTGTGTGTTCCATAAAATAAATATTGTGCTGATAAAACATGGGATATAATAATAATATGTAAAAGAAGTAGACCAGATTTTCATTTTCGCTTGTAAGTTCCGGATACCTACAACAAATAAAGATAAAATACACGAGCCACGGCCATAAATATCAGTCCTCCTCCGCCCCGACTCACGTTCAGAATAAAACAACACCATTCTTCTTGGAGTCCGGAATTGGGGCACAAATAAACCCAACCAGCCAAAGGACCAAGTGACCGATAAAGATGGTTTACTCATTGTCAGAGAGCTTATTTCAAGCACATTGTATCAAACTTCCTCACGATCACGTCATGCTGTTATTTGCCGCAGCAATACTAACAACCAACAAAATGAACATGAGAGCTTCACCGAGATAAAGTTGTCAATGTCAATATTTTCCATTTCCAAGCACAAGGCTGCTGTACAAACACAAACATTAACAGTTCTACTTTTGCAAACTCAAAGCTTAAATCTATAGTTTACATCAAGTTTTTTTTAATTTAATAAATTATCAATTAGTAACAGACAGTCAAGCTAGATGTAAATAAGACATTACTCCTCATTTCCTCCTTCTGGTCACATTTATCCGTCTTGAATATTGATTAGCATGGGAGCCTGCTGATTCTTTGGTAATATGCCAAGCACCAAGCAAACATATTTGCAAACGTCTTTTACATTTTCTTTTCTTTCACCAGCACAATCCTTACAGCACACTCGATTGAGAGCTGAAGGTATCAAGTTTCAACTTCCCTACACGATTCATATATATATACCAATAATCCCTTACTATAACCTTATCGCTGTATTCATAACGCGTAGATTCGTAATTATTAATCATCCTCATTATCGCCTCCCCAAGTTGATAACGAGCTTAATGGTGCTGTCAATGCAAAATGTATAAATTGGCATGCTCATAAAGAGTGTGAAATGAAGAAGATTCTCATTTTTTACGCTGACATATGTAGGTGGTGGTACTTCCCATCAACATCATCATACCAAGAAAAAGGTACCCCTCCTCTAGTCCCAGTCCTCATTTCATTATTTATAATCTGCTCACTTGCTCGCTCGCTACACATAATCGAGTTAATAATGAAAAAACAACAAGGAAAACATAGGTTTAATAACAGCGACAGCCATCAAAGACACTATAATGTAATTTCCTTTTGTCGATCCATTCCTTTTAAAGTGGTCTCGTTTACCTTCTCTCTTCACCATCATGCCTAACAATGAAATGAAGTTTTATTGCATGGGAAGCCCTTATATATATATATATATATATTTCTGCATTCACCTCATAAATGAATGATTATTGTTACAAAGTACAAAGCAAAAAAATTAATTTATTATAAAAGTATTAATTTGCAATGTGTGTAAAAAAAATAGTACAACGCAACGCAGTTTTTTTTTCAGGCTTATAATGCGCTTTATAACTCGTGTGTTTGTTGACAATGCTAATTAAAGCTCCACTTCCATTCGGTCCGAATCATCATGAACAAAACATAAGTATGAATACTACATATGTATCAGTAATTGAAACAATAGAGTGAGCGTCCGAGTCGAGTGAATTTAACTCTGGTGCTCAGCTCAATAGCAATAAACCTGGTTTGCCTTTTCATTTTTATTTCGCATCTATACAATTTGTAGAGCATTAGTGAATGATACGATACGAAGTTTAAACCATCTTTAGCAAAAAAAAACTCATTCAGGTATTTCAACAGTTTCCCACAACTAATGTGGCTTTTTTTAAAAAGAAAAAAAATATGTGGAACACTTGCACACTTGCTATACCAGTTGTATGTATTTTATTTTAACCAGAGATTAGGATAGGACTTTCTATAAAACTGAATGGGACTTGGGTTATTGGTAGTAGTGGTGGTGGTGGAGGAGGAAACCACGACCACTACTGAACTACAATTTTCAGAATGAAATGAAGAGAGTAAAAATTTCTGTGTGTCAGTGGTGAAATTAACGCATCATCGTTATCAACATCATCATATTCATCATCAGCAAAAACACGATCATGATCATGTAAATAACAATAATAAATAAAAACGGACGCTTCATATCTCATTCTCATTTACTCTTATCATCATTACAACTCTCGTTTGTTTCACTTCACTCGAAAAATATGTACATTAAAAAAAGAGATGATGATTATGCTACGCTGCATGAAGGGATTTTACTCACTCATTCATTCAGAAAATTATTTTCTAAAAAAAAGGTTGAGAGGAGTTTGGTAAAGTGAATGCAATATTGCAGCAGCAGCAAAGAGCTGATCATGCCTAAACAAAGGTGATATTTGATGTTTATTTCCGTTTCGTGAGGAGGAGGAATGAAATGAATGCGGGAATGTAATGAAACGCGTAGTACTACTAGTACCTTTGTTTGACTTTCATTCAAGGGGAAAACTACGTACATAGCTATCACTGAGGAATTTTATGATTTCGTGCTTCAACAGAGTGGACGCTTCATTTGATGAGTTTTTGTGACTCAAAAGCGAGGTACTACGTAGATTTTTTGGAAGTTGATGTGATGCAGATAGATGCAGGTGTACATAATATGTAGATAGTACACAATTCTTAGATTTTAAGTGGAGCTATATGACGGTACGATGACACGCTTCGTTAGTAATAGAAGGGCTTTTTTTGTCACAAGGTTTATACTTTACACTAGCAAAGTTCCTGAGCACACAAGGATGTGTTTTTGTTCAAGTGAAATCATAACGCATTTCTTCTTCCGTTCTCTCTTTCTATAACTTTTTGTTTGCTATTGGTTTGGTATTGAAATGAAAGCTCAAAGAAAACTTGGATATAGATAGAACAGAACCAACTGCCAAAACCCATCATCTTCTTCTATCCGCAACTATGAACTACTACCTACTATTACGTCCTTATTTCTACCAAATCTCATTCACACATTCTTGCATTCTATTCTATTCTACTTGGAAAGCTCAAGCTTTAGGCACCAATCCAATCAAAGTCTTTATATTCATCTCATAACTTCCACCGAGTTCATATAACTGTCAGTTTGTTTCTTTGAACTGTAAGCTTCATTGCCTATCAATAAAGAAAGGGGTAACATACGATAATCATCGTACTTGCAATAAACGTGGCAATGACTGGATAAAATTGCTGGTCGGAAGGAGAAACACTAAAAGGTGAATATTTGCTACTCTCTCCCGTTTAGCAAACATAAATGTCAGGAGCTTTCGCCACCTCCAGCTACAAACTTTTCCACGAGTTTACGTCTCTTTCAAAGCCTCCATTTCATTTTTATGTTTACCAATATTTCAATCCTTTAACAAGACTCCTCCAAAACTTCCAGAACTAAACTGAAACATAACAGACATTCAAAAGGGGTAAAACAAAAAAAAATGCATAAAATCTCTCCCCGCGGTCTGTTTTACATCTCATTTTATTACTCCCAAATCCAACCAACTCTTTCAGTAAATCCAAGCCAAAGCCAGCTACTACTCGTATTTTGACAACGTCTTCCGATAATATCCATCTGCCTTGTCTGTGTTCCAGCAGCAGAGCAGAGAGCTTGCCGACTCTCAGACGGGACAAGATGAGATGTGGAATTAACAACAGAATTTTGCATAATGAAAGCATTTATTTTTTATTTCATGCATACCGAAAAAGTTATATGCGTGTTTTACAAAGTCATGCATGATAATTGCATTTGATGCAACCCCCATTTTTATGAGTTTACAACTACACTACAACTATATACGATGACTATGACACTTGAAGAAAGTAATTTGGAGAGACGACAATAAAACCTACGCTCTCCCCATTTCTTTAGGCAGGATATTATGAAACAAAAGAAAGAAAGAAAAATATTAAAATGCAATCTCACCTTTCCGGTAGCCTTCTTGTAGCGAAGAGTAGCTTGATGAATCAAATCCCGAACAAGCATATCCGGATTTGAGCAGGGCACAATGACCCTCACATTTCCAAAGCACACGGTCACTTTCATTTTCACTGTCACTGTCGAAGTACTGCTGCTGCTTGTAATGTAATTATTATTTTTATTACTGGTAGTAGCGCCACTGTTACCACTACTACTACTGCTAACAATTCCACTAGTATAATTGTGGTTCGTCTGTTGTAACATCGAAGATTTGCCCATTTGGCTATTATGCGACGACGAAGATGAGAACGTGCTTTTTAAATTTTTCTTAAGCATTTCTTTTCCTTTACATTTACATCCTTCTCATCATCACTGAATTTTCATGGTATTTTAAACTTCATAACACATCGTTGGCGTCATGTTTTTTTATAGGAGGAATCGTCAAGTCAAGTATTTGCTTTTTTATCCTTTTTTCACACTTCACACTCTAAACGTGTAATGTAACGTTCTTTTATGATTTTTTTAATAGTTTTTATCTTCAGTAAATTGTTAGACTCTTCTCGATTCTTTTAGTTCTTACGTCGTTTTTTGCCCAAGGGGTTGTGCTCACCTTAAAAATCTCAGTTTTGCTAGCTTCTCTTCTTGTTGATTTAGATAGTGATGATGATGATGAAGATGGATGTGACAAAACTGAAAACTTGCATTTGGACATGGTCAACTTGAGCAACAAAAGGGGAGAGAAGAGAAAAGTCGTTAAGTTCGTCTCAAAGCACTGTAACAGGAGTTTTCGTTTACGTCCCCTCTTCTTGTCGCTCAGCTGCAGCAACCGTCGTCGTCGTCGTGGTCGATGTTCCTGTAACTGCTCCTTCCTTCTTCTTCTTTAGCATTTTGACAGATTTTCAAAAACAAGTGGGGGAACTACTGTGAGCTGAATTGCCGTCATCCGACTTGGCGCACGAACTACGTTGATGATGTGAATGACGAAGAATGAGCCCCTTAGTGATTCCTATTAAATAAACAATAAAAAAGTGGATATGAAATTTTAAATTTTTTTAAAAGAAAAAACAACATGCGTGTTTGTCTCCCTTTGAAAAAATCCCGACAGTGCAGTTTAGTGAAGTAATTCTGTTATGTAAGATGACGAGATGATGTGAACAAAGGATAGAGTCAAAAGACAATGACAATAACAAACACTGTTAGGGTTATTATCAGTTACAATCCTTCGCATTCCATGTATCATTTAGATCTACAATGAGATTAGAAGGGTGACAAACCATACACAAGAGCAATCTGTGCAAGTTCATGAGCGACCAAGCTTAAATTCAAGAGATTCTCTTCAGAACGGTTTTTTTTGGCTTTGACTTTTGCTGCTGCTGGAATCTTGGAAATGGGGTAGTTGAGCTTTGAGCTGTTGGATAGGAACTCTTTTTGCTTGTTCCACATCAACTGCCAACTGCCTCCACAACTACTTTCTTCTCTGCTCACTTCCACCGAGCAAATAGAGACGCGGAAGGATCTTGCTGTGGGTTTTTGATAAGTATTTGCCTACTTCTTGATATCATGGCCTTAGTAGCCAGCAAAAGAGCTCAGCTTCAGCTCAGAAAACTCTCAGAGCCCATTTCCCAGTAGACCGTTAGTTTATTCCAAAGAGAAAAAGAGTCGAGAGTCCTTTTTTATTTAAGCAAGATTTAACGCGCAGCAGCAATATCAATATGCCACTTTCATGTAATAATACCTCTCTTTCCATTTATTCCAGCATCAGCTTCCAACAAACCATGCCATGGATGCCAGAGCCATTCACTTTTCCTCTCCATCTCCAAACCAAACTAAACCAAACCACCAGTTTTGGCAACAAGAAGATGATCAAACATATGCTATGCAAACTAAGTTGACATTATTGAATGACCCATGGTCATATATGCTTTTCGTGTGTTTACACATGGCTTAACACTTCCATATCCCACTCATTTTGCTCAACTTTTTTTTTATATACATACATATTTTTTTAAGCATTGGACTGGGAATGTAATGTATAATATCAAATATGCTGCTGTGATCTATTTAAAGGCCATCCATCTTGGAGTAAGACTCCTTTTTATTTTATTTTGTGTCTACGAAAGGAAAGTAGCAACGTGACAAGTCGCATACATTTAGATAAGTAGGGGTGTAGGGCCTCGTCTCATTTTCCCGTATTCGGCATTCTGGACATGATCCCCTTCTCAAATGTTCTATAACAAAAGAGGAGTACAGCAAAACACAACGTTCGTTCGTTCGTTGAGTTGATGTCGTTATGTTTGCTACTTGGATGGAATGGGAAATGAGTGTGGTGAGGTGAGTAGGTTTTCCATTCTGTTTTTATGGGGAAAAAAGGAGTCCAATGCAAAAATCTGAGGAAGGAAAAAAAATGTATATAAAAAAGGCGAAATGTATGCCATACAAAGAACAGTCTGATTTCCCGTTGGCATAATTTGTGCAGGTACATACGCATACTGGTTGGCACTAGCGGCCCAGTCATGAATGTGTAATGTAGAGAGTGCTATGATGCTTTTAGCATTTTTCCTGATTTCATCAAAATGAGAGGAAAATATGGAGAGTTGAAAGAGAGAGAGAGAGAGAGAGAGAGAGAGGAGGCAAGCGAAAATTGAAAATGTACACAGATGGATGGATAGCAGGATGTTTTGTGATGGGATATGATTATGATAGGATGTGATGTGTGTTTTATGTATCTATAAAATGAAATGAACTGGATGTTTAGCTACTTCATGTCGCTGTCCAACTCAAACTCTCAAGTCCCCTCATGAATTTCGTGTTGGTTATGGTGATTTGATGTTGGGTTAGTCACAGCAAAACCAAACCGCTGCTGCAACAGCAAAAAGAGAGAGATACTGCTACAGCTACAACTACAGCATATCACGAATACCTTCACATTTATAATTTAATATACATTCATCACACATGACGGTAGGACTGTAGTCACTGAGGAAAAATGTGTGTTTTGTGCATGTGAGAAATCTGGTTATGGGATGGATGGAGTGGAGACGCGAAACATATTCGACACGATATTATTATGATAGCATGATGACAGGATATGACAGACGGATAGACAGCTAACCAACCAAGAATAAAAATCCCTTTTCACCCTCTCCTCCTAATCTACATTACATGCAAACACATTATTCTTTATGAATATTCAAATCATGGTTATTTGGTGTGTTTCGAATCTGAGCTTGCTGTTGGCTGTTGGACATGAGAGCAAAAAAGTATTTATCCATTTTTAATCAAATAGTTGGTCTTTCGTGCAGAAATTATTTTACGTTGCTTGCAAAACTACATACTTTGATTTCATGTATTTATGTGGTGTGGCAATCATTTTAGCTTCTAGACTTTTTTTTGGCTTCCTGAATGAGTCTGCATCCCAAATTTAGAGAAAGGTACGTACTACGTACGGTACGACGTACTTTTTGGCAATCAGGACAAGAGGACATTTAGAGAATTTCATCAAGACCGGGGCTCCTTTTTGCATATTATGCTCAATATTACAGAAACATTTTTCTTACATGACATGACAAAACACAAAGCTTCTGTATTGTGTACAAAGTTATGTGATGATGCCTTTTGGCTAAAAAAAAAAAGTAGCAAGCAAAGGCTTTATCACTTTTTATCAGTTTGTCATATATTATGACATGGGAGAGACAAGACTGTAAATGGGTTCCTGACTTTTTTACTTCTCGAATACTTAATTTTGTCACGGGAATTCCTTCAGGAGCTAGGGCAAGTAAGACTACGTTTTTTTCTTCAGGTTTTGGTGGACTCCGCCTCGGAGAAAAGTCATTTAAAGAGGTGCATAAGAAAAGTAATACGGTGAAGCCTTTTGATGTTTGATGAAATGACGATAATGATGAGTGAGACTACAAAACTACATGTACATATAAGCATATGCGCTTTATGACGGTTAAATAAATACTTTCATCATGTTTTTACGAGCTGAAAGAAGCCAAAAGCCAAGTTCGTCTGCACTGTGGTACTCTTCATGCGGCTTATGTACTTAACATAACAGCAGATCGAATATATATATAGTAAAACACATAAGAAACGTAGTGCAGCGACCGGAGACCATGCTTTCAACGAAAGGAAAACGGACGTGAGTCATAGTCATGGATGAATCAAAAAGTCAGTTAAGCACGACAACTCTACTCAACAAAATCCATAAAACACTGTGAGTTGTACACGTTGTATAGCAAAGTATGTAAAGTTGGGGTTGAGTTGTGACTCTGACTCTAGTGAAACAACAAAGTGAGGGTGGAGTGAAGGTACAATATTAATGATAAAAAAGTACGTTTGTTTTGTACCTTTGTTGGCGTACGTTTTTCATAGGTGAGTGATGTAAGGTAAGCGTTTATATATTATGTATAGCTGCAACTACACCTGCCTACTAGCATCATGCAACTATTATTTGATTCCCTTTTTCCTCTGGTAATAGTTATTTCGTGCTAACAAAAGTACTAATACAAATATCAAATCAAAACGGACACAAAATGAAACCCAAGAATAGAATGAAAGCGGTAGTATCGTGCCACAAACGGGAAACTTTCCATTCGATATATTTTTTGTATTGAAGTCACAAATGATTTAGAAAAATGTCTATATAGCTCCCTAATTGTTTCTCCAGTTTCCTCTGAGACTAACTTTTGCTACCAAAAGGAGAATAAAGTTCGCCCCATGTATGTTATGTGTGCAAAGAGCTAAAATAGCTTACCCACATAAATAAGGCAATACGTAATTTCTAATGATAATTTTAACGGCTTTTCATGTCATGAATCGGGATAGTCAAAGACAAGTGTAGGAGGAGAAGAGCTCTTTTTATTCTTCTGAAGGTAAAAAAATAGGATCAATAGAAAAATAGAGAGTGAGAGAGAAAATATAAGCGTTAGAGCGTTATTTTCCCTTGGGAAAAATTCTTGAGGTTCGCAGCTGTTACTTTTTCCAGCTCTCTTGAGTGCTGAATTGTGCTCATACTATTCCAAGTTTTATAAATGGGAGTAATCAATAGGAGACCACTTTTTTATTTCAGTTTTCGGTTTCATTAGTATTTGATCGGTGGAGGAATTGGTGAAAAGCTATTGAACGTTGAAGGTACGTGAGACGTGCTCCAAGGTTTAATATAGATGAAGTATAGACAGAGCGTTTAAGTGCTTTTCAAGATATTTTTATAGAATCCAAATTGAATTGGACAGATGAATAGACGAGGTTTTTTTGCAGCGAAAGGCGATTTACATGAGATTAATAGCGATCGTGACAACGTGAGAATCACGAGAAGAATACAAAAAATATATTATGTCGACAATGATTATGGCAAAATGTCCCCCTGGAAAGAACACACACAAAATGCTGAAACGGCAAAGTAAAGAGTTTGAATGTGGAATGAATTTAACTGCTTTTCATTGCAATAAGTGTTAAAGACGATTTCTTACTCTGGGTGATTATCCCATATTTACCCGCACGGAATACTTAATCAGGAAGAATTATTGTGTAATTGGGATAATAAAATTCTAATGGCAATACAACAGAGAATAAATTAACTACCTACTTGGCACTTGGCTCTGGACAATAAATATAATGAAAATATACCAAGGAATTTAGCCAGGTACCTAAAAGTGTTCAAAAGCAAGAGTAAAAGCGATCCTTTTAGTAAGCGATCAAGAGACCCTTCTCAAATTACAAACACTTTTCTTAGAAACACATGGCCCTTTTGTTTCTCAGTAAACCAAACAACGGCTCCTCCTCCTCATCATCTTCATCATCAAAGGGTCTTGTTGAGCTACTTCTTGAGAGAATGAGAAGAAACTTTCCAAGATCATTTTCATTTCTGTAACTAAGCCCTCTCCTCTTTCAAACGTAAGCTGGGGTAACACATGAAGCAAAGTGATCAACATCAACATAAAAAACATGGCAGTAGTCATATGCAATAATATACTGTTAGTCTTCTTCTTCAGCTCCCTGCTTCTTCTATATATCCACCTCCAGCAGCCAAATGAAGGGGCAATGAATGTTGTTACATATATTTAACATTGCATGAGGAGATGAGAAAACAGATTTTTCATGTGTGTTCAAACTTCTTAGACTAATCCTCCTTTCTACCATACCAGTACAACTGTAGTTATTTACAAATCTAGGACCACGATGCGATACAACTCCTACCCTTTCCTTTCTGGATTGGACTGCAACTACGAGTACATAAGTGATTATGAAAAACTCACGACAAATTAACTCTATATCTACAAAAGTACGAAGAAGGGCTCAAAACTGAAAAATGCGAAAGATTCTTTTGCTTCAAGATTTTTATCTAAATAACGGCAGCCCATTAGTTTGTTTAAAGTATTATTGTCTCTCTCTCTCTCTGTCTCTGCGGAAGTTTGAAAATCCCAAAGTTTACGAGAGAAGGAAGAAATGAAATAAAAATATTGTCCAAAAAATATGACAGCCTAGTCACGAAAACGCTTAAAGTTTTCTTTTCTCAGCGTATACCATTCATCTGATGATGCAAAGTACCGTATGCATGTAAATTGCCAAAAAATGTGTATTTGTTCTCCTCTCAACTTTTCAAGTCTCATCTCATTTTCAGCTTACTCAGCTCACTCAAAAAGACACACAATATAATATAATACAGTATTATGATTCGTCTCCTCTACTTTTTTAACGAATGGGAATATATATCAAGTTGTAAATAACACACACACACAAAACAGCATATTTTTCTATTCTATTGTAATATTGTATCATCATATCATTACTAGATGAGGCATATGTCTATATACATATATTTACCATTTGATATAATATTGTCTAGTACAGCCTAACGGGACATGTAATATTGCTCTTTCGGGATTTATCACCATTCTTCTTTTTGGACACGCTTTTTCGTTCCGATGTACTTAAATGGCATTCATTTTTAAGTGATTGTCATGATGAGTAGAGAGGAACACATAACATATCTCTTTCAAAAAAAAGATGAAAGAAGGAAAGAAGAAGGAAAATTCGTCGTGTTGTAACTTGAGAGATTCATTCCTGTGATGTTACACAGTAAACAAAAATTCATGACGATGATGATGAGGATGAGAGCAAGGCAAAAAGACAAGGTAAAATTCATGTGATGAGGAGGACGACGCGTTTGTATGGTTCCTTCCACTACACTGCTGTGTTTCTACTAAAAACCACACACACATGACAAACGAAACCACATCCTAGGAAAATTCCAGTTTTTGCAATTTCAACCTGATTGATGTGATGATCATCACCCGCGTGAAATTCATTAAATCACTCTTTTTTTTCAAAGAGTGTTGATACAACCAAAGAGGATGAAAATGATAATGCTAATGGTGGTTGTTGTGGTGTGAGTAAGTTCAGTTGGGTTGAATGGCACACAAAACGCAGCTTCAAACATTTTTCCCTAATCATAATCTAAACATGGTTTACGTACAAAAAAAATTGTGTAATGCTTTCGGCCATTAGACTGGTATATCGTATCGTATCATATTGAGTTTTTGCATTTTTTATTAGAAAAGATGAGCCCAAAAAGTATTTAAGAAGTGTAATTATTTATGATCACGCTCACGCTTGCCATCATCCCAGGCCGGGCTGGATTGGAATGGAATGTGAAATTGTGTAAATTAAATTCGGTCTTGTTTATGACTTGTCCCAACAAAATGAGCCAAAACCAACCACATTCTCGACTTCATTAAATTAAAACATAGAAGAGAGAAATGGGGAATGAGTACAAAAAAAAGTTTTCGGATTCCTCAACAAAATCGAATCCTCAGCAAATTGAGATACTACTTATATACTAACGGAATTCGCCCATATCTCCTTTTTAGATACATTTAAAAAGTCGTTGGCTGACATGACATTCATTTGAATTGGCAAATACATACGTTAGGTCCCACACATAAAAATGTTCATAGTCATTTTTATCGTGCACTCAAAGCTCTAAACTCACTCTGTGTTTCTCATATCATGTAACATATTTTGTGTAAATATGCGTAATTACATTGTAGTTTCGTAACGCTCTCTACAATCTACTATTCGAGACTCTCAAGAAGACAGTCGTATAGAGAAATATATGCGGCCGTTTACTACTTTTTTTTTTACTTTATCATTCCTACACCACGCAAAAGTGCTCTCAGCTTAAAAGAAGGCTTTCAATGACAGTGGCGAGGCGATATGCGGTGGTGGTAGTGATTGTTGAGAGTAAGTATGAACGAGACAACTTTAAAATGAGGAGATAAAAATAAAATATGCCTTAATCTCAAATCTGTATGAATATGCTATTTGCCATTGTGTCGCGTAACATGTTTTCTTTGTGAAAAAAAGCTTTCAAAGAAGGGTTTAGGAAGGGATCCTATTAAGAAGACTACCAACACCAATTTTTATCTCAATCTCTTTTCTCTCCTCGAGGAGTAACGTATAAAAAGCACTTTGAAGCTAAAGTGGTATGGTATGGTATAAGTAACAGTGACTCTGTTTTTTCTTTGAGCTGCTGCCTACTACCAAGCAAACAACAACAGGGATGGTATTGATATGACGTGGTGGATGTGGATGAAGTGCACCAACTAATAATATGCACGTATGATGATGATAATGATGATCTGTCTGATATTTGCTATTGCAAAAAAAATAATACGTTCGTTACGTAGGCATTATTGCATACTTATAAACTATGCGTTGATTATTGCATGAGTGTGTGTGTGTGATGTGATGATGATGTTATGATGATGAGTCCATCCTTATTTATCGTATCTAACTTGAGGATCTACTTCTTCACAAAGAAAAAAATGCGTAATTATAATGCACATCAGCACGAACAGTTTTGGCTTGCAAATTTTTTTCCATCTTTCAAAATAATAGAGTACGTACGGAAGCAAGAAACATACAACCCGAAGCATATGTATGTATATGTACGATAAGTACCGCTACCATAAATTTTTCTTTACAGGGTCTCTGGGTCTTTGGTGACAGCAGTAAAAAATGAGGAGAGACACAAAGACACGTTATTTAGGGAGAGCAGTTAAGAGCTTCGAGCACGAAAAGTGATCACATGTATTATGATTATGATTACAGATATGCGGATTGAAATTGAGGTGGCTGAAGTCATGACATGAAGAGTCTTGAGGGACCTGATCCCATCTTACTTATGAGATGTGATGATGAGTACTTTTTCGATCATCTCATTGAATGTTAAGTTGGTTGATTTTGATACACAACGTACGTGGCCATGCTTATGCTTATATGTCGTCAACTGCATCGCATCTAGACGTAGCATCATGAGATGCAGATGCTCATGATTTTCAAAAAAGGAGTTTATGAAAAGGAGTGAAGTAGCATGTAAGGATCTAAGATCTAAGAATGGTAATTATAGTACAACAGTAAACTGCAGAAAAATATAGATATATGTGTAAAAAAGTAGGGGTTATTGCTAGTGTGAGTATTACCATCAACCGTATCAGTTACTGCATTTCTTCAATCATTACTGCATCAACTCCGCCAATTTGCGGTTCTACTTGATCAGAATGCGCTATTCTGATATGCATTAGACAAGTACACAACCAACCAAACCAACAATAAGCTAGCAACTTCTGAGAAAGCAGCTGCAGCAGCAGCAAATATGGGAGAGAAAATGAAAAGATGTAAATTTTGTTTGAAGTAAGAATTTTTCGTAAGAGTTCAAGCAGTACATTGCAAACAAACGAAACGAGTGAAATTCCGCGTTGGCATCCATGCAAAACTTACGAGACAGCATTCTTTCGGATTCCATTCATCAAACCCAATGGTGAATCAGCATCATCAGCATAAACATAAACGTTACATAATAATGCTATGCTGTGTTTTGTAAAGAGATACATGCGGATTACTAATCCAACGGCTTAGTTTGCATTTCTCACAAAAAATACTGCAACTGAATTATTGACTGAATTGGCAGAGAGCTAACATCATCATATCATTCATTTGCTTTGACAATGTGAGAAGGAGAAATAGAAGAATGGACTTGATTAAATATGCATGCCTGCGTCAAATTCATTAAAACAGGTTACTTACTCACAAACAACCACCTTGGCCTTGACCACAACTAGCTCAACTTCACGTTGGATTATATTACACAGTCATTCACAGTTCTTTGCAACTTCCGTTAAAATGTAAACCTACATCATTTGTTGACTCTTGGTAACTTCCCTAAAATATTGACCATGTATATACACTCTCATGGTAATGATAGGATGTTGCACTACAATCTGCAATACCCTATACGCTCTACACTCTTCACTCTAGAGATTTTGCACTTACATTCCTAAGTGAAGTTAACGTTTGTAAATAATACGCAATTTGTATTCATGGCTTCACAGATCCTATGCATAAAACACGCGTTATGTGTTAAAGGATGGGTAGTGAACACGTTATAAAAATGTAAACACTTAGGCACCGAGCTTCATCGTACACTTCACCTGTGAAGAGTCTCTTGATGCCCACCAAGCGTATTATGAATGAGTTGAGTAGACTATGAAGAGGAGGATGATGCTATGCTGAGAATGTTATAACTTATAACAAACACAGCAAGTTCTATTTTTTTGGCTTGTTTCCCAAAAATAAACTGTCTAATGAGTAATAATGACCGAGCTATTACTATTACATTCTTGCTTCAACTCCGACGACTATATGATGATGATGTTTGTGGTGAGCAACCTGGTGCAAGGTAATCCAGGTAAGAGATGGCTGGCTACTCATTCCATTCAGAGTCATCATACATAATCAACAAAAGCCACAACTACATGCCATTTTTCGAGGAATACTCTCAAACACGTCATCTTCTCTCATAGCATAGGTATTTCTATGGTTTGCTCTAAAGAGAGAGAGAGAAGCAAATAATGCGAACTTTGGCTCATTCAGTGTAATAATACTCAACTATTTTTTTCAGATCCTTTTGTCTTTGGAGTGAGTGAGTGATCGTGAGCAAAATTGTTTTGAGCTCGACAGACGGAGACAAGTATTATTACGATTTTTCTTTTGCCATACTTTTCTATACATAATTGTATACCTATAGTATGAAATAATATACACTGTATACACATGGTACAAATTATTTTATGGATTTTCTTAAAGCCGTGCGAAAACGAGGACTGACTTCATACCTGATTGTGCATTCACACAATAGCTCACAAAGTATTAGTCACTCCTCTGGAATCTCTATATCTCTTAGAGAACAACACAACAATAATACACAACGTATCATTACTTACAATGTTGACATCATGTCATGGATTTTTTAAGAAACGTAATACTTTATTACGAGAACCACTGACGATACTATTTTTGCTTATGCCGACAGGTGCTCTCTCTCTCCCATAATAACCTTTAGGTTCGTTTAGTCTTGGTGTACTTTTGTGGTTTTTAATGGATGCCATAAAGCCAAGTTTTCTTTTTTTCTACTCATGTTCCATCATCGCCCATGATGATGATGAGATAGAAAAGTGAGTTTTGTTCTATAGTCTCTTAACAACTACTCAGCTCACTGGCTCCGGAGTTTATTTTCTCCACACACAAGAGTCGAGCAAAATCGAGAGCCACTCAACTCTTTTACGACGTAATTCTCTACTATTACATATTACTACTACGTGTCTCCTGAGGTTAACAAAACGAAATTACGCCTATTTTAACGGTCATCTCTTCAACAAGACCATGTATTAACAACATGATGGGTCGAAACGTGTCATGTTATATTATTGGTATAAGAGAGCCAAGCCCCTACTCCATACTAATTAAGAACATCCTGTATAACTTGTCACCTCACGTCGTGTCATTCTTTTCATGTCATCATCAATTATGAATCACAACAAATGCTTTGGGTTTAGATGGTATATCACACACGTAACATAAGATTTGATTGAAGAAACTTTACTAACTCGAGCCAGACGTTTCTAACAGCCGTTTATGTTCATGCTTTCATAAGTACCGTCCATTATATGTATTTAGTCGTTACAAAATAGCCATTGCAATTTTTTGCACATTGCAGGGTGTCCTTATCTCGGTTAATTCTACACATCCGTTCCTCATTCGTGCAATAGTAATTATAAACTGGCATAGAGAAATGGTTGAAAAAAGGTGTTGTTGAATTACTGTTTCGTTGTATGATATATTATTATAGGTAGGCAAAATTGTAAAATGAAAATGTTTTATTGTTTTTTAATGCATGTAAATGTTGATACTAAAATCGGATGACAATGTTAACTTCCGCATGATGATGGTAGTGAAGATGAGATAAGAATACAATATAACACGTTGTCATCAAGTCACAAGCACAAAAGTGGTTAAGACAAATAAAAGAATGAAATGACATTTGGGAGATTAGATGCCCTGTAGCTTGTAGCTTGTCAACTATAAGACAAAGGATGAAATATGAATGAAAGTGAATGACTGTAAAATACCCATGTAAATAGTTAGAAATACAATCTTCATAATTCTTTTTTTTTTTTGGCTTTATCAGTCTCAAGAATAATTATATTTTGTCAAGAGTTTGCTGCTTGTAAATAAATAATAGGCTTGACTACAATAATTGAAAAAAGGAACGACTCTCTCACACACGATGACAACTGACAATATTTTAGATTGCAAGATGATATAAACTTATGATGAATTGGCCCAGAGATATATAGAGATTGTACATCACTGTGATTCTTAATTTTTTTTACTGATAACCGTAAATACGAAATCCCATTGTAAGAAATAGTAGTCGAGGAAACAAAGTTATCAGTCCCATTTACGCCCATGTTAAATCTTCAATCACAAGCTCTCCTATGCATTCCTTATGGGCATATACATTCTAGTTTTATATAACTTCTTTGAATTGGCCTTGTCATAATGATGAAGTTGTAGAAGAAAGCAAAACTGACATCCAGAGATAGTGGAGAATATTAAGGGAAGAAAAAAAATGGATAAAAAATAAGGATTTTTTATATAAGCTTTTACAGAACAAATAACAGCCTTAACCAAACAATCACGCAGGGTCAATGGAAGGGTCATCGTCATTTTTTTTATAATTGAAGAAAAACTCGCATATCGTAATTCATAAGTTTATCATTTTCACAGATTATTTCAACACAAACAATTAACAAGTTTTACTGCTTATAAACAAGGCTCACGAAAAAAAATATTGTAAATGAGAATGACTTTCTGAATGATAATTAACAACAAATTATGATTTTACTTGACAGCCACACATGTTTTTTATGGGGAGCCTATAGTTATATACCAGTTAAGTTGATTGCTTATTGCTCAGAGAAAAGTTTAAGTTTGTGATAGTTTCATAGTTTCGCACATGGCACATATATAAGTATGTACTCCACATAGGGATTTCACATCATTGTTCATGTGAACTTCCCATGGAATATCCACATGTGAAGAGCCCAAGTGATTCTAACCACCACGAATATAAAAATGTATGTTAAAAAGACTAATGACCCACACAGCAGAGCCAAAGCGAAAGAAAGAGCAAAGCTAAATGCTCATGTTATGCTTGTACTTTGTACTGACTCTTCTGCATCTTCGTCTGCAGATCTCCGAGAACAACAGGTGCGTAGCAGTAGCTCTCATGTTTAGAAATGTTAGAGAATGTTTTCTGCGAAAAAAAGATGAAGTAAGCGATGAATTGGATTGGAGACAACAGCAGCAGGAGTAGCAACAAGAGCAGATGCCTTGTAGAAAGAAAAAAACCATAAAATGGCATCTTTTCAAGTAGAAATGCAGAATAAATTATGGATTATAAAGTATTATTTTGACAATGTAGCACACTTACACACAGCAGCCAACATCAGTCAGAGCAAAGATCCCAGTAACAATGCAAACATAAGATTGTAAAGGATGGCATTTTTATGCTAAAAAGATATAGGAAGGGCACACGCTAATCTTGACATTTTTCAAGGATTTTTGGGCTTACAGTTTACACACACACATGACCAAAACTCTGTTCTCTGTTACTAATCCAATGAGGAATGCCTTTTTTACGTGAGTTTATATTATGACTGATGTTGATGATGGCTGCAGATATTTCTTCGGCCTGGAGGAGCCTTTGCTTACCTTCTGGCCACAAAAAAAGAAAGCCAACTTCTTACATGATAGTAAGTATAATGTTATGATTTGCACAAAGGGTCACTCTTAATATTACGCCAACAACATAACATAACATACCAGATGATAACATAAATGATGTGTCTGTCTGTGGGCTTTGCTCAAATATGTTATTTTTTGCAACAGAAGAACTGTCGGAAACAAGATCACTGACGAAGATATACATTTCATCATAAATTACATCCACCTTCTCTCATGATTTGAATGGTTGAAAAAATGAAATGAAATCTTTCAACAAATATGCTATAAAACCTACAGTTTGGTTTGGATTACATTTTTTGGCTTCATAAAATAATGATGAGATGCGATTTAGGGATCTGATAACAAAATTAAATAGTTTTTTTTATAAGCTTGCGGTTATGCTCACTTTAACTCTTGATGATGATGATGAACTGCATACTATAAGTAACCATGATATAGTATGTATTGAAGCAAATGTTGGAACAGACACGCCTAAGAATAATTTTTGATGTTACCTGTACAGGTTGAATTTTTATAAGGATGTATGTAGTAGGGCTATTCCCTAATGGGATTTAATTTGCTTTGATGCATTTTAATATGAGTGTATACATCGTGTCCACACATCCATAAAATATTTTTCATTGTTATGTTGTTCTTCATATTTACTGGCAGACTGGTCCACAATAATTTTCTTTTCATTTCTAAAAGAGATCCTTGTTTGAAAGAAGAAAAAAATTATTGCATGCAGCCATCATCGCCAGTAGTAGCCATCAAATGAAACATTGCAGAGAGATAGTCGTATACCTTAACCTGCCTAAACCGGTGACGACATGCTGATTGCTGATTGATTATGATCAGTAAAAGGATGAAGGAATTCTGAGCTTTTAACCTTTCCGCAAATTATTTTTGTGGAGATTGGAAAATGATGATGATGATGGGTGCTACGAGCGCAATAACGTGTAATGAGCTCACCCTGAATGAATAAATGAATTTGTAATGAATGTCATATAGTCATAATCTCTCTATTGTAATTGAACTTAAATTACAGTTTGTGTGTTTGTTGTGAGGTTAACTGTAACATAGAGAGCACAAAGGCAGAGAGAGACTGTACCATAAACCATACTACCACATCATCCCATTGTAATATTGTAAGAGATCAGATTTAGTATAAAGATTATGTAGTTACATAGTACATTACATACCTAAAAACAATTTGATGTATGAGATGATGATGATGAGTGAATTGATTTTCCTTGATGATTGCTGCCATTGATAAAATACATAACAAAGCAGAGCATATAATAATTGTGAGTTGTATTGTATTATGCGTTGGCGTATCACATTTGAATATCAACAGCATGCAAAAAAAATCTACATTTTATAAAATGAAATTGAAGGCTTGTTTCATAAAATGTTCTAGGAACTAACTGGGATGAGGATGAACACGCAGTTTAGCAATTATTATGGTATAAGCATGCACGTGTAATCTTCAAGGGAGATTTAAGCCGATGAAACGATAAAACCTAAACATAGTACTCGTACAACCAACAAACTACTCTACTCATCCTTCTTGCTAATCCTGATATGATAAATAGTTTGATAACCAAAACCAACCAAACAATTCCATTGACTCATTTTTCAAATGGGAGAGTTGAAACGGAATGCGGAGGGAAGAGGATATGTATACATATATAATGCTTCACATAAATATTAAGTGAGTGGAAGTCGTTGGTGAAAAATTACTTACCATTTTCGTTCCAAGGAATAAACGTCAGATTTTCAACTCTTTGAAGAAATTCACTTAACACGTCAAACATCAGTGGAGGGATTACACAATCTAAATGTCTGCGATTTAAGCTATGAGGAAAGTTTTTGGAGGTCAAAGGCATACATAATTTGACATTACTGTGTTTAACCGCAGTAAACACTTTCCGTGATTAAATTAGTAAAAACATTTTATGCCGCTTCTTTGGTCCCGTGATGCATGTTAGGGTTTGCATAAGTTATTCAATTAAACTTTTGGGTATTTATGCAAAGTTCTAATGAATAATATTTGATCTTTGCATGCCTTCTTGGGTCCTCTTAGCTCCTTCGTCCCTTGTTGGCAACTTTGTTTTTTGCGTATGATTTTTGTTGTACGTAAGGTTCTTTGTGTTGTAGGTTCTACAAAGACGGCTTCATTAAGATGAATGATCCGGGCCACAGTCGTTAATTAACATTTGGAAAGCTTTTTGGAGCCAGAGTTTGTGTAATCAAATTTTAAACCAGGCCACACAGCAAAGCATCACATTTCTAATTCATGATGATGATGATTCACACAAGCCAGCCGTATTTTACTTTGTTACGATCATCAACGATAGGGAACTGGAATATTATTATTTTGTAAACGAGAGCCCCCAAAAACTTTTGCTCTTGATTAACATTTACATACATTTGCCAACACGAAACTTATGCACAAAACTTTCCAGTTTCCACTGACAAACACTAATATTTTATTCACCAGGAAAGTGGAAAACTAACGACACTACAAATGATCCCAAGCCATGCCACCTTAGTTTCCCCTGTTTCCAATACAATCCAGCGTTTCTCTTTGGCTGGTCCAGTCAGTCCTATCCAGGGACTACTTGGCTTGTCTTTCTGTTGAGAACTAAGCTGTTTGCTTCTCTCTAGCTCCTCTCTTGTCTCACCGTTTGTCAGTTACTGGGTAACAAACAACAACACGAGTTCTCCTCATTCACCACTTCTCCTATACATAAACACACTATCGAGTTGGTCAGGACAAGACTGCTTCTCCTATATCCATATTATGTATGTACCTCCATATATGCATGGCTCTGCATTACTTATGCTTTGCATTTTTACATTCTGCTACTTAGGTAAGTGTTTTTTTCTCTGGTTCCTTTGTGTACACAATTTTTTTCTGGTATCCCCAGTGCACTTTTACCAGTACCAGCAGCAGCAAACGGATGGAAATGGAAGGGATCCCTTGATGATGATGATTTTCCTTGTGTGTGTGTTTGTTACGTTACTTACTCCTCCTGCTGGTCTAATAACTTCTGTCGTCCGTTTACTCTTGATGATGCTCAGATGGTCTTCCTTTCCTACCCTATTTTTCACTGCCTAACAACTATTGTGGGCGCTTTTTTGTTCATTCCCCACATATTGCATTGCAATGCAATAATACACACATAATACGCTGCGACAGACAGACTTCGTGACTATAACCCATGGCATGAGATGAGATGACTGTTACTATATTATCCATTCTCTCCAACAACAAAAAATGAAGTTGTATCTATGTGTGTGGGGACTGTGCTGGCTCTAGCTGGTTAAGTCTATCAAACAATAAGCTTATGCATTCTCACTTTTGATTGTATACATTGTAAGTACCTATTCCGTTGCTCGAGAAAAAAAATCCTTCCATTCCACACTCCAAAACCAGACTGTGTCCATGTGTGTAGTACGATATATTTTGTGTGAAAGAGTGAGTGTTGGAGCAAAAAATGTGATTCCGAATGCCGATGCGATGTGATGTGAAGGAAAATCTTACCTACTGAAGGACACAGGAGAAGAACAGAACACACTACTAGCTCTCGTAGCTCTGCTAGCTTTCCTCTGTACGCACACAACTTCACTAAATACGCTGGGGGAATAGAAGAGCTGAAAAAGTCAAGTCAAGGCAGTTTTCAAGCGAACCTAAACTAAGCAAGAATCCTCATCTTCATCATCATCATCATAATATAAAATATCATCAGAATGGTAGTATGAAGCGAAGGCATTTAGCGTTTTACAACTAAACCAACACTTTTTATGCGTACCATTATATTATGCATTGCATTGTGTCTTGTTCTTCTGAGCCTTTTCAATATCACATTTATTGTGAGAGTATAAAAAGGAAAAATAATAAAAACAGTCCATGTGTCAGTAGTCTTTCCGTTTTGTAGATTGTGTTTGTCGTGTGTATGTCTGCGAGCATTGTGTATTGCAACTGCAACACATATGTTGTAGAATACCTTCACATTAAATAAGAGCAATATACTGAAAGGCCGAAGCCGATATGCATTCACGGATTATCCCATTTTCCCCCATATACATTTTTATTGGAGTTCTGTATTAAATACACATAAAATGCATAATACACACTTTTATGATAATCCATGTAACGTTCATGAATTTTAGACGTTGTTTCATGTGCATCCACATGATCCTGATGAGATGAGAATACGATACAACGTACAATAATAATAATACAATGCATATATACGCTGCTAGTTTCATCGAATAAAAGGTGGTGGTATGAAAATTATAAGGGGAGGTTTGGTTTGTTTTGTAACGTAAGCTTTATAGCACAAAAACCGACCAAGTTCTATATGTTAATAATGTATGTAAACCTTCTCATTTTACATTTAACATTGTCGACTATATACAATCCCTCGAAAATCTGCCTACCTTGCTTTCATTCGCGTTTTCAAGAGAGTGATGAGCACACACGGATTGTTGGATGGGATAATGATGCAGGCAGAAGAAGAAGAGGGCAGACCAGAGAGCAAGCTTTTTTAATCCATCCGTATAACGATTCACATTGTATGAAGAGGTTGAGATGCATACCTTTATAAATGAAATGATGGTGATGATGATGATTCCTCTGTTCGTGATGATGAGCCTACGTAATTGAGGAGAGCATATTGTGTGTGTGTAGTTTGTAGAGTCGAGTTGAGAGTTGAGTCAGAGTAAGCCTTATCATTACAACACCACACGTCTTTACAATTTACAACCCCTATATGTCATGCAAAGTACCAGTGAAGAAATTACAGAGATGAGAAAAAAAGGATCTCTTTTGCAGCAGGAGGATATTTAATATAATATGCATATGTTCTTTCAGTTGGTTAGGTTGGTTAGATCCATATTTTATTTTGTATCGGTACCATTTATTTCGCTCACATTCATTTTCATGCTCCTCTGCCTGCTCTGCATTTTACAGGACTTGGGGGATTCACATAACATCAACATCAAGTAAGTCATCATCTTTTCAAAGTAAGCAGAAGGGAACTTTTAACGTGAGTAACGACCATGTTAAGATTTGAACTAGAATGGGGAACTTTCAATATTGTGTGTAGAAAAATAATGTAAGGCAAAAAGGAACGCGCCTGCAGGGTATGCAGGTGGCCTATCAAATTGTATCGTAGAAAGACGGTGAGGAGATGAAGTACTGAAGGGATCCTTTAGTTTCTTATGCATCAAGTTGTAAGTTTCAGACGATATGCTTATATGTATGTATTTTACATGCGTGCGTGAGTGTCGTCTTTGAATTTTCATAATGCACACATTTGTCATATCTTTATAGACTAGAGGTGAAATGCAATATCCCATTTGGCTCTTACAATTTTCGCTAGCAGCTACTGTTCTCTCTCTCGTCTTGTGTGTTGCTGATCTACTTTGGGAATACTGCAGTTAATGGAAATGTTACTTATGATGGGCATGGGCACACTTGTGCCTAGTGCCTGCGTTGCGACTTTACTGGCTAGAAAATTTGTCTTCTATGGACCATTATGAGCTTTGTTGCGACTTGCAAGATTAAAAACTGTTGGTCGTTGTTTTGCTTGTAACTTACGTAAAAGTACGTACTAGCGCCAGCATAACTGGTGGTCCTTTTGGGAGTAATCGAATAGGGATGTTTTTGTTTACTGTTATATATAAGAAAATTTTTATTGCTTGCAGAAAAATGTAATCATGCAAGACGATTTTGCTTGCAGAGAAGCCCGTTATTCCCGAGATGAGAATCCGTGATCTTGCTTGCTGCAAGCATATGTATACGAGTTTGGTTGTGTTGTATCCATCCACATTTCAAAGATGCATGTGGTAAATCCCATTGCTCCAAATTCATAAAACCCTTCTCATCTCACACACGAGTATGCGAAAACATAAAACGCGCTTAATAATCAACGTAATGTCTCATCGTGTAGCCCAGATGAATTTAATAAAACAAAGGGTTAAATTTGATAATATATTTACGATTGTTATGTGCATTGCTTTCCCGTGAACTTTTCTCATTTCACACTTGTTCATTACATTACGTGCTATAAAGGATATAATATGAGCTTTATGGAAGACCGGATAATTTGGTGTCCTGCTTGAGCACGTCTACAATTTTATGAGCTTAAAAATATTATGTAGTGTGAAATTCTTGGAGATGTCCTATTAAATCCATAGCTTCCCCATCCGCTGCTAGGTATTGTACCTTTCGTTTGCGCTTAAAGTCCAACTCTTTCGTATCAGCTCAATCGTACACAACTCATATCTTAATGTAAACTTGAACTGCAAACGACTTTGAATAAAATATAAAATAATCTTAATTTTTCAGTTGAATGAGTACCGTAGAAGTACTAATATTAAACTCCTAGATCTCTGATGAATACAGGGAATATTTGTTTGTAATATAATTTTTAATATAAAAACCTTTGTTTTATGTTTCATGGAATTTTGTCGGATGCTGTAAATCCCAGTTGAGAGCTTAATATTTAGTTTTAGTACAAATTATTGATAATCCTGTCAGGATAGTGCTGAAAATTTAAGATTTTATTTTTTATGGCCTTAAAATGCATTTATGACCTTTCATTGGATATTATTCCTTTTCAAAGAAAGAACATCAATGTTTCATGTACCGTAGACAATTATTAACCGGGCAATTGATTAGGGCAGTAAGTCGAAGGGAGACATTTTTGGATACTATGAATGTTTTCAAAAGTAGAACACGAACTAATGGTAACCGGGCAAATATTTTAAATATGAATTTGAAGTTCAAAATAGGTACATGACTGGATAGATTTTTATCATTTTAACACTCCTATCCAAAAGACTAATTATTATTAGAATCTAATTAGGCATATTTAATGCGCCCTGTTTAAATAATACAGAATAATTACACAAAAACAGAATTTGATAAAATACTTTAAAAGAGTATTTATTGAGGTGGATGGGCACGATTTGTTAATATTACATAGCTTACGATGAGACATCTTACTTATTATGACTTGGTAAGATTAATAGCGCATCATTTCTGTATTTTAGAAATCATCGAAGAGGGAATAACAGAAGGTACTATAGCTAAGGTTATGTACACACTTACAACAATTGGCTCACAATATAGTAATTAATTTAACAGTGCTTAGTTTGAAATTAAGTCACGTTTCAAGTGTATCACCATCACCGCCAAATATTCTACGTCGAGCTTCCGCATATTCTTGTTCTCGCTGAAATTAGAAAAATAAAACATTCATAAACTGAAGGAAACTGTAAAGGTTAAAAGTAATTACAAATTATAATAAAATAGATACTTTTCATACCTGCTCAAGCGTTTTAACAGGCTGATTTTTTCCTTTCATGGAATTACTAACTGAATCTTCTCCTGACGCTTTCTTTTTTGGACGGCTTAGGATGGAGATTCGCGGCTCCGGAGCAACATATTGGGTCCGCATACTTTCGTCTTGTGATAAATCTATTACGCCGTTTGTACTTGCGGTCGTCACACCATTCCTGTCTGATATATTTAACAAAGTCAATTATTACACACTTGTCAATAATTCATTTCAAAAAATTAAAAATATAATTCATTTAACAATTAGTTAAATACAAACCTTCTGGATTGTTATTAGGTACGATTCTTTTCAAGACTTTCATTTTCGGAGGTCCTTCCAACACTAGCGATGGGGTCAAAGTCTCTGATTGTTGAGATGGTTGTTGTCTTTCCTTGTTCAATTGCAGCTTCTCCAACTGCTGTTCTAAAAGCTAGACAAAAACACATTCAACATTATTCATCATTAATCATTACAACCTTAAAGAAATTATTTGTAAATCAATTCTAAAAACCGCAACCCAAAACACCTGATGCCCAAAAAGTAGTAAGTAAAAGTAACTGAAAAAGACTACTCTTCCAACGAAAAACAAAATGACTTTACAGAGGTTGATTAAATACCTTAGAATTAGCATCGAATTCCTCCCAACTATTACAAACTTCCACTTGTTCCATTTTCAACCCTTACCGAAGTAAACTCAACTCAATTATATAATGCAAACGATATGCCTAAACAAACAACTGATAAATGCTTTGATATCTAAATGTGTACTCACAATCCCAAACTATCCCACTTTTGACAATAATTAAATGCAGACTTTAAATAGCCTCGACCTTTGACCTTTTCTAACTGGCCACGTCGTTCCACATTTATATTTATATTCCATTAAGTTAAAATTTAAATGCACTCTTCCCTCAGAATACAAGTCTATCTATCGTTGATTGTCTACATTCCAATCTTCTCCTCAACTCAACACATTATTAAATAGTTTAAATTGCCAAAAAATTTGAGGCTCGTCTTTTTTGACCAAGAAGTTTACCTTTAAAACATATATAGTCAAATCAAATCTAACCTAAAAATTTTAAACTTAAAATAATAATATCTAGGCCAAGATAAAGGGCTCCGTCCGTTCGTTGACTCACTCACTCACTCACTTACATTAAATCCCATAGAATGGATTAGATTTTTTAAACTATAAAAAAGAGTAAGAGTATGATCTTACATCAAGAAGGTATTAACTGATTTACTTTCATTTTGGGATTGTTCCTTCTTGATGATATCCAAATCCATACATACTCATACTCTCATGATATGATACTCACACACTCTCACACCATGACCACACGTACAAACAAGAAAAATATATACATGTACCATATAATCCTCACTGTATAAAACCACTATATTGTAAATATGACCAACAAAGTTTATTAGGTACAACACGCTTACGTATGTACTAGGCATAGCACCAGTACGTACTACGTACCTTATGAATGAATGAAAGACATAGGAATAGGATCACATCACTTCATGACTTCATCCTTCAGTTAAAATGTAAAAGTGCAGTTTGTATACAGGTATGCATGCATATAACCCGTTCCTATTACCAAGAACATTTTGGTTATTTCTTGTTTCCTGCGCTTACATACTTTTCTATGCGTTCTCTTCTTCATAAAAACTAAATGGAAGTGAGACGGAGACGACACAACGTTCTTTTGGGAAGAAAGAAGGCATAATATGATGAAGTGAAGAGTGTCTTTCATCTGCTCACTCACGGGCTCAACACGAGCAGCTGCCTGCAGCTACTTTCTCATTTGATATGATTTGATGGAAAGCTGTTGTAAAAATAAAATATGCTTTATTAATTTTAGGCTTTCTTACCTCCTGCTCCTCTTGTTGATATTTTCCTGATATTGCAAACCGCAGAGGACGATGATGATGATGAGGATTGTTATTTCCACCACGCTGCTGAGCTGCTGCTGCTACTGCACTTTCATCCAAGAACTGTTGTTGACGTGACTTGAGGAGAAAGTACATAATACTATTTCCAAGGAAGAATGCGGAAGAGTTTTCACTAGGTCGGTGGTTGTTGGTGTTGGTTATGTATGTACACCTTTCTTTTGTGTGTGGTGATGGGTAGATTTTTAGTCACCAGCTGAGACGTCTCTTCCATTGTTGAGGAGGGGGTTGTGCCATATTTAGTGCACTACTGTAACAACTTTGTACTACTAGACTTGTGATTTAGACAAAAAACGATAAAGAAAGACAAAGAACAAGAAAGGTAGTTAAGTGTTAAACTGAATTTCGAATTAAGACAAAAAATTTATTTGAGCACAATCCGTTTGGTGTACGATCGAAAAAGTTGTTGTTATTATTCTGCAACTGGCTATAACAGCAACAGCACATCAAGATCTGCTATTATTCAACTTTCTGAAATAAAAATGCGACGTACAAAATTGAAAAATTTATTTGAACGATTTGAGTGTGAGCGGCTTAAAGTGCTCACACCGAAACCAACCAAAACCAAACTGTAGCTAATCGCACTGATTTACGCACATGTCTTTTTGTCCGTGAAGGTGAAAGCAAGGTGAAAGTTTGTGATTTAGAATTGTAATGAAATTACAATTCCATATATTATTGAAGATGTACATAAAGCTCGAATAAAAATACGAATTAATAGCGCATAGTATTATCCTTTCCTTGAATTATTGAGCATGCTTTCCAAAAAAGAATAAAACTTTCTTCTTTTAACACCCACAAAAGTTTCCTCCACATTGAACACACGAAGATAAGCCAAATCTAATTTATTTTTGAGGGTTTGGATTATTTAACACTAAGTTTTATTTATTGCTTCATAGGATTACGATACGCACACCTGACACCATTGACTCTGCACTTGCACACATATTATTTACATTTGGTTTCCACCTACGCATCAGTTTTTAATTTAAAATGCATGATGAGGTCCTTTTTTGTAAGTATTAAGAATCACAAGATTGAATAGGAATGGAGTAACATTTTATAAAAAAATTTAACAATGAACATAATTTGGTCTTTACCTCCATTGCAAGAAGGTGCATACGGGATAATGGGAAATAGTTAACTGGTTTAACTCAAGCTAACCAAGTTAAATCAAAATCGAAAGTGGCAAAATGATGCCATCGCCTTCCCCCAAACATCAACCCCCCCACACATACCACCAAGTTTCCCTGTCTGATGATGAATATATGGACGACACAGTAACAGACTTTGGAGGAGTCACACTTGAGTTCAACTCTGTGGGTGGTGATGGAGACAACAACTCAGGGGGTGGAAGTGCAAGAGCTGGGAATATTCCTGGTTTTCTCACCTTGGACACTGGTGATGGTGGTGACCTTCCTTCCATTGCCATTACCCCAATGACTCCACCGTCTGGGTCACTTTCACCAGATGGAAATCAAACGGTGTCTCTCAACACCCCGATTGGCTCCCCACATAATATTCACAACAGAATGTTTCACCAAGAACAGTTAGGCAATAGTAACAGATGGATGTCACAAAGTCCAGTTCCTCCACCTCCTGACGTGGACGCAAAAGACTACTTTGCATATCGAGACAGTATTGTGCAACATGTAACTGATGAAGTTCAACAATTAGTGGATTCTAATGATGGGAATTTGAAGGGAACGTGGTTCCTAACGGAAATTGATACTTGGGATAATGAGTTGGAGAGAATCATTGTACTTACAGATAAAACTATTTTGATTGTCAAATATGACTTTATTGGAATGAAAATTGAGGAGGTCAGAAGGATTCACTTGGCAATTGTGGAACGATTGATTCAAGGGGAACTAAAGTATCCTGATAAATCTCTGACTCCGTAAGTAACCCATTACGCTTCATGATGATGCTTATTGGATACTTTCTCATAGCTCGTGTGCATTGTGTCTTAATTGACTGTTTCTGCAGCCGCTTAAATGGCCTTGCAGGAGGCTTAGCTGGAATGGTGAAAGATGTGATTCCTAAGGTTCATGGGACCGTGCAAACTCTTGGGTGTGTCGTTTTACGACGAAATAGATGCGTCTCAGATCCAAATGCGATGGTAGATGATAGTGACAACGGTCGTCCATCCGTAAATTCAATGGAAGGCGGCTTGGGACCGGATGATCCTACTAACATATCTGAAATTGGAATTAACTCTCCAAAAAATTCTATCATGTCCACGTTATCATTAGACAAATTTGAAGCCAGGTAAGGATAATAAAATATTTTACACCTGATAGTGTAAATATATTTAGATATTCATCAGAATCAGCACAACTGAACATGTGATCATATACGCGATTCACAGAGCAAGAAATACATGGGGAATCAGGATTGTTTGGGATAAAGAGAAGCCAGTGAGCTTGTACCAAAAATGGAACCCGTTTGACAAATCGATTCCCTACATTACTTTGACTTCTCATCCATTACTGTGGCATAAAAGTAATTTCAAACATCTAAAATTAAAACACATAATTATATAAACAAGACTATCTCTAATTTTGGACACGTGTATTTCAGACAAACACAGCACAGTGGGGTCATTTGATATCGAAACTTTCTCCCAAAAATTGATCGAGATTTTAGGCCACACTGGTGGAGAGTCACCCATGTGCAACGTGGAATACAAACCGATTGTTATTGAAACTTACGTGGGACTAACTTCATTGTTGTACAATGCTAATTCACTTGGATTCTATAAAGTTCGAGGGAAAGTTAGTTTTTAAGACGAAAAGTGCTAAAAATTCATGCCTAATTTTATTGGATCGGAATGAGGAGAAAGGAAATCTGTTCATTCGTAGTACTTTCTTCTAGACAAAATATATTGCAAAGACATTGACGAACTCTGTCCACTTTGACCTCATCTCCAATCAAATTAGCAAATTATTCTTACCAAAAATCTACCCAACCCAATGGAAAAACTATCATTTATTCCATAAGTAATCCTCAAGACTAACTTCACATAATATCCTATGCAACTGCTTCAAATCGTTAAACCAAACCTCAAATATAGACAAATGTATTTCAAACATAGTCATACTATTAGTGCTGTTATGTAGTCAGTTATATAGTGATACACCATATGAAGACAAAACCTTTGGTAAGTTTTCTGCTCGCCGATTCGTAGTGAATTTTTGTAGGAAAAATATTTCCGCAAGATCAATTGTAGCTGGATAGCATAGATTGTTCCATGCATAGTTTACTATACGCTCCCATTGTTGTTGACCTTACGTACATAATCAATTCATTCCAGACTTGTTTGTAGATAGTAGATACACATTTTTAGATTGTAGACTTAATGATTGTAAAGTACCGTATGTACCTAAAACAACACAACCTAACTTATCACGCTGATACACACACACACAAACACGCAAGGCCTAAAAATGTTCCTGTTCTCATTCACACATGGTAGTGTTACACCTGATGAGGGAGTGAAAGTGGATCCTTATTGTCACAAGACACGAGATTTTTTGCTATTGGAAAAAGTGCAAACTTCAACATATCTTTCGTTTATCATATGCCTTCTGCTTCCCTATAAGAAATTAATAAGAATGAAACCTGGAAGGATGCGTTTTGAGATTTTTATATGGTGGAGTCACAATTTTCAAACATTGGGAGCAATATGTTAACATTTATGTTGTAAAGTTATGTATGTATAACAAATGTATGTAAATTTGAGATATGAATCATCGATTGAATCATCATCATCATCACATGTACGTTAAAATGTTATTTATCCACTTTTGGAAATGACGAAGGACAATATTATATCTTACAGTAATTACGCTGACTGGAAAAGTAAAGAGTACTGATTTGTGTTATGAATTATTATGAGTGCTTGAAGCTGAGGCTGAATGAAGCTCTACAATGGTCTGGTACTGAATAGAACACAGGAGCATTTAATACAGCAGCAACTAAAATCAACGCTGAGCGTTTGAAAATGTGGAATACATACGCAGAGGCAGTGATTACAGCGCCTTGCTAACACAACATTATAGCTACGAAACGAATCAACAAATTAAAATACTGAAAACTAAGTTCTGTTTAGTAGTTGCAGCCTATGCATTTTCATAATGAGTTAATTCATTTTTATCACAGACGGTCAAACCAAAAAATGGTCAATCCTTAGATGCATTTTTGATTACCGTCTATGATTTTAATTGCATTTTGTGTTGCAGTAAAAATTGGTAATAAAATTAATATTCTAAATATTTTTGCTGAAGTAATGATAAATGTTGTATAAATGGAAGTTGCATTATTTAACATAAATGACTATAGCCTTCATTTTTCATTTTACAATACAAATCCATTTATATATAACCTGTGAATTGGAAGACAACACGTTTTCTTACTCTTCATAGTTCATAGGCTGGGCTGGACAGCAATAAATATATCCTATCAAATCATATATATTTCCCTGTATCATCAGGTAAGTGTGTCGATCTGCATGAAGAATAACCGGTTTTCCAACAACTGAATTTTCTTTGTCCCATGCATTGAAAGATCCTAGCCCTATCTACTATAAGAAGCCCAAAATGTTCTTTGCTTGAATTGTATAAACTACAATATAGAACAATCCATCAATAACTACCATGCTAAGTATCAAATCAATTGTTATATAATATGTGTCTACGTTCAACTGGACCACGTCGCAGAAGTAAGATTAAAGATAAGAATACCTAAATGTAGTAGAACCTATATACTACCTGTAAGGTAAGTATATGATGGTAGAAACGAAGAAGCAACAAGTTTACTGTACATACATAATAATTTACAAAATCAAAGATTCTTTTTCTTTCTTTTGTTTTGCGAATGCCCATTTGGAATTCGAGATTTTGGAGAAATGTCTAACTTGACTGAGAAGGAAGTTTTAAACGCTATTTTCAACCCATTGTTGCCTCTTGGCGAGCTAGTTTACGAAGATGATATTTTACAAAACGAGGAAAATGGTAAGATAAGATCAATATAAACTAAATATTAGCATAAATGTGCCACGTGCTTTTACCTATGCAAACCTTTCACATTCCACGTTTTTAATACAAAAGGTGAAGAGGAATCTGAATCAACAAATGAAGCCAAGCAGTTCGAAGTAGCGGGTGTGAAGCTTGCTGAAGCTGGTGACTTACCTGGAGCCTTACAGCTATTTTCAAAAGCTATTGAGGTAGCTCCTTCTCGAGCTTCTGGATACAATAATCGAGCCCAATTATTACGTTTGATGGGGAAAGTTGATGGTAATACAAACAATAAGCACATTTTTTACTATTTCACTAATTGTAAAAGAAAGCAAGCGTTATTACTTTCCTCTCGACTTTAGAGGCTCAAACCGACTTGAACAACGCCATAAACTTGAGTAACGGCAAGGGACGTGCAGCCTGCCAAGCATATTGCCAACGGGGTCTCCTTCACCTCCGACATAATTCCGTTGATTTAGCAAAGTCTGATTTCGAAGAAGCGTCCAAGTTAGGAAGCCAATTTGCAAAGGCTCAACTAGTCCAAATGAATCCATATGCTGCACTCTGTAACAAAATGCTCAAAAGTGTGTTCACAAAATTACAGAATGGAGAAAGCACAAATGAAGAAGAGGATGAAACTCAGGGTAAACAATAAAACAATGGCTTTATTGTGTTCTGCTTGACACATATATATCTATAACCAACCTCCTTTCAACATACAATACTAAAACATGACGCAATATACATATATATATATATATATGTACGTATGAAGGTATCCATACATCAGTTTTATTATCTTACAAGTTTTATATTACATAATACAACGGATTTGTATCTCGAATCTGTTGCTGTTTCATAAATATCGAATTGTTGAACATATCTCGAAATTCGTATTTTTTTTGCCTTTTCAAGTTTATTTTTTAAAATGCACATATTAATATTATTATTTGTAATATGCGTAGTGAACCCGACTATAAAAATACGTACCTATATTAAGCATACATTCATTAATCAATCAACAGCATACACGTAAGCCGAGTCACTGTATATACGTACTGGTTTCAATAAAACACGAGGAATAACAATGTTTGATCATTGATGGACAACTTGATATCAATACCAACTATTATTTTACCAAAGCTTCTAAAAAAATGACATGTATCAACACATTTATATTCCAAAAAATCAGAATTACTTATGTATTATTACGTACATTATTGTGCATTTTAAAACACTGATATTTTTATATGAGCAAGCAACTAGCGAGTGTGTTTCCACAATTTATAGGAAAAATTTGTTGTGTAAACGAAGTTATTGTATATCTAATGTAGCGGAAACCGGTAGTCTTATAAAAAAAGAAAGCAAATGTATCTAAAAGTTTCGCAAGGTTCCAAAATCGCATCAGGCTCTTTACTTTAGATTACCTACACACTCAATATTACATTACCATACAGCTCGAATTACTACTACCCGCACAACAAGCAACTATTCGACTTATCAACATCAACTGACTCGAAACTCAGCACCAGTGGGAGAGAAATAAACTCTTTGACGACCTTTCGATAAGCTGAAAGCTTACATGAAACTTTAGTCAGGAACTTCAAACTTATAAAAAATGAAAAAAACGAGACTATAATGATCAAACCAATTTGTATATCGTTACATCCAGAGAGTAAAGACTTTTTCTTTGCATTCTGTATCTCATTGACTTTCTAATTTTACTTTATGAAAATTTGAATCACATTTCCCAAGTTATTTTTATGTATATTTTATATGCTGATATATAACCATAATCGTATATTATTTTGGTTTGAAAGATTCATGATTCAGAGAGTTACGTTATGGTATTTAAATGAACATGTTGTAATAATTGTACACAAAATTTTTGATAATCACAAAAAAAAATAACAGAAACAATTGGCTTCTAGGATATAACGACATTATTACATCCAAAACGCTAGATAGTGGTGGTAAGAGTAAATTAATACATGATATTTCATTTTTTCTTCTACAAAATTAAACTCCGTCAAAGCCAATTTGGTTCCGAAAATCCTATAGAGATAAGTCCATTAAGGTGCTTTTTGACACCTTGTGCTCCTCTCTCATTTACATAATATATTAACTATGATCTAGTCAGTGAACAATCTGGAATACCACAAAATAATCGATCAATGAAATATGAATGTAAACTTTATATATAAACATAATTACTACGAATCATCAATCTCATCTCTGTCCACGATTTCAAAATCTTTGCCTGTTTGAGAACGTTGACTCCCTTCAGATTCCGTTTCTGAGTTGTCCGCTCGCTTCGTAGGAGCTTCCTCACCTTCTTGGTCATCTTTCTCCAATCTGCGATGATACCAATAATTAATAGTAAAAATACTAAATACTTGTCCTCTTTGAAATAGATAGATTAGATTAGGAAGATTAGTTTAAGCTTACAGTGGTTCTTTATCATCATGATCTTCCGAACCATCTTTGTCATCGTTTTCATCATCCTCATTTTCATCTTCATTTTTAACGGCTCCGTTGTATTCATACTATATTTAACATTGCAAAAAGAAAATACGTCTGATTCCTTGTTTGAGATAGTTAATCAGAAGATCCAACTTAGATTATCCATTATGCTCACATGATATAGTGGCCAGAATGACGCAAAAAATCCAACATCCTCTGTCAAATTCGGAAGAAGCCAAAGGTGATGCCTTCCAAATGTTATTCCCCAGATTAAACAGAACACAACTAGTCGTATGACAGCGAGAGCCAAAATGAATACCAAAAATCCTGCAGCTGCTAAACTCAAATAGTAAACGCCTTGTCTGTAACCAAAAAGAATGAGTCACAAATAAGCTTACTTTAATAGTTTTCCAATATTTAATATTTTGCTTATCTGCAAAATAATTAGACAGTTTACCTAACGGAAGATGGCCAAAGTGGGAAAAGACAGACTGCAATCACAGCAATAACGACGAGAAAGCCAAAGAAATAGTAGTAATATGGAGTTGGCTCGTAAATCCAAACGTAAGCATCAGTTCCGTCGACAACACATTGCTGAAGGTGCATATCCAATCTAATCTTACGTTTCTTTTTTTCTCCTTCCTAAAAAGATAATCAACATTGAATATAACATGGATATTATGCACTTTCGAAAATACTGGTCCTGAAAAATAATTGCTCATTATAATTATTATTATACCTTTTTCGGTTTTTTGGATGATGCGTCCTTTTCATTCTTCTCTTCCTCAACCTGGCTACTTTCTGCAGCTGTAACAGTATCTTCCTTCTTTTTACTTGGTTGCTCAACGGCTGGAGTGGCATCTTCCTTTTTTGCATCCTTTCCTTCTTTCTCCTTCTTTCCCTTTCCTTTCTTCAGTTCGCTTTCAGGTACGACAATCTTTCGTGCGCGATGGAAAAGCTTGTGTCTCAGCATACTACAATTTATAAAAATTGTCCTCATTACTTTTCACCTTTCCTTTCAAAGCTTAAACTTAAATTTCACAGCAATTTGTATTGATACGTACACATCCAAATACTCAACAACAGATTCTCTGGTCGTGAACAATGGATCTTCTCCGGATTTCTTTGGTTGTGCCCAAGGAGAATCCAAAAGCTTATCGATGGCCTTTCCAGCTAAAAATAGATGAAAACTTTTAATGAAGCAAGCATATAGTATGCTTTAGTATATGGATAACTATTCTCATTGCATTGATAGCTTACAGATAAAGTATTCCACAGTGTGACTGAGAAACTTGGTCTTTTTAACTGGCACATTATTTCTCATCCACCGTGCAATACTGTATTCTTCTTTTGTTGGTTCATCAGGAGGAGCTGGACCTGTTTCCTGTGGCTAAAAACATATCCCAAAAATTTTCAATGAGGACTTGTCATGGTCATATAATCTCTCTTACTCTGTGAAAACTCTATTCTGAATGATGTTACCTCCTTGCGTTTTCGAACTTTACGTTGCTTCGCCTCCGACATGGTTTCCTCCGTAAAGTGAAGCTCGTCTGGAATAGCAATAAAACGTCGTCGCATGTTTAGTTATTTTTTCCTACGATTTTTCAGGTAAAAATGAATAAGGAGTTTGACAAGTCAGGTAGGAACTAAAATCAATGTCTGTTGCAGTAAGTGAGGAGACAGAGTCGCATTTTTGTTCTGAGAAACAATTCAAGGTCTCAATAATTTTAATGTATTTTCCATACGTCACACACATTCTAAGAATTTTATGAACGAATATATACCATTATAGCTGACAACTATTACGAGCATTAACTAGTGACATAACCCTATTGTTCTCGTTTTATTATATATATCATATAATGCATACTAACTATTAATCGACATCTGCTGCAAAAAAATAGCATACAGCAACATATAATACAGCTTCGCTGTACCCAAAAAAAAATTCTGCGCATAAACATTTTGGTATCCAATAAATTCATTTGGGATATATTTTAAAATGTTTTTAACTATTGTCGTCATTTTTTCCCTTCCAACAAATCTCACTCATATTGTCCTATCTTTATATCAAGTAGCCAAAGTAAAATCAATCTATATCTCAAGAAACTATAAAATCTTAATTGCATATTGTGATACTCTGACCTATGACACGATATTTGTTTTTTAAGATGATATAAACCGTTCCAGTTTCACTTTGTCTTGATGTCTCCAAATTATCAACACTCATACAACAAAGTAGGACACAATCAAACAAAAGATTTTCTTTACTATTGACTATATAGACTTACCTTAGAATTCAATTAAATAAAATGCGTATTGCAAAGGAAAAGTACAAGTGCACTGTCCCCTAGACTTTTCCCCTTGAATCTTAACCCGATCTTGTTCTGTTCTCGATATCTCAATACTATATTTTATCTCTTCAGGTTTGCATACACGTTTTGTGATGCGTTGTGCATGAAATGAGCAACTAGACTCTCGTGTAACTGTTAACTAGCCTCGTTTTTCAATGAATGACTAAAACCATAAGATACAGAGGAAGGAGAGAGAGCACTGCTCACATTAAAACCAAAACCAGAGTCAGTCTTATGCTCATGACCATGCACCTTCCTTAAGGATAAATAACCTGTGCTGATGAATATTTTATTTCTTCTTTTGATGATGATGTGCTAGCAGCATATGTGTTTACTGATGCTTTTAGTAATTGCAAAATTCATGCAGTGCATACTCTCGCATGTAATGTTTTACACAAAAAAGTTGTTTCATTTAATACACCACCAACCAAACTAAAACCCTTCTTCACACTTCTTCTTCTTGAGCTAGTGCAAATAATCTTCCATAAAAAACTGCAATGTTGCTAAATCCTGTTGTTGAGCTCTTCTCCCTTTTGATTACAAGTAGTAGTATTTTATACTACTATGAATGGCAAATATGTTTGTTCATAGGAACACTTTGTAAGTAATGTGTGATAAAAGAGTAAAGAGTGAAAGATATGATAAAATGAACATAGTACATCACATCATTCCTATATTATACATAGAGAAACTCTTCTTCATCAGCTTGTTCTCTTCTTCTGTCTCTCTATCTATATCAATATAGATAGACCAAAAGCTGGTTTGAAACTTGTTCCTTTAGAGGTGCATGCTAGATACATATGTGTATCGTGTATCCTCTTCAATTCCTTTTCCTATACCTTTCATATTTCCATGTAGTAGGATACAATGTGCCACTTGACCATAAAAATCCTTGTTTCTTCCGTATGTCAGTATTAGTCTGTATTTGTATTTTAGGCAAGCACCCACAATCAGCAATAGGTACGTAATAATGTAATGTGTCGAAGATGCCAAAATATCATCCAAAACTCTTCTTTCTTCTTGTCCTTTGGTTAGTAGGTACTATGTACGTGCCGTATTTTTGCATAGAAAACAAGTACCGTAAAAGCCAAAGCCAAATGCGTACATTAAACCTGCTGAAGGAATATCCTAAAATGCCCTGCCATAAGAATATAATATGAGCTCAATGCAATATATTATCCAAATCCAATGTGTGTATAAAAAACCTAGCTTTGTTTTGTAGATATAGGCTGCAACAACTGCAACTACAACCAAAAAAGGTTTTTGAAGGCATATGATATCATTGCATGTTTTTGTTTGTATCTCGTATCTTTGACTGAATGTAAACAATAAAACAAAACAATATTTTGAAACAGTTTCTTTCTCAAAATTATTTACATATTTAGCAAAGTGCTAACTTTCAGTTAAGTCCATTCCATTTCATATGACAATTGACAATCTCTGATCTTCTTGCAAATGCATAATTCAGACGCACCTAACTGAGCCAAATAATGCAGTTTACAAAAATGCATGCCTTTTTTTATTCCTATCTCCTGACTGTTGCTTTCGGATAAGGAATAAACCTAATAGAATATTGATTTGTAAGTTAATTTTTTCTTACCAGATAACGGTGCTACAGGACAATATTTAATGCACAGTTAAAGCTGTGTTGTATCTAATGTGAACTGTAATTAAATAACCTTCAAATAAAACAAGGATCGGAGCACAACACTGTGTAGCATGTATTATCTCTCAGAAAAATTATCATACCAATTTGCAATTTTATTTTGTTTATTTCTCGTATCTCTTGCGATACTGAGTAAGATGCTTAGTGGAAAATAAGTTTTAAAATAACCGCTCACATTTAAATCTTATCAGTTTTGTGTATTTCAAAATTATATTTTAGATAAAAAGAGCGAAAAGAAAGTTGTCGGGAAACAAACTCGCAATCGAATATCGAGTTAGGGAGTTCGAAATACCTTTGCCAAACTTTCAGCTGATAATTGAAGATGATGCACTTACAAATTGTGCTCTGAAATCACTAGTTCAAGGTCATGTTGTCACTGCAAAACATTATCTCAGCGTCGCGAGAATTGCCAAAGATATCATTAGCATCATTAGCATCGTCACCATCATGTCGGTGTCCTTGGACAATACAGTCATTTTCTTTACATAACCAAAGTCATGGACAAAGGAAGTTGAGAAGTTCCGAGGAAGTTCAACATGAGGTATACTGATTGCGTTAATGTAAAAGTATTGGCCTTTGGCCTGCCGTCTAATTTAATGCCCATCCCATTCTCCTTTGTTCAGAAAGACTGCCAAACTCTCGGACTTCCTAATAACTGCCAAGATGAGGCAATGGTTAGGGATGCATATATCAAATTAGCAAAGCGCTTTCATCCTGATTCCGGCTCACCGGAAGCCAGTGCAGCCAAATTTCAAACGGTATTTAGCATCAAAAAATTAATAAAAGTAATGTCAATGTGAATTCTTGATACCATCAATCAACCATTATGTCTTTTGCCTCAATTTAATTTGACAGGTTGACAATGCCTACCGGAACTTTCTAAAGTATTTTGCTGACTTTCGACATAATCGTCATAAAATTGAAGGGGAGTACGGACTATGTTATAAGGAAAGGTCACATGAACAGAAGCCTAAAGAAGAAGAAACAGAATCCCCTGATATAAAGGTGCCTTAAACTTTAGTACGGAACGGGGTTATTTTAAAAGTCATGTTAAAGAGCATGGAGTTAATTATTTGTTTTGGTTCATGAAATTTAGCACACAGCACCACAACATCGACAATACTTAAGTTTTGATGGAGTTGGATCCGGAACGCCACAACAAAGGGAAAAGCAATATCAGAAATGGAGAGCAATGAAAGCGGTAGACAATGTTTTAGAGCATAGAATGGAGCAGGTCGCTCGAAATAGTGGTCAAGAGGTTTGGGAGTTGGCAAAGGAGCAAAGGGCTGCTAAGAAAATTAAAACAGGGTATGTATACATTAATTTGTCGTAATAATAACATTTTAAACTTTCTTTTCTACTTCTCAGTAGAATTAGTGAAAACTATTATTGTTGGTTCATTTTGTAGGATTGGTGTCGAGCGCCTAGTGGAAGACATGATTCAAGAAGCAATGGCTCGAGGCGACTTTGACAATTTATCTGGAAAAGGAAAGCCGTTGAATGCAAGAGACGCTTACAACCCGTACATTGATTTCACCACGCATAAACATAATCAGGTGCTCATAGATAATGGATTTGCTCCGGAATGGATTCTCCTCGAGAAAGAGATCAAAGAGGAACTATCACGGCTCAGAACTCAGTTGAGAGAAATACGCCATATTTTCAACGAAACTCTGACAAATGAGCAGCTAAAGGAGTGGAATGACTACCTAGCCTGCTTAAAATCAGACTGTGATAGATTGAACAAGTCAATTCTCAAGTATAATTTGACAGTACCATCTCTTCGCAAGCAAATTGTGGGATTTCAGTTAGAAAAGGAAGCAGAGAAAATTCTCTCCAAGTATGATCCCGAGTTTCATAAAATTTGTGTTGAAAAGGCAAAGGAAAGAAAAGTTGAAAAACAAAAGCAGGGTGGGGGTGGATCCATGTTATCACAGGATACTTTCATTGGTAGTCTTTTATCGATTTTTAAGCTTTAAAGCTGAGTCAAGTGATATATTTGCAGATTTAGGATAAACCAATTTCTAGTCTGGATTGCAATTTTTGTAGTTCCTTGGTGCGCAATACAACCGTATTAAAAATAATAATAATAATAATAAAACTTTACAACTTTAATCCAAACGTTCCAGTAATTATTATTTTTTGTAATTTTATAAATTTTATTGAATTCGAAATGAGAAACAATAATTATAATTATTATACATTTCATTACATTGGCAATTGCATTAAAAATATGGCTATGTTTAAAGATTCCAAATTGCTTTTCCGTTGGTCAAGTCAAGTCGCACTTTGTTACGAGCAAGAAGCTCTAGAGCTCGGGGATATGCTTGGTGTTCGTAGATCTTTACTCGCTCTTGAAGTACTTCAATGGTATCTCCTATTTCAACTGGGACTGCTTCTTGAGTAATTATAGCTCCTGCATCTACCTCAGCCTAATGTGAAAATCGAAACAGATTGATAAAACGATAGTTGGATTATGGTTTCTTGGTTAATTAATGGTGGGCTCTAACCTTGGACTCAAAAGTGCTTACCTCAACAAAGTGTACTGTACATCCTGTGTATCGCACGCCTGCCTCAATAGCTTGTTTGTGTGCGTCAGCTCCTTTGAAGCTTGGAAGTAACGCGGGGTGAACATTGATCAAGCGTCCGCGGAAATGAGTGACAAAGGTTGGGCTCAAAATTCTCATAAATCCAGCTAAGCACACGATTTCAACATTCATAAGGTCCAAGGCTTTCATGACTTCTGTGTCAAATGCTTCTCTGGTAGGGAATGCCTTGTGTGAAATAACTTTTGTGGGAATGCCTGCCCTCTCCGCTCTTTTCAGTCCTTCCACTCCTTCCTTGTTCGAAATGACAATCGCAATTTCTGCTAAGCTGCCTTTGTGGGGATCTAGAGTATGATCGATCAAAGCTTGGAGATTCGTTCCACTTCCAGAGATCAGCACACCGACGCGCTTCTTGGTGCTGAGACCAAGGGGATACGCAGTGTACTGCTTCATAGCTGGAGCAATCACGTCGGCAAAGTTCTTTACACGTACTTGTGAGTCATCTATAGTAAATTTAAAACAAAATTAATTCAATCTGAAACAATTCAGCCGATTGAGCCGATCAATCTAACTTTTAGGTATATTAAAATGGTTTACCTCCAAAAACATTACGGACTTTTCCTACAACAAACATATCATCGTCTGCGATCATGCTCATAACATGCTGCTGATCTGATGGTGACACGATGAGAATTCCACCCAAGCCACAGTTAAAAGTTTTTAACATCTCTGGCTCACTAATTCCTCCAGCTCCAGCAACCCATGCAAATACTGGAGGCATTTTCCAGCTTTGAGCGTCAATTTCAACTCCCAATTTCTTTGGTAGAACCCTTGGAATATTCTCAGTTAGCCCACCACCAGTGATGTGAGCAAAGGCTTTGACACGACCACTTCTCAATGCCGGAAGTAAAGATTTGACGTAAATTTTGGTTGGTGCGAGAAGTGCCCTTCCTATAATCCAATGAATGCTTTTAAACCGTGATCTCCATTGAAATTATTTAAGTGGAAAACAAAAATGGCCATATATGTACCTAAAGTTTCATTTGGATCGCTGCTAAAAGGACAAGGATCATTGTATTTCAAGTCATGTTTCTCCACAATCTTTCTAACCAGGCTGAAACCATTGCTGTGGAGCCCAGTTGATGATAACCCAATTACAATATCTCCATCTTCAATTTTGTCCGTGTATGGAAGTGCTTTTCCCCTTTCCACAGCTCCAACTGCAAATCCTGCAACGTCATACACTCCAGGCTCATATACACTTGGCATTTCAGCAGTTTCTCCTCCTAAACAAATATGGATAAATCATTGTTTCAGTATTTGGATTGAACCAACCGGTGGTGTTGTAAAGTAAATTTGATACACAATATCATACCAACTAATGCACATCCTGCTTGTCGGCATCCTTCAGCAACACCAATGATGACCTTGGTCGCAACTTCAACATCCAGCTTTCCTGTAGCAAAATAATCCAAAAAGAAAATGGGCTCTGCTGCATGTGCCAGAATGTCATTGACACACATGGCCACAAGATCAATTCCTATCGTATCATGTATTCCAGTAGCTTCAGCAATCTGTTTTCGTGTTAATTCAAGCATTCATCATTACTTTCATTAACTTGCTCAATAAAGGACAAGCAGTGGTTATGCAACTAATTTAATTTTCATTCATTTTTTTTATTATCATTACCTTGAGTTTGGTGCCAACACCATCCGTTCCAGAAACAAGAACGGGATCCTTATAACCAGCTGCCTTAATGTCAAAAAGTCCTCCGAAACCACCAAGACTTCCCATACTTCCAGTTCTCTTTGTTGTGTTGGTCAAAGCTGTTATATTTCGAACAAGATTGTCTCCAGCGACAATGTCAACACCACTGCCTTTATACGTCATCTTGCCCTTGAGCAGCAGAGATCTGCAAAAAATGGATTAAATTTATTTTCTCTTAGCTAAGAAGCTTATGACAATGTGTGATGTTAGCCATGAAACATAAAGCCCGTTATTGTCACCTTGCTATTCCTTTCTTGGCAATGTCATGTCTGAATTGAGCTCCTTCAAAACTAAGCGTATTTACCGCATGAAGTGCTTTTGCCGCTGCAAGCGCTAATTCTTGGCCTAATGCAACAGCAATCAAAACTCTGCCACCACTTGTCACCACTTTACCGGTATCCGATAATTTGGTTCCAGCATGGAAAACTACGTGTCCTGGAAGACTGTTTACTTCAGTCAATTTCGATATTTCCTTTCCCTTGGCGTACGTTCCCGGATAACCAGCACTGGCCATTACAACTCCAACTGTGTACGTGTTTGGAATCCATTTCAATTCCAAGGCACCAAGATTTCCATTGATGCAAGCCTAAGCGTATGAAATAATTATCAGATTTGTAATTAATTGCAAACAATAAAGCGATGTGTGTATGTGCTTCAAGCAAAGTTTAATTCAGTTACCGAAAAAGCGTCAAACAGATCGGATTCCAACAATGGGAGCAATACTTGGGTCTCTGGATCTCCGAATCGGCAGTTAAACTCAAGAACCTTTGGTCCATCTTTAGTAATCATTAGACCCGCATACAAAACTCCAATATAACGAACGCTGCAAAAAGGAAAATATTATATAAAATATTTCCTTCCCCTTTATGAGGTTTCATGGCTTAAAAAACAGGATTTGCTCAAGTTACCCCTCGGATTTCAATCCTAGAATAGTCTTTTTCATAATTTGCTGAGAAACAATTTCCATGTCGCTATCTGTTAACAGTGGACAAGGGCAGTATGCTCCCATACCTCCAGTATTTGGACCGTCATCCCCATCCTTAAGTCGCTTATGATCCTGAGATGGTAGCATGACGGATACGGTGTTTCCATCCGAAAATCCCAACACAGACACCTCCTCTCCCTCCAACAACTCCTCAACAATGATTGTCTCACTGGCCTTACCAAAATTTGAAGCTATTTCGTCAACAGCTCTACATGCTTCTCTTGCATCAGCAGCAACAATAACTCCCTTCCCAGCAGCTAAACCGGAAGCTTTCACGACGAGTGCGGGGAAATTTGCATGCTCAATGTAGTATTTAGCTTCGTTGATCTTTGTGAATGATTTCCAGCGAGCAGTGGGAATGTGATGCCGTTCCATAAATGATTTTGCAAAATGTTTGGAAGCTTCAATCTGAGCTGCAGCACGGCGTGGTCCAAAAACAGGGATTTTGTTGCTGTTCAAAACGTCAACAATTCCAAGAGATAAAGGGTCCTCTGGTCCCACGACCACCATTCCAATGTCATTCTGGATACACCATTTTGCTACTTCCTGTAAATTGGGGGTAAAAACGTTAATGATTGATTAAAAACACAATTTGGGGTAAAAATATAATCCCTAGTTTTTTTTCAATTATACCTGGAAGTCTTCAATGTCAATGTTGACACAAGTCGTCTTTTCTTCCAAAGCAATACCGGCATTTCCAGGCGCAACGTAAATGTGTGCCACCTAAACAAACGACAAAATGTGACTCTGAAAATTGGTATATGAAAAATATGTGCATTTCTATTGCATAACTGTAACTGTAACTAGTATAATACCTTTGGAGACTGCGCCAACTTCCAGGCAATAGCATGTTCTCGCCCTCCACTGCCAATTAGTAGGACCTTTTTTGGCCCTTCTGTTGTATCAATTTCCGTGACGCCCATGACGAATGATAAGAGATTTCCTTGCTAAAAGAAACAAAAAATGAAAGCTATATAAATTCCTTCCCTTGAAGACAGAAAGTATCACCACCACCGCCACAGAGATCCACCACTGACAAAATGTACAGTAAGCTGGAACGTACTGGATTGTGTAAGAGAATGAATATGATGGGATGACCTGTCTCATCCACATGTGATACTTGTGAATAGTATGCTGCGAGCTAGAAGATGGCTTCTATCTCCAGCTCCAGTCAAGCCTTTCCTTCTTCTTTACTATATTCTCTGTCATTATCTTTCAGCTTGGGATATCTGATTATGTATATTATACATTATACAGTCAGTGTGTGGTTGGTGTGCCTTGATTTTTACTTAACGAAAAGGCTCACTCTTGTCATGTCGCTTAAACTTATATATGCTTAATATCATGATATGCATATTATGTTTCAGATTCAGGTTTTCGTTTCGTGTTTGTAGGAGAGCTTAGCCTATTGCACGACAACTGAAACATGATATTATGATATGGATAACTGGATAAAAGCCTTATGAAGCGAACCATCGAAATGGGGTACTTGATTTTATTGCCAAGACCAAGAAGAGTGAAGAAGAAGCCGCATGACATGGGTTGTTGCCGACGCAGACGTGGCTTACTCTCTCATGAACAGATCCAACATGCACACATTTAGGCCAAGTCCAGGCTTGTCATAAAACTAAGAAATTACAACTTGAGGAGATGAGATGAGATTACTAATCCTTCATCTGAAAAATATTCATATACTTACTTTTATATATGTAATCACGTTTCTAAAAATCTTGCTTGTCTTCGTATGAATCAATATAATGGAATATTACGTTCATAATAATGTACATAATATTATATAAAGGAGTTGTAAGAAGCCATCTTCAATGTTAGTAGGGAATTCAAGGTCATCCACATAAGAAAACTTGTAATGTAATGGAACGCATGTTATATCATGTGAGATGCTCAAAATGTGCTTGGCTCTCTAGCTTTTTAACTACATCATACATGCAATGGAACATGGACTTGAAAACTGAAGACTACCAAGAAGCAACAAGAATATATATAAGTTATCGTTATGTTGTTACCATTGCAGATTACCCTTTTCTTCTTCTTCATCGCTTTTCTTCATGAAAACATTTAATGTAAAGTTGTAAAAGCCACAGCCTTATTTATCAGGGGGATCAGAAGAATCCTGTTTTGTCTCTTGAATAACAACATATTTTTCGTCTCCCCATTACATTACCAACTCCTTTTATCATATCAGGTGACCCATGACCCTATAATCACATGAATGATTCAATAATCTTTTACTTTTCAACATCACCTTATACATACATATACTTACATGGCCGTAAAATTTTATGTTCGATCAAATGCAATTTCAAATACACGGAGCTCAGTACTGCTCCTCTTCTTAAGATTTTCCACAGAAGTGGCATTAATAACGCGTTTGAAGTATGGGCACAAGCAGTCGATGAACCAAAAAAGATGACTTCTGATTATGCATGTCTTACCGTAACCTTACACTTACAAATGTAAAATATACGTTTTTAACTACATACGTTGTTGTACACTAATCAGTCGCCTTTCGCACTTTCTCGTAATCCTAATCAGCTAAATTCATAAGTATGCAAAATTAGTAATACGAAGTTGAAGAGCCAGACAGATAATTTGAGATATCGCCAAACAAGTGGGTTGGGTTCATTTTTGAAGTGCATATAATACGATGAATTACATATTTGCGGAGGTGTGTCAGTCATTTTAAAAACATTACCTTCACAGTTTAGCAAACTGATCGACATATTTTTAGTCAAGAAAGGTGGCATATTACATAACTTGAGTTTTGCTTGAATTTTATCGGTGTATGAAACAACCGGTCATTAATTTATAATTCTATACATTCCACCATAGTCATAAATATCAGATGCCAAGTGATTTGATAAGCATTTGGAATTTTTCAATGTGATGAATAGCAATCAGAGACACATGCTTAATTTATTAAAATGAGTCAAGAAAGCACGTGCTTGCATGAAATCGATTCAAATAAAATTTTATGTTTATTGTAAGGCATTTCTTTGGTTGTCCATATAATATTCGTCGCCTCCCCTCACCTTTTTTGTATCTTGTATGTTCTTTCATCAACAGTTTACCTGAATTAGTGTCCATTGTAGTATTACGCAGAATAAATTCATTGATTTTTAAATTTTTAACATTCAATATTTGCTGTACTTAAAATACGAGTTTCTTAACTTTTTTTTACTGGAATGTTAGTTTTCTATGTGTACAATTTTTGCATGCTAGCCATAGGGAAATGCTTTCAATCAAATTCATCATCAGCTATTTGAATTTCTAAATTTAAAAAAGACAAAAGTTTTCATGCAGAATTGCTAGACGGATATTTCCTGTAAAGAAAATAATGAATTAGACTAATTGGCTTGGCTTGTTTAAATCGAAGCGTAAGGTTTAAGTGCATTTCTAGTACTTCTAATTGCTTTAAAGTGTGTCTAAAGATTTTGGGGTAATGGGGGCATATTCTCTTTTTTACAAATCGCTTAATTAATTAGATTATATCACCTTAATTAATCAATACATTTTTGCATATTAAGCTAATACTCGTAACATAGATTTGTGTACATTATGGAATATGAATCTCCAAATATTTTCATTTCACAGTGACGTTGATTTGATTGTTATTATTCATAATATATTTTCGATTTTCAGAACTGACGAGTGGAAACGAAATGAATGTAGTTGCGTATGATGATAATCATGTAACTTTACTATTAACAAGTTCACATACATAAATTATATACTATAGTTTTGTAGATTAGTTAGTTTTTGTAATAAGTATTAATAAATTATTGTAAATCCTTGTTCTTCCTTTTTCTGCATCAGTCCCTTAGGTCCATGAACAACAAAGAAAGTTAATTCACGGGAGAAGGATCGTGTCAATCTGAGCATAGGGCTCTGAAGAGCTTGTAGATGTGGTTGCAGTTGAAGATGGATCATTTCCACATACAACAGTAGACAAAACGGGTTGCCGATGATGATGACTAGTGCTGAGACGAAGTCTTTCATGGGCAACCAAAAATGGTGGAGCTGCAACGCTTTTTGTAACTCCGTAACTAAAGTATATAATCAGCCCTGAAAATAGATATGTAAAATGAATGTGTTACCAGTCATCATAATAATACAGTAATATCACAATGGGTGTAAGTTTACCAGTAGATAGCCAAAACGCAAAAGGCAGCCCAGCTAAATCCAGTCCCTCAAGTAGTAAACAGCAATGAATAAAAATCCCAGTCGCAGGGACCCAAGGAATAATGGAATGTTGGAGAAAATTTGAGTTTGTTAAATCATAGTCATATCCACCAACATTTGGTCCACTACTTCCTCCAGCTGCTGCTGAAGACGCTGAGGATGACCTCAGTGGATGCCTCTTTTGAGGCTGGCGACTTATGACAACTAGGAGTAGGAATGTGAGTAGTCCTGAAGATATTGCTAACATGATTCCTGTCACGTGACCTCTCGGGGCACGATTCAAGGAGGCAGCCAATGCCAAACAACATGGAACTAATGCAATGACCGATAAAGCCACGCGTCTTCCTGTTCCTGGTGTTGGGTTCATTGGAATAGCCCCATTAATTGTGGCTACACGAATTCGCTCCTTTATAATGAAAAAAAATATAATGGTTGTTACAGAAATTCATCATAAACGGAAGGTGAGAGGAATTAGGAAAATTTTATGGCTTACTTGGTATTCAGACACAACTGCGTCAATATCTGTATCATCCGTGGCATCGGAAGTACAAGCGTCACTATCTGATTCATATCCAGAAACGTTGCTTCCCATACTGAACTCTGCTGATTCTCGCCTTCTGGCAATAATTTCAATAACATAAACACAACGCAAATGTTAATGAAAAATGCAATGTTAACGCAAAAAAATAATGTTGTCAGTTTTATTCCGAATGTCACAACAACTTACGGGTCAATTGGGGCAATGCCAACATCATCCATAAGACACGTTCTATCATTTGGCTGATCCATCCCAGAACTCCCACTGCTTCTTGCTGCATCAATATCATGCATAACCTCCCTCGGTATTTTCCCTAACCCACTTTTAAGGAAACTTACAGTAAGCAATCTTCTCGTTTGATTGGTCCTAAATCCAGTTCGTTGTCCATCATTTCCGGTATTATTTCTCGGCGTGGGTCGAGTTCGAGTATGACCTGATCGTCGTTGTGACTGCGACTGACATGGTTTTGGCTGATAGCGCAGACTCAGCATGGAGGAGCACACGACAATGTTGATGCACATGAAACTTGCAGAAGCCAGAGCTAGTAGAACTTTGGTGTCAATGAGAAACGCTTGTATTGCTGAGATTCCCCCGAATACTAGGGGTGTTACTGAGTTCCACGCTGGCGTTTCTTCCTGTTTTAATTATTTTTTAAAAAAAATTGTGAATGTTGACAAAATTCATTTGATACCATGAATCATTCGTAGAATAATTAATTTCATACATTTTTTCTCAAGTTTCTATACAGCAATCCATCATTGCTCAAATTAGTGACGATGACCGACAGTGGAATTAGGAATTCAAATGTTGCTAATGCCAAAGCAGCAATTCCCAGTGAAGCAACTATCAAACGCCAACCACCTGCCAGTGGCCAAAGCAATGGAGGATCTCCGTCCCACAAACTACAACAACATCGTAATATAAAAAACCAGCATACTTCATTTTCAAGCCATTTCATATATTTTGCAAATAACAAATTAATTGCATTCCAGGTAGATCAAGTGAAGAAAAACTCATAAAAATCAAATTGTACCTAGAAGTTTGCTGTACTCTATTGAGCACTGTGGACTCAATAAAATACGCAAGAAATGCTGCACTGGTCACAACACAGCCAGCAAGGGAGAATCTCTTGACAACTTGAAAATGCTTATGCTGAGTGAGTGTCACATTATCCGGCTTGCAGATCCAGTAAATCCCAAGAAACCCTATGGATGCCAGTGAAGCTCCAGAAAGTATCTGTCATTAAAAATAATTACATTTGACACTGTACTTGGCATTTGGATATGGTAGCATGTTTGTCACAACCACTGCATGCATTATGTATTAGGGAAAGGTATATATTCAATATTAGATTATATATTGGCTCAGAAATGACTTTTGCGTGTTCTTCCCCTTCTCACTTCTTGTTTTTAATGGTTCATTGCATTCCTTTCTGATAGACCTAATGTCAATGTACATATCTGCCACTTAAAAGCTATCGGTACACGTCGCATCGTGCCAAGTCGAATGTTTGCATGAACTATGGTGTTATGTTGTTCTAATATCAACTAATAAGATTTGATTTAATGAAAAAAGCATGTAGGCTTACCTTTGCATACAGATTTCGATCTGGAACAATAGGAATATTATCAACTGCAGGGAAAAGATGACTGGTGGCCAAAGCAGAGCCGAAAATGGACATGGTTGTCAATGAAGTAAGAACATAGAGAGCGGTACGAAGGAACATTGATTCCTATTGAATTATTGAAACAACATAATTATAGCAGTAAATATATTAGATATACATACATAAAATTTGCATAGGTACACAAAACATTTTCTTCAAGGTCATATGCAAAACAGCAAAACCAATTTAGCAATAATCGGAACATCCTCTACTACTACTACCTTCTCCTACCCTTCACCCTTCTACTAGGATTAAAATTTTCTCAGCAAATTATAAAAAATTGGAACGTTTCATATATTCTCATTGAAATCTAACCCGGAACTAACATTATGTTCGGAAACTGGCATGGCATGGCATGGAAAAACAGATTACAAGATAAGTGATCTCTTTAATACACCCAATCAGGAATTCCTTATTCATATTATCATAAAGAATGAATATTATGAGCTTGAATGGAGTGAATTCATGTATGGAGTAGTAGCAGCTATAAATCTAAATTTAAGCTTTACTTAAGCGTGCACTACTACCTGATCTAACTGGATGCACCTTGTTGGAAGGAGGTGGAAGAAGACGTGATGATGATGAATGTGAACAGTGATTAATATGGTAATTATTATTTTGTTATTATTATGATTTTGACGAAAAAAAAATGATAAAAAACATGTTTTACGATAGGAGTCTTAACAGACGTAGGTACATCACTACATCATTCATTCAAGTCTTGTTGTACATCAGTATATTATGGTTTTGGTAGCTCTCCCACATGGGAATGAATAGATGTATTGCTTTGTTTATTATTCCTCAAGAATCACACTCAATTTCATCTACCGTGAGAAAAACTGCGTGGCTGGCTCACACAAGAATTATGAACATAACAATGCATATGGATTGGATGTGTGGTGATGTGATGTTCATCATATCTATCTGATATTTTCAACTTGAATGCACGTGTGATCACATCTCTATCATTACTACTGATGTGTAGTAGTGCGTTTAAGCAATGTATGTACCTTCATTACTATTTATCACACACAGATTTTATTAGCGGATTTAGCATGAAGGAAGGTAGCAGCCTAGACCTAGAAAAAGTGATGCATGAAAAAAGGCAATTTTTATTGCAAAATATATATTTTGCACACAAATTGGAAGTAACGTAATGCAATCTACTGTGTCTGATATTAGGACGACGATGATATTATGATGATGTCTTAAAGACGAGATGATTGCTGCAACCAAACACTCGACTCCACTCGAGTCTCAGAGAGGTTTACATTGTAGAAAAATAAGACACGAAAAAATATTTTCATTTCCTCATTCCTTCTTTGTCCAACTTTCCATAGATATACATTCATACACCCACATGTATGATTGTATTTTCACAGCATAAAAATAAATCTGGAAATAAGGAAAAGCTCCTTATAAAATTCTCTGGATAGTAATCCACATTGTTTAGTCAAGTTGAAAGAAGGCTGGAGTCTACAAGTTTAAATTGTTTGCTAGTAAATACTACTTAAAATTTTGTAAGAGTCGGAGTGAACTAGTTTTGAGTATTAAGAAAATGAAGTTATACGCAGTTCTCCTGTTTGTGATTGTGGCTGTTGCAGCCTTTATGGTGAGGACGAGCAATGGGCATCCTAGCAGATTACGGGATTATGATTCTTCACCTTATGAATTACCAAGAGAATTGCAGTCGAGAGGACCAACTCCTGACGATGATTTGAGAGGAGCTAACGAATATATCGATCACAGTAAGTAGTTAAAAATATACTTGTTTTTGTTTGGAAGCCACATACAAAGTGCATTAACTAATTCTTAATACTATTATTTCATTTTTTTGTAGAATCAAGAGACTCTTTGGTTAACCCACGAAGCTTTTTTGGATAGTATCTTCTTAATGTTTTAATATCTATAATATGTATCAACGTTTTTAATTTCAACTCTACGGGTTGTTTCCAGTTCCAAAATTATAATGCATTTTTAACTAACCTTTTGATATTTATTGCTAACCTATATAGTTTAATAAACGGATTTTGTTCAAACGCAAAGCATTTTGGAAGCGTAAAAGAATTTTATTTTGCCACTCACCTCCATTCCCAAAGCGCATAATATTATGGGCACGGCACTGATAAACACTGCCATAATGTCGAGTGGAGCTCCCAACGGTGTAAATGTGCCCAGCGTGTTCTCCATGAGGGTTTCCACATGTCGACCCGTCACTGAATCCATGATGGAACTGAGGGTTCGACAACATGCTGCGAATCCTGCGGATAGGGCGGAAATCTGCCACCATCCGGTTAGGAAAGCTGGAAATTCTCCAGCACAACTAAATAAGCAGCTAGTTAGCTCCCCTGAACAGTGACCGTGGCGGCTTTCAAAGTCAGTGTAGCACCATACTAAAAAAAATTTGGTAATGGGATAGTTATTAATTTCATATTAAATCTTCAGATGAGATAATGCAAAGCATGCAATGTACAAGATTATAGCGTACCTGTTATACAGGCATCAACTGCAGCAAGAAGCAAAGATGCAACGATAATTGGTCCGGATGAGTTTTCCGTCACGTACGGAATGGCGACCAGTAAGGCCAAAGAGAATGGTCCTGCAAGCCCTTTGGCCTTTTCCAGCCATACATTGTTTGTGTTTCGGAATGTCTCTGTAGGCTAAACATAATATAAATTTTCATGAGCAACATAAGAGAAAGAGCTATCTTCCTTGAATACAAGTATTAACTTTCAGCTTTTTTACAAACCTCTTTAATTGGACGTGTTCTAACAAGAGCGAATGCAAGTCGCTCCAATTTCCGCAAATAGCCTTCATTAGGTGACCACTCTGGACGCACCATTTGATCCCGACATACAATCGTTATCTTAGCTTATAACGGAAGTACAATATATATATGTATTTTAGCTCTGCTTTACATGAAACTCGTTAGTTGTACTTTCTGTATTTCATTGCAGATCTGCATTTTAGCAGTATGTTCTCAAATTTTTTAATAGTAACTAGCAAGAATCAAAGCTACACTTTTCATAAATAAAATTTTGAAGCGTGCGTAAGTTATTTTCAACCCAAATGACTTTTACTTCCGTTTAGAAACGTAGAACAAAAACTTATATTTTTTTTCTATTGTGGTCGGTTGAAGGGATCGGGTAATGTTACTATATGCTGGAGAATTATGTAGTTTTATATGATAGTAGTGGAAGGGCATGGAGTCATAATCTGTTACGTGAGCTTGTAAGTGTGTCATCCTGCATAAGTACTACTTTCCCAACTTTTTGTGTGTGCACTTGTTAAGCTGAAATAGTGCATAAGTGAGGTAGTTTTTGGTGAGTCTAGTCTTGTATGAGTACTTTTTGAGATTTGTGTCAGCTGAAAGAAACCTCGTTGTTGATGTGCATTTCGCTGTTGCGTTCCTGTTACTAGTCGCATATTTTCTAAGATTTCTCGGACAATTTCGGACTTTACGCATAATACTTGCTGCTATCGTATCACTACTACCAAGCAAGCACTACTTTGAGGTTGTGTACATTGCAAATGGAGAAAAGAGCGATGATATAGGAATATAAGGTGTTGCCACTGCCATACACATGTGCCACTATTTTCTCCTTGTGTAAAATACTATTCCAGGTACATATTTAGTAAGACAGGCCTATCAGAAGCTCCACAAGCCTGGAACTTTGTCTAATATATTATGAGTGTAAAATTGTAAAATGTCATATTATTGTATTTGAGAGTGATGAACATCTAGAGTATGCACAAAAATACATGCAATATGGATGATACTTTTATTATTCCAGTTTAATATTCATTAACATTAATAAACTGTATTTATACTTATCATGGTACGTGAATACTGTAAATTACTAGTCAATCAAAATATTCATACAGAAGGTTCTGGTTCATCGAGCTCAACAAAAATCACGAACTGAGAAAAATGCTGAACCGTGCTATTGCCATAAAAGCGAATGACGCTTGTCTAAATCAAAAGCAATTAAACCATTATATACCACTATATAATGAATGAGAAGTCATTAAAATGACTTAATGTAAGCAGATTATGTCCATTATTGGAAAACAGGGATAGATTCTGAATGTCTGGATCAATTTAGTCGATTAGTATTTATTACCTATACAGCCATATACTTAATATATAAAAGTATGTATTAAAACCGTTTCCTAAGATAGCTACGTAAGTACATACACTTCTCTAAAACCACTTATTTCCAGTTTGACTATCTCGTCTTATATTTGACATTACAAACTTTTGGCTCATCGATTCCCCATCATTGAGTCGAAAAGATGTTTGTGTGCTTTTTTCTGTCTGCAGTTGGCTATAAGAAAACAGTCTAAAATCTTTCAAAAGTTGAAATTACAGAGAAACACACAGATTTTTTAAAGCTTATACCTTGTTACTGCAAACTAGACAGAATAGCAGGAATCATGCAATTTCTGGGCAAGGATCTTGAAGGGATTTATGGGAAACGGGTTTTAATAGAAGGCCAGTTAGTTCCTGCAACCATAAGAATTTCAAATGGAAAAATATCGGAGATCAAGCGACATTTGCCTGGAGAAAATACTTCTAATTTGGAAGATTCGGTAGGGATTCACTTGTACTTAAAATGTACATACAAAAAATTTATTATTAAACGGTTGCATAGCATGCACCTCAAAGACCAGTGATCATTAAAGCAATATAGTAAGTCGTATAAAATGTTTCCAACTTTTGTCCATTTTGTCCAGATTTTTAATGCTGGCAGCAATATCGTAATGCCTGGAATCTTTGACTCTCACGTCCACATTAATGAGCCAGGGAGGACAGAGTGGGAAGGATTCTATACAGCTACAAAGGCTGCACTCGCGGGAGGAATAACAACCATAATTGATATGCCGTTGTAATTTTTTTTCTGCCTTTAAATAGTTCTTTCCACCGTAGATTCTTTTGCAATTTTGGTGAACAGAAATATAATTTTTTATAAAAAACTTTCTTTCAATCATCAGAAACTCAATTCCACCAACAACTACGCTGGAAAACTTGGCTGTCAAATTAGATGCAGCAACCGGAAAGTGTCACACTGACGTTGGATTCTGGGGCGGGGTTATTCCTGGCAATGCTGTATGTTTTAGGTTTTATACCAATTGTCGAGTTAAACATCATTTGCTTGGATATTATTATGATTTACTAAATTTGTTCTTACAGGACTCTTTAAAAATAATGATAAATAAAGGGGTAATAGGCTTCAAGTGCTTCTTGATTCACTCAGGCGTAGATGAGTTTCCATGTGTGAACGAAGATGAAGTGGACAGGGCTCTACATGAAATCAAGGGGACTAGTGCTGTTTTAGCAGTTAGCAACTATACTAAGTATTCCTATTGCATGTGAATTCAATCTAAAGTTGAAAACGGAAGCATAAAAAATTACTTGGTTTGCTTGGCAGTTCCACGCAGAAACGGACTGTGGAACTTGTGCAAAAGAAACTGCTGACCCAAGCCAATACAGCTCATTCTTGGCATCCAGACCAGATGAAATGGAGCTCGATGCTATAAAAATGATTGACAGATTGTGCAGAAAACACAAGTAACTACTTTAATTAAAAGCATTTAATAGTATTAAAATTGGGGCAATGTGCACAAACTGTTTTCTCCGCAATAAAAACTCGATGAATGTAACAGGAACGTGAGATGTCATATTGTCCATTTATCAACGGCCAAAGCACTACCAATAATATCGAAATTGAAAGAGGATGGTTTTCCAATTACAGTAGAAACTTGTCCGCATTATCTTTCACTAAGCCAGCAAGAGATTTCTGATAGGCAAACTCAATATAAATGCTGTCCTCCAATTCGAGACACTAACAATCAAGTAACGCACATAAATTCCTTTTTACAACCTATGTATAACTGCTCTTCGTTGAAGTTGTTTGAAAGACCTACTCAATATCATATTCAATTGTTTGTCCTCGTTTTTAATATCGACGTTTAGAACGAGTTGTGGAATGGATTGAAATCAGGATTAATAGATATGATAGTTTCGGATCATTCTCCTTGCACTGCAGACTTAAAACAACCTGGAGAAAAGGATTTTATGGCAGCATGGGGCGGAATTAGTTCCGTACAATTCGGTTAGCATTAATATATTTATAGTTAAAAAACTAATAAGTATTACAATATTGAAAGTGCCATAAATATGATTTAAACGACAATACAGGCCTTCCAATAATATGGTCACAAGCGGATTCTCGAGGCTTCGACATTCCAACTTTGTCTCGTTGGATGACCCAAGAACCCGCTCGTTTAGCTGGAATGTCGAATGTGAAAGGAAAATTAGATGTGAATTATGATGCGGATATTGTTATTTGGAATGACGAAGAAACTTTTGAGGTAAACATGCCTGTTGCACGTGATATGCTATTTAGGAATAATTTAATTTTCACGAAAATACTCTATAAACATGTTTTTCACAGGTAACGGACGACATCATTCTTCATAGGAATAAAGTGAGTAACCAATTACAAATTCGTCCTCGAATAAATGCGGACCGCCTACAATGCAGTAATATGTTATACAAATATGTACTTTACATGAATTATTTTTTATTGGACAAAAATACAGATAACGCCATACAAAGGGAAGCTACTTAAAGGAAAAGTAGTAGCAACAATACTTAGAGGGCAAGTGGCGTATGCAGAAGGCAACTGTTCCAAAATTAGTGGTCGTTTGCTAATTAAGTAAATAATATTTATTCTGAAAATTAATAAATATTTGAATCTTTTATTTCCCATAATGTCGGTTAGTTTTATTGCATACTAATAAGTCCACTAATATATGTGGCTGCTTCTTAATTAATTCACTACTGTGCAGACATGATACTCATAATAAACGTGTGTTGCAAAATTGTGTGTTAAGGCATTTAGGAAATCATGGTATTAACAGTTTTATCCATTTTTTGTGTGACACAGTTTCTTAAATAAGTTTCCACCTTGTTTCCTAAGATTGCAAAAAATACTCCGAGTAACGCAAAAAGACCCGTCATACAATCGATGATAAGTCTTGCTGCGTCAGTTCCACCAATCAGTTCTTTGAATGTTGTGGTGCTTATGCAAAATGAGTACTGCTGGACACCTGTTAACATGTGAACATATTCAAAATAGATTTAGAACCTGTATTCTGGTCATACTAAATTTTCATCCGAATTGTATATTTGTACCATACCAATATAAATACCGAAAATCAGTAAATAACACACTAGTAAAGTATCCGCTTTTCCAGATTTCCATATCATGAATAGCTGAGGAACCAACGCTGCTGACTCCATAAATAAACTCCAGGTGTAGGCCAACTTTGCAAAAGGTCATGCAAATGAAACAAAACATGTTAACTTTTCCAGGTCAAACAATATTTTATTGACTACTTCATACCTGAGTAATCCGCTTTCTTTCGTTTAAGACAAATGACAGGATGGAGACAGGTACAATCAAGAGTTTCAATCTAAAGTTACATCAACAATATCATTCCCCTCCATTATCAAAAAAACCTCAGTTGAAGCACGCATTTGCTTTCTGCATTGCAAACTTTTACTGTTAACTTTGATATAATCACCTGAACGTGTCCAAATCCCATTCAACAGTACTTCGATTAGTTGAATAGGTGAGATAAAGCATCACATATGAAGAAAGCATGTAAAATAATTTGGGAATGCTAATTGGCTGTGTCTCCCACTTCCAGTATGCAAATACATCCAAGCCTCGAAAGGTGTAGGTTAATGAAAGCAAAAACAAAGACTTTCCAGAGATTCCTGAAAGGAATAGAATGAAACCCCTGTCTTGCATTTGCATAAACTATAAATGAAAGTTTCTCACAAAAAATGTTCAATTACCAGCAGAGGATCGAGTAGTTGTAAGTTTTAGTAACAAAACCAGTACAGCGGTAGCATGCAGACTTTCTGCGATAAGTGCGAGAATCGGAAACTGAAAGGCAAACACTCTTTCCATTTCAGAGTTTCTTATTTATCGTTATAAAAATGAAAAGTATACAATTCACAAGCATGAAGTATGCAAATGATTTCTTAGAGAAACTTAAGAAGCTTTATTCTTACACTTTTGTAAGTAGACATTGTTGCTGTTAGAAAACTACTATTTCACAGCATTCAAGTTTAATTGTTTAATATCATTTGTCATTGTGCCAGCATCTACGACATTGTAATAGGATTATAAATTATCTTATCTTACACTCCACAGCATCTCTATCTTGACAGATTATATGAAGACTTTCATGTTTTAAATTAAAGGAACTTGATTAAATTAGACAAAATACATGTCACTATTCAGACCACACTGAAAACTTCTGACTCATACACGACTACTCGTATGTAGATATATACAATATCTACCACTGAAGTTCCTTCCCATCATATTGTAAAAATTTCCCACTGTGCTTTGTATTCAAAGATTCCAACAAGGATATAATCCCAGCGATACTTTCCTCAGTGGATAGTGGAGCTTTAGGACCACCCATGTCAGTTCGAACCCAACCTGAAATATGACAGAATGTTATGTTGAGAAAATTAAATCTTAATTTCGCTAAATTGCAATTATAAAATGTGGATAACCCTTATACCTGGATGGAGAGCAATGGCAATGATTTTGGACTTTCGGAAATCAAGATGCATCGACTTTGTGGCTGCGTTGATAGCGGCCTGTAATGGAAAAGTTGATAACAATAAATACAATCGTTATCACATCATCTTAACAAGTTTTAGAAGTTTAGAAGCACGAAAATAATTCCATACCTTGCTGCATCGGTAGGCGTACATTCCTCCTAAATCATTAAGCCCTATTGAGCCCAATATCGAGGAAACGTTCACGACTGCTGCCCTTCCAATCCCTTTTCATAAAGAAGTCGATGAGGGATAAACATAAACATGCATTTGTAATCAGTTTCAGTCAGTCTTATCGTTAGTTTAATTAAATGTGTCTGACATTTGACTACTTTTACCTGGTGCAGCATCTGCGTTTGACGCGCTGGCTTTCTCTAGAAGTGGCAACATTGCCTTAAAAAGAATTATAATCATAATCATATACATACGTATGCTTCGCTTCTGATGTCAGTCAATTTAAATTGTGCATAGTCAATAGTGGATCCATGTATACCTTCGTCATCAAAATGGGAGCAACGGTATTTATCTCTAAGTTTTCCATAATTTCTTGATGACGGACGGCACTTAGTTTTGCCACTTTTGATGATATTCCAGCATTATTTATTAATAAATTTAGACCCCCATTTCCGACTTCCTTTCCTACTGCATCTACAGCTCCACCCAATTTTTCATGATCTCTCACATCTGCATATAAGAAGAGCGCATTTACACATTACTATGTAGATTTTTATTTTGCATTATCAAAACGGATACTTCTCCGTGCTGAAAGTCATTTCTTAACTACTAACCTAACTGCAACAATCTGACATTTTTATTCTGTGAAGCCAAGTCTTGCAATTCCTTAAAAGTTGGAGAAAACAAGTTGAAATAGTTACGTCATAAAGCCCCAAAAAGGGAAACGCCTTTTGATCCCACCCAAAATTAGCTTGACCTTTCAATTTTATATGAATTATAATTATAGACCCTACCTGCGATTTAGATGCGTCTCTGAATGTTGCAAACAAAAACTCAGGTTTTAAAGTCTGAGTCAAAGATTTCACTAATTGCAAACCAATTCCTCTATTTGCCCCAGTAATCAGTACGCTTCTGAGTTTAACTGACATGATTACGCCGATTTAAAATCTGCTTAAAAGTGAATGAATTAAATATTTCGAATTATTGAAATGTGCATTTAGTTTTTAACACAAATCTCGCTAAAAATCAAGACAGCAGTCAGCCATCCAAACACATGCAAATGAATGGTTTTCATGATCATAATAAGTGCCGAAGATTTTTTTACGTGAATTAATAAAAATGTACTTAAGCGATAGGTCATATGTGTCCATTACCGCTTCCGGTTGGTAGTTGTTAATGTTGTTGACATATTCCATACTTGAAACGCTTTATCATCATTATCATTCCAATCCAATCATTTTCATTTCCGGAAATTTTTCTACCTCAAATGTTGTTCATGCGTTTGTTGTTGTTTTCTTGGCTTTCATTGTTCCTTCATGAAATACGCGCTCCCGTACTCTACACAAGACAGCTGAGCAAATGAGGAGCTTCCCAAGTGTCAACACTCCGCAACTCAGCTGCCACCTCATCAGGTATTTGATAGCAGCGAAACTTTAACCGGCCAACATCACACGATACACAAATGCACATTCTTTCAAGAATATCCTTTAAAAAGTACCTAAATCTGTCTTGTGTATAATATTGACTATGTATATAGCAGTCACACACGCTCATAACTTGTAACTTGTATATTCACCATTTGTGTTAGGTCCCACACGTAGCATCATCATCAAATCCGACCTGCACATTACAGATTGTCATTTAGCCGACAACATAGTGTAGAAGAGAAGGTGCTGAATTGAAGAAGTGATTACTTTAGAGCAGACTTCATTCCCTCACTAGTTGATTGAAAGGGATCTCAATTTGAAAGAAAAACATTGACTACTCATTCCAGTGTATTTAATAAAATTGAAGGGAAATCAAGTGATTTGAAAGTGAAATAATCATGTCCGGGAAAGGAAAGCAGTTTACCAGGGAGGAGGAACTTCTACTCCAAGATTTCAGCCGAAATGTGTCAACCAAATCTAATGCGTTATTTTATGGAAACGCATTCATCGTCTCGGCCATCCCCATATGTTCGTAAATAAGCTTTATTTGATTATTTTAGTTGTAGTTTAGTCAGTGAAATGGAACTATTTTGATACTAATCATTTTTGTATTTTATTTCTTAGGGCTTTTCTGGAGAATCCACCTTATGGATATTATAACATCATCTCCAGTTTTCCTCCTCGTCACCTGCCTGTCTACCTGGTTGATGGCTTTTGCTTACAGGAACACCAAGTTTTCGCTGAAGCATAAGGTTGCTGTCAAGCGTGAGGAAGCTGTGACATTGGAAATGAACAAGCGTCTTGCTGATGATAAGAAGATGAGCAAGAAGGAGAAGGACGAACGGTAAATAAGCTAAAGCCATTGAAATGAGTGACTATCAAAATACAACTATTACATTTATAAACATGATTTTTTAAACTAACTTTTGATAATATTTTGTTTCAGCATCTTGTGGAAGAAGAATGAAGTTGCAGATTATGAAGCCACCACCTTTTCAATCTTCTACAACAATGCATTGTTCCTGGCTCTTATCATTTTCGCTAGCTTCTACATTCTCCGTTCCTTCTCTCCTGCTGTGTAAGTGTTTTTAAAGATTTTTAATGATAATGTAGTTTTGTGAGGTTTAAATTAATATCAATATTGATGAATGTCTTGTCTTTCATTTGCTTCATGTAGAAACTATGTTCTTTCCGTGAGCGCTGCTGGTGGCCTTCTTGCTCTGTTGTCAACCGGAACGCAGTAAAGCTTCCTGGTACTGCTAGACAAATCAAACTTCCAATATCAAATAATAATTCGTGGGTGTTTTCAGACTGCATGTTTTGCTAGAATTTGTTTTCTTTAGTATGAAAGTGGAGAGTTTAAAGTTTAAATGATGAATCAGTACTATAAATGAGAGAACCTACATATTTGTGCTTACTTACATAAATATATGATATGCAATGATATTCTGTCGACAATGTGTGAGAGACACACACTTTATACCTTGTTAAATCAAATCAGCTCTGTTCTAGCATCGAACATCATTCTATTTTGTCTGTTCTGTTATGTAAGGTGTCTGCTATTTCAATTAGTGTAATAATAATAAGGCTAATGACTATTTCGGAATATTATGTATATTTAAAAAAAGAACAAACACAGTTTAACATGTTGGAAGACTTTTTGTTGCAATAAAGACATTATTTTTCATGGGATTGACATTTAATAGAAATTCGGTTTCGAAGGAATTTCAATATGCTCCGACATTATTGACATTGACTGGTTAATGAATTTCAAAAGTTTATTTAAGGTAAAAAAACAATCATGACCCTCAAAATATTTTATTAGTACCACTAGTTGTTGTTGAGGTTGATTGGGAACAATCAGCCCTCAGCACGTACTTGTAGTTTTAGCATATCAATTCAGGTCAGACATAAATTCATTAAAAAACGCCATGTTAATCCTTGCCAAAAATGTTGCATTTTAATTTCTATTTATATGTATATTCAATTTTGCAGTTTATATTCTACAAATCGATGGCAGAATTTCCATTTAGATGACCTTGAATCGTGTCATAGCAAATGCCTACTCCATATAGATAGAGTTGCTTGCCATCATACATGGACTGGACACAATTAATATGCAAAATAGACTTGTGAATTATTCTTAAGACCAAACTATATAAATGGTGTACTATTTCTCGCCACAATCTTTTGTTCACCACCCCTGCAGCTCACACCTCAAAGAATATCAATAAATTTGGGTTATAAATCTCACACTTTGATAATCTCCCCCGTCCGATCCACCTGTCTTTAAATGCTTGATATAAGGGGACAGCCAGTATGAATACTACTTTGGTGGCTTTCATCGACAATGCCTTCAGCTTGTCATCATGTCCATCATAACTAACGCAAGCATCCAATCCATCTGTAATATTATATGGACGAAAGTTTCTTTTGTTCACTGTAATTATGTCTTGCATCTTGTCTCCATAAGTAAATACATTAACAAGTACAAGCTTGCAAACATTTTCTATTATACTACTTTCCCTTGTCGAAGAGTTCTCTTTGGAAAAGTCATCAACTTATAGATGTATATATATAAAACAGATATCCTCACAAATAATTCATGTGTGCCATGTTTATAATACATGAATACAAATTGCACATTACTATTACCAATAGCTTTCCCCAGGAAAACATTTTTGCTAGAAGCTGTCTTCCTTCAGACATATGAATATACAGGGAACATAATCATAAGCATAAACTTATTCGCACTAGAGAAAGCTCTGGTCTAGGTCCACTTTCTTTTACCTTTCCTCACGTCTTGACTTGGTTTGCCTCAGCAGCTAATGTATGCAGGTCTTGAATTGAAGCATGCCATGGGATATAGAATGAAAGAAAGTACATGCAAACGGAGATAGACAGAAAAGGAGTTGATAACGAACGATAAGAATCGGTTGGTCAGTAATATGAAACGACTTGTTCATATTCCTTTCATGCAAGCGTCTACATGAAGCTTAATGTGATCATTAAATGGGGTAGCAGTTGTAAGTTGTATGCATGAAGTCTGGAGGACAGAATACATTCTGCTAAGAATCTAAATAGAATCTATAATGGCCAGTATGGTGAAATAAGAGTCTTTTAGTTCGTCACTTCATGTCAGTCGGTGCAGAGTAGTGGACATGAAAGCAGCTCCAGTGAAATATGTTATCCAGGCGAATTGAATTTTGGCTTTTAGACTACAACTAGCTACTCGTCAGCTCGCAACGTGCCTCTAACTCTCATATCAGTTGTTCAGTTCACGTTTGTTTGGTTGGGGAGGAAGAGTAGTGCTCTCACCGGAAGAGGAAGTTTTGCATAGAATATTATAACAGTGAGGAAAATAAAGCATTTTGTACTTCGTGAGGTTGTACAAGTGTTGCGTGTGAACAAGCAGCTATTGCAATATCTGTTTGTGCTTGTTTTGTTTCATAGCTAAAATTTTTATCAAAATCTGTCACGAACTTATAGATTTCTCTTGAGTGATATAAAAAGGAAAGTTTCACGAAGTTGCAAAAAAATGCATGCACTTTATTTCGGTTGGAAAACCTGACGAGCCTGTTTTTATTTCCAATCAGAGTGTCATTTAACTCTCCGTAAATAGACGGGAAGCAAAAGTATAATACTGCATAATTTATGTGAAAAAAACATCAAAGGCTTGGATTATATTGCAAAGTCTATTTCTGACGGGGATAGTTGATGAATGAAAAATTGAAGTGGCACAATGATACCAGCAAACATATTATTGATTTTTAACAAAAATTAATTATGAATTAAAGTTGCGATGTTAAAATAAATGTGAACAAGTTTTGTGTGTTCATTGCATAAAGTTTCTGAAAAGAAAGTTTAGTAGCGCATTCGGTAATATGAGCAAAATGATGACGAAGGAGTCCAACGGTGCCCACAATGAAAGACTGATGGTAACAGCTCAAAATTTATTTGCTATCAAACTAGTTGCGTACTATAATACATCATACGTCATGGATTTTATGGTATTTCATGTCGAATTTAATGATATTTTAGGTCTTTGTCAGGGTGAGACCAATGGAAAACAGCGTGGATGGAGGGAGAGCAGTGACTGTAATGAATCCAAAGGTAGCAAATAAATAATTTTTAAATCCAATCATATAAATGTATTTTACGGCAATTTAATCCTAGTTCTGGCTATAGAATTAACTTTATTTTAAATCAATCTATATTATCTGGATTAGAGTAATTGATAAATGATATTGAGCAAAACTTATAGGGCTTCCAATCAAACCAAATAAAATTTATTTGCGAAAACTTGATCTTATGAGCTAATAGGGAAGCTTTCGCACTCTATCTTTTAGGTAAAATATGTCCTATATACACATTTATCAAAGTTGAGACAATTCGAATATATTATGTCAATGTCATGCTATGCCAAATAAATTATTTAGACCACACTCATTTGTCGTGTGCCAGTATTCCTTCAGTCAATCTAACCTTGTCATCATATTTCGAATCAGAACAAATAAAAGCATAGCCTGAACGAGAACCTGAACTAAATACCTGAATTAATGGAGAAAAAAATTCGAAAACCTAAGAACTATTAACACACATATTAATGCACTATCCAACCGAATGTGATCTAGTGAAAAAAGGTTCAAGGTATGCTTTGTACTATGCCTACTTAATGTTATCATGGCCATAATACCATAATAGCAGCATAAATACTCTAGATTCCACCAAAAGTTCGTTTGGCTAAAAGCAAAATTATGTTTAGTATTCACCAAGTGGTCGTTTTTTTGAGAATTCAGGATGCAAGTAAAAGAAAATAAATATAAGACTTCATCTTATTCCAAGTGAAAGTCGTCGCAACAATTTGTTTTCATTCTTCCTTTGTTCCAAATTCCTTTTTTATCCAAACTATACTTTTGCCCATGGTCTAATTTTTTATGCAAAGTAATAAGAACAAGAACATGTCAAGATTATAATCCTTGAATTCCTCAAATTACTCAAACTACGTACGTAAACGAATATCAATTATCACATCAGCAACTACGTATGTACTTAATAATCACTTTATGTCAACTGTAACAATTATGATGTTCTAATTGCTTCTCCATTACATTAAAATTCTGCGGTACATTTTAATGAACAAAAAATTAGGAAGGTCAAGAATTTTTATGAGTGTATTTTAAAACAAATTAAAAACTTGGTCGATAATTTCTTTTGCATCTACAGCCACATTTGAAAGCTATTTCACATTAGAAAAGGGCAAGAAGGCGAGAATGATAAAGCTGCGATTGAAATACTTTATCTAATTATTTTCCATTTCATTTCATCCTAAAAGAGAAAGTTGTAAGCTATTGCTTAATGATAAATCCGGAATGGACTGAACTCCCTTTATTGCTAGTTTTTCTTGACATTACATGCAAAATTGTAGTCATTAGATGTCTCTATCCGCAATTTGAAATTTAGGATCAGCACTTACTTGTCTGGAATATTGATTGTATAGCAATCAACGTTGATGGTGATGGCGATATGCAATACATAATACTATACACTTCCTTTGCGGTTGTAAAAGTGAAAAGTGAAAGAACGCTCATGTCAGTCTGTGGGTTGACAACGTAGTCAACAACACCACATCATATACAATGTATGGGAAGTAAAGTGAAAGCATTCATCAAATGTTGTATTGTAGTCCTAAAGGTTTACCACCTCCTCATTTTCCTGTTTGGAATGCTTGACAGCATAATCATCAATATGGATGTAACATTTATCTTTGGTTGTATAGATTGTAGCTTACTCCCGTGCAAGTATTTATGAACCACCATTTTCCTGTTCATTTCCACTTGAGGTAATGAATTGGTAATGAACTTGCCAAATTTTAATAAAAGGTATTCGTTTTGTGTATACTGCGTTGCTAAAATATGAATTAGCGGAAAGAGAGATACCATATTACCATGCATGAGAAACATGGCGATAAACCTATTTTGCAGCCCCACCAAATTGCTCTCGTGGTGGGTGGTAACCTAACACTGGAAAACATTTTACATTGTTGTAGGCTTGTGTCAATTGCATACATTTCTAATGCGCTTATAATTCCATATTACTGGATAGTACTGTGGCGTACTTCATTAATTTCTACAATATGAACCCGTAGCATAATGCTGTTTTATGAGTGAGTAGGAAACTTTTCACGAATATTTCAAGCTCAGTATTAATAGCCGTTATAGATAGATTGGTAAATCCTCAAGCATCTTTGGGAGTAATATAAACTCTCAGAATATTTTTGCGTTTTTCGTTTACCTAAGTAGAAACTTATTAAACAATAAACGCTGGTAAAGAAGCGAATTCCAGAAGATTCATATAATTCACATGATGTGTATCAATATTAACTACAAATTCAAAATTGCATGAGACATGAAATATGGAAAGAGGACCAAAGAATTATCCTCTGACTATCAATTAGGAACGAGCAACAAAAGTTGCAATGAATATACCGCATGAAAGAAAACTTTTTACTTGGTGTTTGAACAGCCAATTTTTAAAAGTTATTATTGTACATTCATTCATCATTGTTCATTCATTTGGGTATTTATATTTATACATTTTGCATTCCTTTCAGTGGTTGGCAAATGTTGTTGGGCTGGTGTTTAATATTTTGATTCGGAACTATTGGACAATGTTTTCTTTCTTCTGCCGCCTGCATAAAAATATATTTTTGCGTAACACCCACCTTTACCTTGAAAAAATCTGCCCAACAAAATAGACCCCTTACGGTGGCTTTCATCTAAATACAATCATAAATCATTTTACTGTGCCGATAATGAATAATTATTATCGCATATATTAAAATTAGCCTGATCCCGGTTTAGTTTCCCTTTTTATCGGCGAAACCACAATTTATTAACACTTCACATCCACGTCTAAAATGATTACCCTTGGAGTTCATTGAATTTGATGTTGAATATATGCATGTTGACATGTATGAATATATGCACATAAAAATATCAGAGAGAGGACTGGCAGAAACCAGAATATTATTCATAGCTATAACTATATACTCGCATATTCATGCAGTGGAGAAAGTTATACCAAGCCTTTCTTAACTATGATTGTATATGGTCTCCTGCTGTGCCAGTGCCATTGAAATCTGCAAAACGAAGAAAAAGTTTCTGAAAAGGTGTGTATAAGTTAGACTCTAACATGCACCCATCATCGTCTTTTCTTCGTTCACCATCGCACCTAAATTAGGTATACAGACAAGGCAAATGATAGTGTTATAGTTTTGCTAACGCATATTGAATCCCATGCATTATTTAACTTTCTCCAGCCAACAAAAAGCTTTCTCTTATTCATGTCCAATTCAAACTACATACTACATATCTTAATATAACTTATATCATTACTGTGAGTTTACCATATATCATGTACCTACTTTCTATCTTTCCCATACCTGTTTCATCCTCATAATATTTTCTCATTGTTCCCACAGAAAAATACAAATAACGAGCATACAAGATGTAGATAGTTATACCTATATAAAATATTACTAGGTACCTAATGAACGATCGTTTTTGTTCACACGAAACGATAAGAAAATAATATAGCGTATGTTTTTCTTCTAGAGGCTGACACGAAAGCTTTCTAAGAAAAAAAGTCAGTTTCACCAAACTTTTTTTCCCTTTCCTTTTCTTCATGTGATTTGTTGAGTGAGAACAGAATTCCAATAATATTCAAACCCCAAACGGAAAAAATACATTATGTCCTTCATGTAGCATCAAAATCGCTTCGTACAGTTAGCTTAAGTACAGCTATTACTACATTTTGAGCAAAGTGGATGAGCTGATGATAGTATATATTAGTGATGTGATGATACTCCAGAATAACTAGTTTGTAGAGAATGACCATGCATTGCAAACAAAAAACAAATTGCACAAAAACGTTGAAGGAATTCTGTGTTTTGGGTGCTTCATCCTTCATTGATTTTTGTCCTTGATGAAGGTTATACTTTACTCTCTGCGGGACTGTTAGATTACATATTATACTTTTTATCGTTCTATCTCTGCTCTGCTGCTCTACAGTAACAAACAGCATGATTGCCTGGCCATGCACATTTGTCATAAATTGATGACATTGGGATTAATAATGGCTTTCTCATTTTTGCTCAATGCTTTCCGTTTCCATTAGACTCTCGCATTTGTGGAGCCTACAGACAAGGGCGACCCGGATGTATCTAGATCAAGAGCAAGTCTTCACTCAACAGCTCGGGCAAGTCGACATCAACATCTTCCCTCGCATGGTAGTGGAGGAGGTTATTCACAGAAATTTCAACCCGTTGAAGGAAAGTTATATCAATTTGATGGAGTTTTTGATGAGTCAGCCATGCAAGATGAAGTCTATGAAAATACTGCTGCTCCACTAGTTCGTTCTGTTCTTGAGGGATTTTATGCAACGGTTTTTGCTTATGGAGCTACTGGCTCGGTATGTAAAAATCTTAATGTCTTCATTGATCATCCAACCGAACTTTACTTGACACTTGATAAAATATTTTGATGCATCTAAATTGAAAATTTGAAGGGCAAGACTCACACGATGGTAGGTACACCTGGTAATCCTGGTGTAATGACGAGGGCAGTCGCTGATATATTTCGACTCTGTGAAAATGGTGCCACAGAATATGGGAGTAAGGCAGAGGTGAGCTCACAGCTAGCATAACATGTCGTATAACATTTATCAAATTGATGAACGAATGAACCATTAAAAAATTATGCATGAGATTGAAAGATCTTGATAATATTATTGACTGACCCATCAGGTGTACCTGAGCTATCTTGAAATTTACAATGAGCAAATACGCGACCTTCTTAATCCAACTCCAGGAGTTCATCTCGAGCTTAGAGAAGACAGGGAGCAAGTTCATGTGGCTGGGCTATCCGAAGTGAAAGCCACTTCAGCAAATGAGGTAAAGTGTTTGCCTACTTTCATATCTTGTTGATTCACGACGTGAATCGTGGATGGAAACATTTTTATTTATTTGGGAGCAAGTTAGTGGACAAGGAGAAATCATGTTGATATAAAGTAAGTACATAAGCACTTGAAAATGTTTGTTTGCCTTTTTGTACGTAGGTGCTAAGTTTGCTTCACAAGGGTAACAAAGCAAGAACGATGGAAGCCACCGCTGCAAACCAGGCTTCCTCCCGAAGCCACGCAGTGCTTATGGTCACCGTTCGACAAATATCAATGAAAACCGGGGAGATTTTAGATGGAAAGTTATATTTAATAGACCTAGCTGGAAGTGAAAGGGCGTCACAAACGAAGGTGAAAGTCTTAATAATGAAAATTGTTATGTAACGCAATATTTATGGGTTTGTCCTCTTTACTTAAAATGTAAATACCTAAAAATGTGTTCATTTTTTTCTTTAGAATTCTGGAATAAGACTTCGTGAAGGAGGTCACATAAATCGATCCCTTCTTGCACTTGGGAATTGCATCACAGCACTAGCTTCAGGTACTGGTGAAAAGTATATCAACTATAGGGATTCCAAACTGACAAGGCTGCTGAAGGTACGAATGATTACTTTATCTCTTTAGGCGTTTATATTTTTAGTAGATTTTATGGTGCTCAAATAGCTGGCCTTGAATTTTAACATGCGATGTTTCACTAGAATAAAAATAAAGCTTTATCATTACAAATTGCTTTTAGTCTCCTCATCATCAGCATAACATTTTCTACCTGTTTTATATTTTACTTGTGAAAATTTGGCAAATGCAGCAAAACGTTTGTATGCAACCAAATGTACAGGAACGAGGGAAAGGCTGTGACAGAAAGAACATTTTTCTCTCCATTTCCCAATTTCCATTATTGCCCCTTCCCTCATGTGTATATCAAAGCAAGCATTTCACTGACAGGTAGATAGACACTTTTCCCAATACTTTCTTCTTCGTTTCACATGCTTTTACTGTTCTACTGCCTGAGTTAATCTAAAAACCAGTGGGCGAAAACTGTACTAAACCAGATTATAAACCCTTGATGACTTATTGACTTTCCACGTTAAGCTAAAACTGGAATGTTCAAGTTTTCCGTTATGAATGAAATTCCAAAAATGAATTATGTTTTGTATGTATAAACATAAACGTAGTCTGTCAATTGATTAAATGCAGCGTCACAGTCAATGTAATGTTTGAACAACGTGTCTCATTAGCCCTAATAATCATCATTCCCAGATTTGATGGAGGCTTGCGTGTCATCCTCAATTTACATACGCTCGTCTTCGTCTTCACTTGACATTCCAATTTCTTTCTCGACGTTTATTGGGCATGTGTCTCTTGTATTTTGTATATACATATTTGTACAGCATGCTTTAAATGTATATCAATGCAATTATTTTAAACAATAAGATATTTGCGTAATAGTTATATAAGCAACAGAAAGCCTAAATATATTTCAAATATCTGAAGTTTCAGATCGAACCAGCAGCCATTGTCAAAATTAATTTTAATACTATTCATTCCGAAAGAAACTTTACATTGGTTTGATTCTAATTTGCCAATACACTTGACTTGACAACATATGTATATAAATATCTTTGCTTGGTACATTCTGTCATTTTCCTGAGTAACTGCTTGAAAATGTAATGTTTTTGCAAAATATTTGGATGAATTTGCAAAACTGCATGCATGTTATGACGCTCTCTCAGGCTTCTTCCGCTGAAGTCGCCTCGTGAGATCACGATGTGTGATTTTTATTTTGCATGTCACATGAAAGCATAGAAAATAAAATGTTTTTTCCTCGCGAATTATTTATTGCACTATGCATTTATCTAGGATTCAAGCTGTTTTCAGTTTACTTATGTACTTTGTAATCGACTTGTTTTTTAAACGTCAGCTATTGCTTCAGTGCTTCCCATGAAAATGATTTTGATTAATGTTTTAGCCTCTTTCATGCGTTTGCCGTGTTTTTTTTCTTCACGAGCTTCTCACATGTTTGTAATTTAATCTAAATGAAATGTTTGTTTGGTAGCGTGTGTTGTGATTTGAGTTTCTCTGTTTTTTTTGCGTATGTAATATGTAGGCTGCCCTTGGTGGGCCTTCAAAAACAGCAATGATTGCTCACGTTTCTCCCACCTTTCTTCAACGAGATGAAACACGGAATACTCTTTTGTATGCCCAACGTGCACGAACTATATCCAACCGAGTGAGAAAGTTTGTATATCCGGGTCACCATGCTGAAACTTCAATGATGATTCAGGAGTTACGAAATGAGGTCAAGAGGCTTCAAACTAAATTGCGTTCCAATAATAATAGCAAAGAATCAAGTGAGGAAAGCATGTCTTCACCAACATCCATTGCCATGATGCGAAGCGGGGCTCCCGGCGTTAAAGGGTTGTATCGTCAACATGTTGATGATGACTACAGAATGGGAACAGGAGCAGTAGGAGTGGCGAAAAGGGAAAGGCCGGAACTGAGAGCATTAAAGTCTGAGATTACTCGGTTATTTGATGATGAATTTACTTTACGTAATGACCTCTTGAAATTGGACGGTGCGATGCTTCAGTCCGCACTGGATTGTGAGATTCTGAGGTTGATGGTGCTGGACTGGGAAAACTTAAAGACTGGTAATAACTCTGATGGGGAAGGTAATAATAATGAAGAATGAAAATGGTAGTAGATATTTCTCATTTTGCGAATCAGGAATTCCTATGTACTAAAGTTTTGCAAAAAAAAAAAAAAACTTGCAGGATCTATTGAAGATTCCGAGCTCGGTAACCCCGAAATCCAAAGCGTCATGAGTGAATTGAAGCAAGTGCGTCAAGAACAAGATAGACTCTTGCAAATGCGCTCGGATGTGGAATCCAAGTTGATTCTTGTTCGTGACAAAATCGCACAAGTGGAAGAGGAAGCAAGTCATTACCTCCCAGAATTGCAAAGGGAGGTTCTAAGTCTCTTATGCAAATTACAGCAGGACCAACTGACAAAAGTGTCAGTAGAAATTGAGGCTGAGCTGAAAAGAAGGGGGAGTTTACTACTCCGATGTCTCCGTCAAAAAGCCCTTGGTGAAGCTATTATTCATCGACAAAGACATTTCCTTAATGGTTCGTATAGTCATTCGTTTACGGAAATTAGCCAATTTTTTTTTTATTACTTAATTGAAAAAGTGTTGAACGAACCTATGAGTTATTTCATTCATAACTTTTTTTTATAGCTATATCCGGCTCATATCCAAAGACTACTGTGGGTGGTGGTGTTGATGCCATTGGTACAATTGACAGTACCATTCCAACTCCAACCATTGCCAACCCGCGTGATAACTTTTTACCTCCATTAACCGGTAAAATGAATGCTCACAACAATAACGAGGATCGCTCACCCAGCTCAAGTGATAGGATGTCAGCTACACCTCCAGAAAAAAGTTTGAATGGAATCAGAAGCTCTGCTGCCATTTCCAGACGGGCTAGTCCCACACGCCAATATTACTCTCATCATCAGCAGCAGCAGCATCAATATTTCCCACCGCTGAACACGCCGTCCGCTATACCAAAAACGACCAAATATTCTGATTTCCGTAAGGCACAACATGCAAATAACACGAACACGGTCAATCGAATGATGAGAATGAAATCAAGTAGTGAGGAAAATCTGGATGATAGAGCTAGTCCAACGAGATATTTCCTGGAGGCTCGAGGAGGACCTGATTTGTATGGTACTGGGAGTCTGAGACCGGCAAGGAAACAAAGCTCAACCCTTTCCCATCACTCGTCAAATAATATCCCATATCCGTTATCTTATTAGCACTGCTGCTGCTGATGAAAGTGGAGACATAAATACATGATTCAAAACTGTATGCTTCCATTTGACTGAACATAAGGAAAAATACACTATTTCACCGTATTCATTTTTATTCTCTAATCAATGAGCATATAATTATATAGTACATATAACGCTTGTACACATACATATATGCGAACCGAATAATAGTTTCGTGTACTAAAATTAATGACTATGCAGAAAAATAAAACGATTATTTTGAAGCAACCATAAAACCGTTGCCATTTCAATTTTCAAACTAAATCTGCGTCTAAATTGCCAATCGCCTGCTGGTCTACTGATTGTTGCGTCGTAACTTTCTTCCTGGGTTGTGCACCTTTAGATGCGGAGGGTGGTGGAAGTGGTGGTACAATACCACCTGTTATCATGTCTTGATCATTATCGTCAGGGAAGGCAAACTCCATCAGTTTTAGGGCCGTTTTCACACGGTGATAAATTTCCTTGCTCTGTGATGATGAAAAAAACCATAAACCAAGCAATATAAAAAGTGTAACGACTTGTTTAGAACGACAGAAGCGTCAGCGTTGGGTACGTTCTGTGAAGCAAGCATATAATTAACATTCAAGTTAAATGGTCTTACATCCTCTTCAATGACCACTCCACTACCGTTCTCTATCATGTTGTAAACCTCAACCAACTTTTGATGGGATTCCGGAAACTTTTTGTGATTGAAGAGAGACATGGCATAATTTAGAACGAGGTTTACAGGGTCCGTTGTTATGTTCTGGATGTTGAGACGAACTGCTTGCTCGTATGCATGTTTCGCATATTCAACGTCATCCAAATGACTTATTGCGACTGCAAATATTTTAGGTAACAGTTAGATAAGAAGTATGTGTGATTCCAGCCATATAGAAAAGCGAATAATACTAAAGTTTGCCTACAAATGGCTTACCTGCTAACAGCATAAAAGTGTGACTTTGATCAGGTTTCAAATTGATGGATGCCGTTAAAAAGTGGAACGCAGATGCGTATTGTTGCATGTGCAAATGCAAGAGGCCTAAATTGTGTAGAATTTTCCAATCAAACGGTGATAGATAATATGCCCTCTTCAAGCAACTGATTGCCTAGTCAAAATGTGCATGAAAATTATTTGTAATTATGAGGCCAAATTCAGAGGATGAGTAATTTGATGTTTTTAATACTTACAGCCACGTATTTCCTCTTTCCAAAAAAGCACATCCCAACATTATTCCAAACTGATGCTGAGTCCGGCATTGTTTGCATCACAACTTTGTATTTGGCTAAGGCTTGGTCATAATCATCGTATGTCTATGCATACAATCAATAATTAAATTGTATTTGTATTAATAAATTGTTTGATAAGCACGATAAACCTTATAGCATAGAGAGTATTTGCGTCTGAAGTCTGAACCTGTAGCATTGAAGCAACTGCAACGGTCGCTCTAGGGTTCCAAGGGTCGAATGCGATGGCAGACCCCAGACGCGAAAAAGCTATGTCATCCCTTCCAGCTTTCATGTACAGCACCCCGAGATTACTCAAAACGTCAGCATTTTCAGGAAATACTCTGAAAATCATGGTTCGAACCCAAACCTCTTTATTATCTAGTTATCCATTGAAAACGTAAATTAAATTAAACTACCTTGCTGCCTTTTCATAAATCCCAATCGCTTCTTGTATGCTGTTCCTTGCAATTGCAATTTGTGCCATTGCTTCAAAAGCTTTGTGAGTCACTCTTGATTGAAGTGAGAGATTCATGTGCTCTTTGGCTTTGTCTAAGTCCATCATGAAGAGAAAGCACATGCCCATATTGTAATGGGTTTCTGCATCAGAGTCCTCATTTAACATTTGGGCTTTTTGATAAGCGTCAATGGCTAGCTTGTGTCGGCCTAAAAGAAATCTATTCCAGAGTTCCAAATAAATTCAACTTAATCTATTTTAAAATATTTACAACGCAAAGATGAAAGAGCATTTATGTATAAAACAACTTGCAACGCACAGTGATCGAGCGATTTGCCGAACAGTATTGGCATTTGTTGGTTCCAGTTCATTACATACTTGCAGCTTATCTAAGGACTCTTGCATCTTCCCTTCGCTACGATATATCAGGGCCTTATGTAAAAACGTAATTTATTTTGTTAAAACAAATAGTATTGATTGTGAGTATGAGGTTGGCAACTTGTTGTATAATGATTTTTACTCACAAGAATATAATTAGCATATTCTGATTGTCCGTTGAGTCGAAGTAACTCTTCAAAAATGATTTGTTTGCAGGTATTGAATTCACGACGAACATAATGAAGATGAATTAGCCAGTTTCTATTAGACGGATGCTTAAGTTCAACTACAATTACAAAGTAATAAAATTGACAGAAAGAAACCATCTACTGACAACTAAAGACAAGCAAAAAGTAGTTGCTTATAATTTGCGTTTGCTTAATTTATTTCGTTACCTTTTTTATGATGAGACTTCAAATTTGCTGTGGCTGCTGTAACACTGGTTGTGGTCGCCTTTACACTAGAAACCTCTGCAGTAGTTTCAATAGATTTCGAAATGTTTGATTCTGGGTCCATTTTTAAATTTGAATTAAAAGTATAGGTTTACTTATTTTTACAAGTATTCAGAAACAAAAATACCTAAATGATGTAATTTAAAGTGCAGTAGAATCAAAAGAGTATCTCCTTAGGAGAAGTATGTGTCCAAAATAGTGGTGTAAAATGACAGTTTAACATTGCTTAACATCATACACATTCCATTTTAAGTTGTGTTCATCACTCCACACCACATGGATACATCATGTTTGTCTTTTTCCAGCGTTGGTTACGGCCACCTACTCCTTTGTCAGCTCACGGCTGGAGGAAGAAGAAGAAGAAATCAAAGTGGCCCAGAAATAACCACGCTATGAAAGTATCACGACGAGCATACATACTTATCTTAAGGATTTGCCGACAGGGGAAAAGCGACCTCCACCTCTCATCAGCGCGATTTTAAGGTTCTCCTCGTTTCAGTGTTTAAACTTTTACTTACTATCAACTATACATATTTAACATACATACATAAAATGCAATCCGACATCCGACTACAAAAGGTATAAGGTAAATCTCATATAGTACTGATTTAGCTAAAAGACCTACTTCAATCTCGCAGTCTCGCATCCTACTCAGGTATTTCATGAATGGTCAATAGTGATTCAAACTCGACTTCGACTTCACTATATACCTTATACCTGCCCTATCTTCTCTTTCTCCTCTCATGATATGAATATGAACCTTACGAGTTAGAGGAAGAAGATAAATATATGCATAATGCATAGTATGCACCACAATCTACAATAATATACCTACGTTCCCATTAAAAAGTCCCGTTCCCTCAAACCTCAAGACAAGACAGAGTGTGAGTAATGTGAGAATACTGAAAGATGGGTTTTATACAGTTATGCACACACATTTTTTCTTTTGGTACCTTTCCTTCATTTCATTTCAGTCAGTTGAAATAATGAAGAGTTAATAGGGCTTTCGTCATGCACAAAAATACCTGAAAAAACCTTATGCATATCATCTTCTTAACTTCAACACGAACTCATATCATTTCATATATACTCAAACTCAAACCGAACTAAAGAAATATGAGGGATGCTGATGATGATGGTCATGATGAAGCTGAAAGAATAATAGTACAGGCAACAGGGATTTGTATTTTAAAAAAAGTAGTACTCCGAAAGAGAAGTATGCACATCTTGAAATATTCTGCTCTTCTGTATTCTGTACATAAGTGCTTATACGGAAGGGAAGGCGAAGAAGAAGAATGCACACATGAGCTTATTTTGTAGACCATCTGTATTGTATTGTATGTCTGTTCATCTGTGAGTTGGCCATTTTTTTCAAGACTCTTGATTGATTGCATCTTTTGAAGTTTTTGAAATGTAAGAAATTGGGTACTCAATATTTTATTCATTCAGTTCTAAAGACTTTAGTGCATGGTTATCAGTTAAAATAGGGGGATAAAGTTCCTTAAAAAATCCCTAAGAACTAGTGCCATTTTAAATTGAAAATATTTAATTTATTCGATTGAAGAAGAGGTTTGGTTTTGGTTTGAAAGACTGATTTTTCTTGTTACATCTTAGATTGAAAATATGGGTCGAAAATGAAGGGTCCTTTGCGTCCTGGGCAGGAGCATCATCGGTTGGACCTTTACAGTAATAATCAGAAAACAGAAGGAGAGGAGAAGTTGGAAGAATGATTAGTTCCTCACTGAGAATAGCCCTTCGGGGCTTATCCTCCATGGTTTGGGAGAGCACCTTTGAGTCAGTAGCCAGTAAACAATCACATGCACATCATCAGTCGCTGTTAATACCCAGAAGACATTCACTTCCTAGTCTTCAGCTGCCTTCTTTGGTGGGAGGAGGAGGAGGTGGTGGTGGGTTGAGAATGCGAATGTCAACATTCTCAGCTGATCGTGGAGGACCTCCATTGACAAGTAGTACAAGTTCTTCAGTGTTTCCTGCATATGTTCCTTCTTCCCCACAAAGAAAAAGTGGGTCAGGGGATGTGTCCCCAGAAATTCATGAAGATATGGAAGACTTATTTGTAGAAATAAGGAAAGAACTTCAAGGGAGAGATCCTGAACTGTGTAAAGTAGCAGAGTACTATTTTGATGGACAGGGGAAAGCCATTCGTCCAATGATAGCAATTATAATGGCAAGAGCAATCAATGCTCATCTTCAAGCATCTTCTTCACTTCAAGGGTCTTCCCAAAGTTTCCTTCTTCCACAGCAAAAGAAATTAGCACTTGTGACTGAAATGATTCACACTGCAACGTTGGTCCATGATGACGTTATTGACAGGTCAAACAAACGGAGGGGAAAGCCCAGTGTGAATGCACTTTTTGGTGAGCGACGTACCATTGTTGGGGGTGACTATGTTTTGGCCAAAGCTGGGGCAATGGTTGCCCGCCTGAACAGTGATGAGGTGACAGAGATCCTTGCCCAAGTGCTGGAGGACTTGGTCCATGGGGAGTTTATGCAAATGGACTCCAGTGGGGATAATTCAGAGAGGTTTGCACACTATATTGGGAAGACATTCAACAAAACAGCGAGTCTCATGGCATACAGTTGCAAAGGGGTAGCTATTCTTGGAGGAAGTGATGATACCTTGGCTGAGAAAGCCTTTCAGTATGGAAAACATTTAGGGATTGCGTTTCAACTCGTAGACGACCTTTTAGATTTTGTATCATCTACTGCAGAAATGGGGAAACCTGTTGCTGCTGACCTTCAACTGGGATTGGCAACAGCCCCCGTGCTATTCGCAGCTCAAAAATTTCCTGAGTTGAATCCACTTATTGAGAGAAGATTTTCAGAACCTGAAGATGTGGCCAAAGCATTGGAGTTGGTGAAAAAGTCGGATGGGCTGGAGGAAACAAAGATATTGGCGCAAAGGTACTGTGCGGAAGCTGTGAGGTATGCCAACTTCCTTAAACCTTCTTTGTACAGAGATGATCTGGTGCTTTTGACAGAGAAAGTTGTGAATAGAACCAAATAATTTAACTTAATAATAATTATTAAATGATGTGGAGGGAGCACTACGAACAAAACCCAAATTGTTAGACTTGAAGAAAACGAAATAATAATTTGTTAGTGACAGCAGGCATGAATTGTAATAGATAATTCTGTACTTATCTAGTTTTGTTAAAACAATTTACTTTGAACAACCAAACCAGCTTGTCAAATATTAAAAAAGACCAGTGATTTTTCGTAGACTAATAATTTAATTGTTACTACTTTTTGTAGGTAGTTGTAGTTAGTAGTAGTAGTGGAGTTTGTTACATATATCTGAATTTTGCCAATATTAATGTATATCTGCAAAATGCATGGCTATGCTATTTGGGCCAGCTAAACATAATAATGCATGGTGGTGACTAGATTTACTAAAACACTAATAATATAATATACATACAACATAAGTATATCATCATACCGTCAGTTTAAATAGCTATTATGTATTATGTAATTCGATAGCGGAAGATTTATTTATTTAATAAATTTATACTTTAATATATATTATAAATATGTGCAAAAAAATATAGCCAAAAATGTATGAAAGTGTAGATTACACTTGATAAATTAAACCAAATACTTTGTTCGAGTAGAAGAACAAAATACGACACAAATACATAAATCATGATGAATATGTTGTGAATATATGTAATCAATAAATATTTATTTTCAATCTGAAATCAAATATTCTTAACACTTTCTCAAAGTATATTTTTAATTACTTTCAGTAAATAGTTGTGCTGTGAATAATACTTTGTGAAGGTTACTTTTTCGATAACAAGGTACATTTCTCTACTTCTAATAACAATAATAATAACATAATCTGAGCTGGGAAATATGGGAATGACTAAATTTGCAAACAAATTTGTCTTTGTTATTCACATTATGCGTACATTGCTTTGACTATTTGAATCACATTTTGTTGCATTCATCAGTTTAATTAAGTATCATCAGCTACGTTTGTTTGACTGGACCAACAATTGACTAGCATTGCGGCGTAAAATACATTACACAATAATTTACGTATACTTTTGTTAATTTACCATTTTCTTGGTGTAGGCAGGCATTTCAAGCGAACAAAAAAAACTGAACAATTTGTGTCCTTTGCAAGATATGGCAAATGTTTTAAAGTTGTCTTTTCATAAACACTAAAAATCAGATCACACCGCTGGACTTTCAGAAACTGTATCTTCAACAACAATTTTAAACTTTGGAAAAACTAGACCGAACTTGGACTCGATTCCAGCCATTATTGGCAATGCTAAAGCGTAACCACCAATGTGATCCGGGTTAACGGATTTTATATGGTGGAGTCCAGTGACTAACATTGATGCTTCAGAACCTGATGGTCTCCTAAAAAACATTTAATTTAAATTTCACATTTATTAAGATGTATGAAGTTGTGCACATCAAAGTTTTCAGATAAGATTATTCTAACTCACGTCCCAGCGAAATCCACGTAAAACAAACGCTGGAGAACTTCGTAAATCAGTAAAGTAACTCCAAACTGTGAAGGGGGCTTGATCAACCGAGTTCCTTGCCAGAAGGCTCGGAAACCCTCTTCACGATAAATTTTTACACCAGCATCAAGTATACCATTATAACTTCCTTGTCCAGGTTTTGGCTTTGCCTAGAATTTTTTCATGGATTATGTTAAGTCACACAAGGGTTTAAATTAAGAGGAGTCTGACTAATTACCTGAAGCCTTGTTTTTATCACATCAAATGGCATTGAAAGCGGAGCCCCTACGAGCATAGAATTATCAGTTAGTTATCAAGAAGAGTTATCAAGAGAGCAATTATTCCGTTACTCACCTGGTATACTTGCCAATATCCCAGCAAACAACAAAGTCATTGGGCTGTTGTATCCGTTTTCATCCTGAAACTTTACTTTAAGATGAGCATAAGTTGGGAAAAATATTGCACAGAATGGAACGTCTCTTAACATGCAGGCTCCAAGACCCTGTGAATTTAAATTGAAGCATTGGCTTTCTATTATTTAGCTATGCATGAAATATGCTCTTGTTAGTTCATATAAAGAAAGGCTAACCCGATATAAGCCGAAGAATCCTAAATCCTTTGCTACCCGTAAAGTTTTGAGCCGAACACGATGGTTGAATTCACCTGCAACTTGAATGCGAATTTTTACAGCTTCCACCGGATTCGCTAAGAACACATTGGAGAGTCCAGCACAACCACCTGCCATAATTTCACTTCGAAGGGGTACTTTTCCTTTCCTGTTTCTTAACTTATCACGTATGAAGTCATTAATCTGTTAAGAATCCAGAAGAATTTTATCATTATTTATGCAATACTAGCTATTTGGGTAAGAGCAAAACGCGTGCATAATTCTCATCAACTCACAGTTAATTTCAAGGCTTTCCCGATCGCAACCCCAAACAGTTGTGGTAGAAGCCCTCTGTATAAGCCTCCCAATCCTTCATTCTTGTAAGCTTTTTCCAAACAGTCTAAATTACTTTTATAAATTGCAAATTTCAAAGCGAGTCGTCCAGGTCTTTGTAACTGCATCCTTGTCTTCACCAAATCCATTGGATAAACGAAGAAAGCACCTGCTGCACCAGCGGCTATGCCCATCGTAAATCTGTATCCACTCTCCAGGAGTTCTATTAGCAAGCTCCTTTCTTCTGGACTTTGGACGGCCCTTATGTCTACCTGACAGAGGAGAACATTTTTAACAAACCTGTGGATTTTATATCTAACGTTCGTTCACAGTGGCATATAAAGTATAATATTTACTAGCTGGGGCAACTTACAACACGCTTATTAACTTTCTTATAATATTGTTCAGGAGCAATTTTCTCTAAATCTGAGTATATAATTGTTGGCGAGTCATTTATCATATTTGATAGTTGAAATAGGATGTCAACTTGCATTGGAGTAATTTTGCTCATGACGTTGGCTGCGCTGAGAAATTCATCTTTAGTAATCTCTTCTTCTCTCACACCACCCGATGCTTGTAAGTACACCTTTTTTGCAAGTTCCATTTGGCCGAGAAGTGAGTTAAAGGCCATGAAAAAAGGGTAGGACACATTATCACTCCCGGTCACACTTTTCACAACTTCCCTCATATTTTTCAGTACCGGTTTCGTGAGCAAATGAGACCGAATAGTTGTCATAATGTCGTAAAATGAATCAAGATCTATGAAACCGGTACCATCGTCATCAAAACGACGGAACGCTTCGGAGCCATACTCTTCGTGGAAATCCTTGTGGAAGAAAAGTTAAGATGAATTATAGTGCAGGCTAAAAATTAAGTAAAAGTTATTCCATTTCATTCCAAACTTACGTGCAAAAATTGGCAAAATTCAGAATACGTCACAACCCTATCCTTCTTCTCCCCAAAGTACAAACTTGCAAAGTCCCCATCCAAATCAAAAGGGATCTTTTGCTGAAGCGTTGTTTGTAACATAATCTCTTTAAATTCGTCATAAGACACAATCCCGTTCCCATTTGTGTCAAAGAGCTGAAAGGCAGTGTAGTAAAGGGCGTCGGGAACGCAGAGAAGGCCTTCAAATGCCTGAAATTCTGGAAATGAAATGAGCCCATCTTTTGACGTGTCAATTATGCCAGCAAGAAGTTGCACTGAGCCAGGATGGTAGTTATCGGTTGAATGGAGCCCAAGGAACTTTCGGATAAAGTCTTCTGATTTTATGAACCATTGACCGTCCGAGTATACAGATGCATACTGAATAAAAAAAACCAACAGGACTGTTTTTAACATTGGACTTTATAGCATTCATATAGCGAGCAAGTCACAAATGTACCTTATGGAAAACGATTCTTAAGTCTTCTGTACTCGCCCTCTTTAACCGTTCTTCCGCTCCCCACGGATTGTTTTTCTATATGGATTTATATTGAATACAAATTATACCAATGATCTCATGTTATACTTTGAAGAGACAAAAATAAAAAAATTAAACAAACCCAAACAATGGAAGACCAAGCCATAACACCGATGAATTAACTGAATATAGAGAAATGTATGCGTAAAAAATGTAATTGTAATTGAGATATCGTAGAGCGTTCAGCTATGAAGAGCTTAATAATTCTTCAATCTCCACGTGCAGATAAGTTTGTAGCATGATTTTGTGGTGTGTGCTGATGCTTCGTAGAGTCAACTTATGACATGATTATCATGCTTCCCGTGTATAAAACAAAGGACAAAACATTGTGCAAAAAGGAAATTTTGGGGTTAGTTGATGATAGCAGGGTTAGCGTTTTGAAATGTATATGAAGTAAAAACGGATTTAAAATTGGAAAGTTGAGGAATCACCGTCGTTGAGGAATTCATGACGCACGCTCACTCAAGTTCAGGGTATAATACACATCAACAGGGCCAAAGGCATTTCACGCGAAAGGGGTCACAATCTGTACTCACGGTAATGATTCCCATTTCAAGAGGCCGACTTGTTTTAACCATAGGTTATCAGCTATGGTAGGCCATCAGTTTGATTATTCTGAAGCGTTTATAATATCACCGCTAGTAATGAAACCGCTTCAACCACTCTGGATGAAGCTTGATGAAACGATATATTATTTTTTGAATTGCTTCCCCTTCTTCAGTTTTTTATGAGTACGCATACGACAAATGCTTTTATTTCCTTGAAGATAACATGATGCAAAAATATGATCTTAATTGGAAACTGTAGGTAGTGGTTGGTACTATAAATATTTATATTTTTACTTAAGCAAGAGCATTTTACTACATTGTGTATGCTCTCTCGATTATACTACCGCACATTCTTATTGCACCTGTTCCCTCTAAACATTTCCAAAGCGTACCAGTCTCAGCTGCTTCACAGCTAAGAACCCAAGCCCATTTGGTTAATAAGAAGAAGCAAATAGCTATCAGCTATCGCATAGTAAAAGCATTGTAACTAAACAAGAATAGAATACGGCATCGGTAAGTAAATATTTTCCTCTCTATCTATAAAATTTCTCAATTCATATTCTATGTATGGAATGGAACAGTTTGGCACCACTTTGTTGCTCCCACTGTGCTGTACTCTGCATTGCTAACTTTACGTACGTACGTCCTCGAGGAAATGTGGCATTGGAATAGGAAAACCACAACTGTATCCGAATGTTAGCGAGTAGTTGGCGAACCGTTAAGGAAACCTTGCTACATGATACCAAGTATGTTAACAAAAGGCAAAAAGTAAAAGTAGTAAGACAAAACATTACATTGGTATACTGTTTTCGCATAATGCCCCGCTTTGTATTTTGGATAAGACAACTGTAAAACGCTGAAGTGCACACCTTGTGTACTATCACAGGTTAACAAACAAAATACTGTACAATGTGACTCCAACTTGTCGAATTGTATGCCTGATCAGTTATCACATTAAACACAATTTTTATTTCTTGTCTTCAAAACAGAAAAACGCTCGTTTAATGGATGTATTGAATTGAAATGTGTTCTTCATCTCATTGATCTCATATTCTAAATTCGCAGGGTTTGGAAGTAAAAGTCCATGCATTTATAGTTTAGAATCCAGATGTGAATAAAAGAGAATTTTTATAGCTCTTTCCTTTTTCATTAACATATTAAACAACACGAAGATTTCCACGTTGTCATTTGATGATTGATATTCGAGACAGTTTACCTGTTTGTTCACTCCCCAATTTACCTTAATGATTGGAAAACACTTTAACCAGATACCGGAATTTTTGACGTCATCAATAGGGGAACTTTATATAACGTTACGTTACGGATACACCGTATGTTTTTAACAAAATCAAAAGTGGACTTGTATTTTTGGATATAAAAAGTTGAATGCTACAGAAATACCCAGTACCTATAGTGGGAAAATATCTGTCTGAGCTGTCGAGAATAAAAGTCCTAGAAAAGCTGAAGCATTCAAAAACGTTAAAGATGCTGACTAGATAAAGAAACAAATAAACCAGTTTTCTGTAAATACATGCGTGTAATTTTATATGGATGATTTCAATTATATTATATCATTCGTTGAGACTTAACCCAGAAAACCCGTTTGCGTTTTCATTGACGTCTTTCGATCACTACTTTTGCACACGCAAATCATTAGAACTGCAACAGAGTGAATTTGAAAAAAAAAAATCCTGTCATTGATTTTTCCTTGAGTCAAATTATATAAGATCAGATTACATGACAAGTTTTTTTGTTGTTTGTAGCATTTAATGAACCATAAACATAAGTAATCACCCAGCTCAAACGCCAGAAAGCGAAAGGTTTACGCAAAATCAGGTCTCTTAAATCAATGCTTGAACATGTATTTGGGCCAAGCCAAGATATTATGTGTCCAGTCCAGGAGAATGTGACTTTTAATTATAAACAATTTTGATAGATGTTCTAAAGTATAAGCTATAGAGCTTAATTACTTCTCGTAGACATGCAATATAAGTGTAGGATATGCAGTCAGTATGTAAATGTAACATTGTATGACGTTATTACGTATATTATGTTATACCATTGACTTTAATTTCCAAAAGAACACGTGAGAATATTTTTTCGACAATAAGAAATGTAAACCAGAAAAAAATATAAATTGGTAGTGGCAATGCTGTCACGGCATGGCTTAAAATCATTCTGAGTATTTTATTTTTTGTAAATATAAAAGAAAAGTGACTTGATAAAATATATAGATAATAATTATTCTACTATAGTACATACTAACATAATTATTTCAATTTTCAAATGCATACATACGTTTGCGAACTTATATAATATTAAGAGTGTATATATATGCTAACACAATGTACATAATATAATACTTGGTTTTTAGGTCATTGTTATATTGCATTTTGTATAAAGCTATTAATTTAAGTCTTTATCTGTACTCGTTACAGTACGGAGCAGAATTGAATCACTGCTTCTTCAAAGACCTAAATATGCATAAGGCAATAATCCAAAATGCAATTGTCCAAGTTGAGACTACTGCAACTCCTGGCCAAACTCTTGGATGCATAAGATCCAATCCTCGACTTGTGACTGAGCGAAGGGATTCACAAGTAAGAGTTAGAGGAAGACAGTAGCTGAAGTAGCGAAGTGCGTCTGGCATTGCTTCTAATGGCCAAATTACACCTGAAAATATTGTAGGAATTTCGCAAATCAATCCCATTTCCAATTAGCTGGTAACTAAACAAGAAGGTATATAGAGAGAGCTTCATCGATCTAAATGTAACTTACCGGCGAGAAGCATCATTGGCAAGTAGAAAAACATTCCCAAGAACAAAGCTTCAACTTCATCGGGACAAAGAATGCCGATAAGAAGACCTGTTACAAAGAGGAAAATTGCAAAATAAATAAAAAATTGAGCATAATAATAAAATTATTACTTTTACGTTTTACTTGTGCAGTCCATACGTAATAAAACATATATTCAACAAGATATTACTTACCGGAAGCTTGTCCACAAAGACCTGTAATGATGCAGATAAGTAGGAACAAAACGGTGGAACCTTGAACTTCTAAATTGAAACCCAATATGAGGATAGATGCCCCCAAACAAGCTTGAAACAAAACTGTTGTTCCTTCCGTTACAAAGTAAGATATCATAATGTCGAATGTTTGAATTCCTTCAATTACAGAACAAAAAACAATCAAAAGTTAATTACTTGCAAAACAAAATGCGCTGCAGTTTACAATATCTTTTATCATTTTTTTTATACATACCTGCAACTCTTGATCGATCTAAAGTTCCTTGTTTTCGATCTCCAATTACGGATACAGCGCATGAGCAAAGAGTAATCAAATAAATGATCCTGAAAATAATGATGAATGATGGCAAGTGTTAAAGCATATTCAATATTGCTCAAGTCATGTTTTAGTTGAAAAATTAAAAATTTGATGCAATATAATTGCTTACAAAATTAATGCTCCAGGAATTATGTACTCCATGTAGCGTGAATCCACACTTCCATAAACAGCCGAATACTGTAAAAAACATTATTATTGCACATTGCCCCACAAATCGAAATTTCAAAATACTTTAGTATTTATGACTAAAACCAAAGCATTGCTTACATTAAATGGCAGTTCTACTTCCATTGGATTTCCTCCACAGGTAGAAATACTTCCTTTCAAATATTCTTGGAATGAGCTAAACAAATTGTTGATCATGAAAACACCAGCCAAATAATCTGAAAACAACATTTCATTCTTCAATTTAACATGGATACTTTCTGGAGAACATTCGTTTAATATCATTGATTCTCTTACGAGACATATCCAATCTCAATTTAACAATGGAGTTCTCCAAAGTCTCATTATCCGCATAGAGTCCATGAGCAGATCTGAGTCCCACATATTCCGAATAGTTTTCAGGAAAGGAAATGTATCCCCACATTTTGCCTAGTCTGACTTCCTCCACCGCATCACTTTCCGTTTTCACCGGGACCAGATCAAAAAAGTCTTTATCTTTAATCTTGAGTGCATTCAAGTATCTACAGCTCAGATCCACTCCACACACATTACTTTTCAAGTCTTTGCTACACCTATCCTCCCAGTCGGTAAACTCATGATTTGCCACACCAAATCTCATGTGTTGAGGATCCTGACCCACAATTAACGACGTCAATATCATTTGAACGGATGGAAGAAAAACGACCCCTAAGACGAAACTGTAAACAAAGGAAATAACATGATGTACAACACTAAACCTATAATAATATTCCTAGCATGGAGGTTCCCAGAAGAAGAAGAAGAAGAAGAAGAAGAAGAAGAAGGGTCATGCACGCTTGTGATAATGCATCACGCAAATACACAGCATGGAAATTCCCACGACCTACATCATCATTCTAATAAACTTAATAACTCTCATTGACTTGGTAGTTTTTATGACTTACACTGGGTTCCTAAAGAAATTTAAGTAGTTCCTAACAGTCAATGCCCTAATCCTGCTCAAACGGAACCACATGTCATCACTCAAAGTGTCAATAAAAGACTGTCTTCTTTTAAGGCTTGAATGTCTCCTTCTCGTAGGTTCCGCATCACCAATCGGGGCTGTTTGTTGGAACTTGAGCCCAACAACTTCTGACTTGGCATCATTCGTCTCAAATTTGTAGCTCCTGCTGAGTGGCAACATTCTATTGATGCGGGAGTAAAAGGAGATTTCCGATAAGGCTTCCGCCACCAAATCATTCTTTTTCCCGTTCTTTCCATTGTTATTATTGTTTCCGTTTCCATTTCCATTCGAGTTTTTATGGCTATCCAGACTTGGTGACAAGTCGTTGCGACAAAGTTTCAGCACAATGTCTTCCAAAAGATGGGCCTTGTGCTCTTTGAGCAGCGTGTCAGGCGCTTTTTCAGCAAGTAGACGACCATTTCTCATCAACCCAACAGTGTGGGAATGACGCGCTTCCTCAATGTAATGGGTGGTGATAATTACAGTAGTTCTTCGAGTCGTCACAAGTTGGTATAAATGATTCCAAATGCTTTCACGTAATAAAGGATCTAGTCCTACGGTCTGAATTTAAAAAAAAATGAACATAAAAAAACATGGCTTACACAAAATGTAATCCCAAGATGTTAACATGGCCTACTTATAGTTTATAATCATCATAGTCATCAACATACCGGCTCATCAAGAATCAAAAGCTGAGGATCGTGTATTAGACTGGCTGCCAGACTTGACCTTCGTTTTTGACCACCGCTGAACATATAATTTTACAAAGAGAACATTGTGCAATTCCTTAATCTTACGCAGATTTTGTGAATTTATGGTTCAATTTATGAGTTGCTTTGTTGTAATTTATGACATATAATTATCATGATCATAACATCACACGTTTTGGTGTTGTAAGTTGTACGTGCTTCATGGAGAAAATGATTTTTCAGTCGTAAATTGAACGTGGGCTTTTCTTTTGCAAAAAAATTAATTATGTGGTTACTTAAGGCAAAATTGTATAAAATTCACATAACGCACCTGAGTTCACAAATCTTTTTGTTTCGATTAGGAAGCTGGAGGAAGTTAACGAGAAACTCGGTTTGGCCATCGATTTCTGTGGCTGTCATTCCAAAAATCCTTCCAAAATATTGGAGAATCTCCTTGATTGTCAGATACTCGTACAATGCAATATCCTGTTATGTGGAAATACAAATATATTATGGTCCAATCCAATCATCATTTATGTGCGTCGTATTTGTAAATCTATTTATCAGATTATAAAGCGTCCAGCATCAAATGAACGAAATCAAGGTTGGGAATTTAGAGCTACCTATTATTATTATACCTATAGTAATTCCTTTATAAAATCCTTTATAAAATTATTGAAATTTAATCCTCCATAACAGCTTCTTCCGGCAGAAGATGTCTAAATTGGGTTGTTCTTGTTACTTTTAGTGAAGTAAAATGCCATATCATACACAATTAGATATACCTAACTAAACATACCCAGCCTCTAACTTCCCTTTACGTACCTTTATGTACTTCCTACGCAAGGCAAGCAACGCCAAGTTAAGCTGAATACAAAGTGTTTTTAGCTTAGGTGTTTTTTGTTCATTTTATGACCTACGAAGTTTCCCAAGCTTAAATTCATAAAAATATGATCAATGCTATTTGGTTGAATCATGGAAATATTAAAAACTTTAAATTTATTCCTTTACATCATTATTGACATTGATATGTTCTCTTCTAATAATAATACGCAAGTTACTTTTATTGCAACCACTTTCGCAATTATATTGCTCTACATTTTTTAATTTGTTTACTGGTTCTTAGGGAAAATTGAACAAAATTGATTTAAGTGGATAATGATTTGATGGCTTATTTCCAGCCAGACTAGACGAGGCTGGATTTGATATACATGCTAAACAACCTAAACGTCAATTTTTATTACTAATTTCTGGATTGAAGACATGGATCATCCATTTCCATTCATGAATAATGATGATGTATTACAGGATGGGATGCATGCAAGACTAATTACACCTTTCATGAGAAATTTTAAGAGTTTCTTATAGTTCTTGTACGCAATATCAAATACTGCAAAATTCCATAACGCGTCAGTTATTATTAAATCTCATATATACGTACCTGTGGCATGTATCCCAATCTTCTCCCAGGAATTCCGCTTCCTTTAGTTCCTGGACGAGATCCGAACACGAAAATATCGCCAGTGTCCAGCGCTTTTAACCCCACAATACAGCTCAAGATCGTTGTTTTTCCACACCTTTTTTTTGTAACAAATCATACATAATGGATTAGTTTAACATACGCCCATTCACACAATAAAAAGCCGTTTCAAGTTCAGCATAAGTTTTTTTAAATACAAGTTCTTACCCACTTGATCCTAGTAGGCCATAGCTGAAATGTATGAAAAAAGAAGACGTCAATTTGCAATCAACATTTTGCCAATAAGTATAATACTACACAAAAAAATGCATTCATATTCATCATACAGTTAGAACAGTAGCAAAAAATATGCCAAGTCAAAGATCGGCCGTTCATTCCCTCGCTCGTCGTGTTTGCCTAAGTATGACATAATGAGATAAAAAGGCCTGATGAAGATGATTCTTTTGATCGTGAGTTCAGACAAAAAGAAATCCCAACTGTTCATAAGTCTATTACATAAAGCTCTGGCCACAAGAAGACGTGCAAATTTTTTTTCTTCGAAATCTCAAGATATTCCCTTCCTTTCTTGTCCGAATTGCATAGGTACGTGTTGGAAAACACGCACTTTTTTGTACAATCTCTCAAGTACTTCATACTACACCGCACCGACAAGCTGCCGGCAACACCACCACATCATAATGTTCATGAGTAGTTTGAGTAGGTATGTATGGCATGAAGTTCAAGTTCATTACTCATACTACTAGTTCCTAGAATTTATGGTACACTAAACATGTTTTTATGAGTATCATTTTCTTGTCGGGTTTTTTTGCCATGAAACATGGAATGACATGAACAAATGACTAAGGAAGTGCAACAAAAGAAAAGGAGATCACCTCCAATAATTACGGACAGGCCTTTTCGGTTCGTTGTCGAATGGGAGCACAAAGTTTGCACCTTTTACATTTTTACATATTATGTATGCATACGTGTGACGTTAAGAACTTTAGAATTTAATTTTTTGCCTTGCTATTGTTAACAAGATTTAAAATGTCTAGACTGTTCTGGCTAAGTTTGCGCAATGTAATAATAATAACCATAACTTGTTATGATCATTCAGTCGGTTTATTCGTTTGTAAAAATGTAAATGTGGTTGAGCATTAGCGATCTATTTGTTAATCTTTGCCATAAATCTGGATATTCTTCTCAGAGGTAAGACGAAGAAGACGTAATAGAAACTTGGAAATTCGATATAGGAACGCTGGGGAATCATTTACGTAAAAACTAAGCGTGTACAAAAAAAATAATGTTAGACCAAACGAAGCTAATTATCTTCCTCTTTTCCCATCTATGCAAATTTCATTATGCCCCAAATAGTACGACAAAAGGGTTACTTTGGCTGTTTTATCGCTGAGAGTTAATCCAAGGTCAAGGGTAAAATGAAACAAATTGTAAGAAGATTGTCTGATTTGGTGGAAGTACGTATGTATATAATCTGACCTGTCAGCAATTAAATGTTATAGTACACCTACATTCTCGTAGTATATGTATAAATTTTTGTATGTATCATTAGAGTTTTATGCATACTGAGGAGAACATTAATTGGTTGACGGTGCGATGCTGGTTAATGGTTTTATCGACAGATTTATAGAGTGAAGATAAATGAATGCAAAAATTTCTTTAAACATTCCAGCTTATGACTATTCATTATTTCCATCGCACACTATAGGGGAAACCTGCTTGGTCATGAATTCTTGGACACGCTTTTGATGTCGCTAAGATGCTCTGCTAATGGATTGAGCAATCCAGTTTGTTTGTGCACCAAACCTTTTGTCAATGATACGATGAGACAGAGAAGAGGAAGAAATGTATGAAATTGATCTTATCCTTGTCTATTTCCAGTAAAAGTCATTTTATATGATTCTTACATTGTTCCTCTTGGCACTGTCATATCCATATTATCCAATATGGGTTTTCCAGGGGTGTATGACTTGCTAGCTTGTCTAATTGATACAGCAGGTGTTGCAGAAGCTGAGATTGTAACTACAGGTGCGTTGCTTGTGGTTCCCCTTGTCGGAAAAGGCCTAATCGGGACATTCATTGTGTTATCATGTGCTTGCAACTCCTCCGGTGTCGGTGTCCCTGGAGTTACTATTACATTATTGAGTACTCCATCCTGATTCAAGTCCAATTGAATGGAGACCCTTTTTTGAAAAATAAGAAAACGTGTTAAAGTAATTTGTGGCATAAACATAGTGCGCAAGAAAGGGATTACGCAACAATCATCAACAATGAGCAAACATGAGCATTAGCAACCTCAGTTTCAAAATGTGAATAAGTAAACGCATATATATATATACCTTCGTTCTAGATTTGCATGAGTGGCCATAATGAATACTTATTTAACTTTATTTTTAATGAAAACTAACAAATTTTTGCCACACAAAATGCGACAATCACACACACACACAAAAACCTAAATGAATTCACGTAGGTCAGAAATAGTCACAGTTGCTCCAATTAGTTGACGCCTTCACTTTTTATAATCTTTCATCATCACAGACACGAAAAGCCACAAAACTTTTATCCTTATTATCCTTATTCACATTATTGTCTCACTTGTCCCAAAAATTAATGCGTTTTAGAAACAACAAAACTTTGCTTTATTTTTTGGCAACAAAAACTCCATGAATCGAGATGGGGGACTTCATGCACATGAGCACAAGCGTTTTTGTTATGTGAGAGAGAACTATGCAAAAACCATGTATACAGAAGAGAAGAAAAGTGGTGACTGCTCATATCCTATCACCATTGCACAATGAAACTTGAAAATTTGTTGCACAACATTAAAAGAACCATCCTTCCACCACAACTTCGGCAAGTCATATAAAAGTTGTACCTAGACAAAGTGCAAACTTCTTAAACATACTACTACTACACTATCATCTCTCGAAGAGAATAGGTATATGGCGATGATGATTATGATTGTTTGAAAAAAAATTGAGAGTTGCCTACTAACTATATAGTTGCTACTTCACTTTACTCAAGCTCCTTTTTCAAGAGCGTCATTGTTCACGATATAAGTTTTTTTGCAGGGCTGTATATTCGTATCGTAGTAGTCACTGCGCATAGCGTTCTTGTGGTTTTTACAACTTTTAACCAAATATATTTTTTCTGTTGTTGAATGACTATTTCACATCTTTTTTCTGCATCTCTGTCTCTCTCATTTCGTTTGTTGCATCCATTATTGCAAATCTCCTGTCTTTACATACTTTATACTTACTTACGTAGGAAAATGTACGTGCTTTTTTAGCTTTGTACAGTTTTGTTGAAATCTTTTAAGGGTATACGTAACATAATATAATATACTAAGGTGTATAATGGGGCAATGTATGTAAATCTGCAAAAGAATCTTTCAACATGATGACGTATGTAACAAAACAACAGAAACAAAATCCCCCTTTCTAACATAACATGTGGCATGAAATTACAGGGGAATTTTCAATAATTTGCGGAGTACCCACCACCGAGGACCGTGTGTGTAACGTACATAAGTAATTGTAACATGTACAACAATATATATGTATGTAGCAGGTGGGTAATCAAAATCATTTTTACTACTGACTGTGACTAGGTTGCAGTTGCAGATATAAGGTAGGGGGTAGGTATGTTATATAGACACTTTTAATAGTGTGTACCCTCGCCTCATGATGAGATGAGTTGTAAAATTTCAGAAGTGTGATGGTGAACAATCAAAATATAATGGTAACAAAAACTAAACGAGTTTCTTTGTATTTACACTGAAGCATGTTACAATTACATATATACTACAATAGAATGGTTTACAATGCATCATGTAGAATTAATGGAATGCCAGAAAAATTCATTAAATGGAGGAGGAATGAAATAATAGACACAAAACTGCAAAGCAGCCAGTCAAGGCCCAAAAACAAAAAGTTTGCCTGTAAGCCTATTTAGTTAGAGTCTGGCGTGGCGTGTATGTGGTCACGATCACAATGATGAGTTTATTCCTTCACTGCATCTTCATTTCGCTTGGATAAGATGATGATGAATTACGGGAGATAATATTTGCATAAGATGAAGGTACATGTATGTGAGGTGGTGGAGAGAGGAAATGAAGACTTGACTTTGACTTTTTGACCATTTTAATTCAGATCTATGAACCTATGATAAAAAGTTTGTAAGTGTCAACCTTGTAAACAGGTAGAGGAGGTTGTCTCTGGAAGAAGGTACTTTTGATCCTGTTACCACGATCTGGTTGGTGACAGTGAAACATGTAGTATTCTTTCAAGTTTTTGCTCTGTTCATTGTCAATAAAATGATATTATTCTGCTATATAAGCTGAGGTTTGGTACCGATTTTCCAGCAGCTTTTTTAAAGTTTGGAGTGATTGAGTACAGCAGTAGCTGGTCTATAATTACTACAATACAAGGCTGTCCGGTTATTAAGCAAGTAAGATAAGTTGCTGAGAATCGATCGGATTGGATATAGGTACATTACATGATGGCACATATCTTTTGGAGATGTTGATGTTATACTGTCATTCGTTTTTTGTACATAAGTCAAAATAAAATCATACACGAAAAGAGATAAGCATTCATAGCCCTGTATGAAAACTAGGATGCCTTGAGGTGGTGGCTTGCATTTAATAAGTTATGAAAGATCAAATGGAAACATATTGTGTTGTTGAGTAGTAGTGTGATACACATCATTCGGCTTGCATGGCTTTTCTTGGCCACAAAGTCAAACGAATTGATCTCTGGAGAGATTTTTTTTGTATTGCTGTGAATCTTGGAAGCTGAACTGGTACCATTAAATCGGTTATGAGCTCAAAGCTTAACATTGCGTTATCAAATGATCCTCCTATCGTATGTTTATATATATGAGCAATCCCATGCAAAGTCCCTTCCTCAACTTAACAGATGGAACAATACGTAGTAAAGAAATATGCGATTTTTTCTAATGATATGCCGGGCCAGGGTAGACTGCCGACTGGACTGGAGTATCTTGACTATTTTATTTACGAGTTTTTCCAGTAAAGCAGGTTTTTTATTTGATAGGAAAACTAATCATAGTAGTCAAAGCCAAAACGTGCATACTGTTGTTTTATGCTCTCCAAAGTCCATTTCTTTTAATAATAATACCTTTCAACCTCAATGTCATCCTTTTGTAGTACCCTAGCTATGGTATATTATACAGATTTATGAATACGTGTGGATTATTCATTTAGGGCATATGCATAATAATATTAATTTTACTACTTTAACACCCAGGGCATCAAGACAATGCGAATTTACAACCAAAAGCTAAAAAATTGTCTTCTAGATAATGAAATTAAGTGTATTTCTTGCTAATTGCTTTAGAATAACTGATTGTAAAGAAACGGAAAAAATGCAATTGGTATAAGTATATAACATGTACTTTTGCAGCCGCATTTAAACATGGTATAAATACATCATCATGAAGACCAACGGATACCACTTGCATGAGATAATTTGGTACTTGCTATATAACACTCTCAGTGTTTGTAAACAAGGCGTGTTTGGAATACTAATTAACTGCATTTTAATTGAAATATTGATTATGTATAAATACAATAATATTACGCTGGAGAAAAAATTCTGTTTCTTCTTTTGTCAACTCTCAGTTATGATGAATAAAGGTATAAGATTTATTACTGTTACAATTTCATCTTACCTAGAACGTACACCAAATAAAAACTAACTAAACAGTGATTTTTCGTAACAAACACATTCAAGAATATTTTCATTTCGTGTAAGCAACGTTGTGTATATAATAATTAGAGTATAAAGATAAATGAACAGTTGAACGTTTTTCTGAAATCATAATCAGCTCAAAAATACAACGAATGAGCAGTACTAATTAATAAATATACATGTAAAATCCAAGAAGCTTTCTGGCATATTTATGCGGCATGATAACCAAAAGTATTGTACAACAATGTAGCCTATTATATATATATATATTTGACCTTCCACACGTTCAAACTTATAAAGAATTACCACAGTTCACCTTCTTTCTCCTTTGCTGGAACTTCAATAATACGGGGTTTGTCAATAATTCGAGCAGTTCGCTCACCCTTGTCAACCATTCCAATGATCCATGCCTGGTAGGATTCTTGTTTGTCAATTTCTTTTAAATAGGCTGCTGCTTGTTCTCTTGGGAGACAAATCAAGAGACCACCTACAAAAAAATTATGATAAATATGATATGTTGGTTAGGGTACTGAGAACATAAATTAGCATATAATTAAAAAGAATTCGTAATTTCCTGTTTGATTTGCAACGTACCCGAGATTTCAGGACTGTATCCCTGTGTGAGACGCCATTGATTTTGCATGACTCGACTAACAGCCGCAAGTTTGGCAATTACAGGTAAATTATGAATTACAAATGAGACATTTCCTTTCTGTCGTTTAGCCAGATCTTGCGCACTACCCAAAAGGCCATACCGTCCAACACTTGTTGCTCCATGAGCGTTGTATTTGTGCATCAGCATGGCAGCTATTAAAACACATATTACAAAGAGATAATAATAATGACACAATGACAGTCAGGCGGATGGATAAGCATTCATATACTTAAAGGCTAGTAGAATTATTTACCTGTTTTATTCAGTCTCATCATTGAGTCAACCGACCGGTTGTAAGCTTTCTTAGCGTCATCCTCCGGAATGATTGATTTGAGGCGGTTCCATTTCTCCGGATCATGTAACCATTGATAAAGTGTAATTGCTATTGCCGTCCCTAGTGGCTTAGTCAACACAAGTACATCCCCTTGAACGGCATTTCCGGGACTGTTAAAATAAATAATTAAAATAAGCCATAATAAATCATAGAATATTATTATTGCATTCACAGCGTTCGGTATCAATTGGAAAAATCTATAACATACTCGACTACACCAGACATCGAACAAAATGCTGTTGCAACCCCACCAATGGACAACCATGGATTCAAGTTTAGATCACCTCCTTTTACGGTTGTTCCTGCATCGACAGCGGCATCCTGTAACACAAATTATTGCAATGATTCTTAGTTAAACCATGCAGCAAAGCCAATGAAAGTTTAGAGACTAACATGTTCTCCTTGAGAAAGCTCTGATTGATGTTGGCACTGCACTATACGCAGAGACCGTTAATGAGTTACTACGATAACATGAAGGAAAACTAAAGTCATGTTTAATTTTCAAAAGAAAACACCAAACCATAAGACGCCAGTTATTACCTGAAATCCACGGAAAATGAAAGGTACTACGACATCTCGCTCCTTTTCTGTTAGTGATGAAGCAATATTCATCAGAATGAGGATGGAATCTATTCCTGTTATTCCTAAACTGTATAGGTTTCCCAGTAAATCCGCACATGATATTTTGCCTTGAATATAAGGATCATCAACCGATGCGTAGAAGGTTTCAGTTGCTTGCACCAGCCAAAAGATCAAATCATCACAACGCACCTCCGTTACAGTTGCATTTACACCTACAATACAATCAAGAAATACCTTTTTTTTCTTCGTGTGCTTAACTTAAATAATGACTTTTGCCTTTCAAAGGTCAAGCTCCATTACAAACAAATTAAATTACACATTACATACCAACAGGGGATTCAGTACACGGGTTATTGGGGTCCATCGATGAAGGGATGTATCGCTGAAGCCCTTGTGTCAGCTTGTCTACACTTTCTCTCGGGAGTTTCCACGTATTTGTCTTGAGGAAATCCGAGTACTTGGTTAAACGGAAAGTAGCATCTAGATCATGGGCTGCCGGGTCAAACGGTCTAATAACAGCATCTCCGGATTCAGTAGCGTCAGTAACCCCTTTAAGTTCCAATAGGGCTGAGGACTCAGCAACCGACACCAAGGTGGGTGTCGATCCCATGTTAGCTTGTTGAATACCATTGTTTGCCATCTACCAATTTACCAATCACATTTCGCATTGATTAAACCCATTAACACACACTACAAGCAATATATTTGTAAGTTTGGCTTACATTTGACAAGTGACGACAAAAGTAATTCCTCCAGACCGACAAATGAAGGTACTAAACCTACCAGCAAGCTACGCTGCTTTTACCAGCCAAAAACACTTGGTTAGATCAAGGAAAGAAGAGGTATTTAGCTCGGTGGGTATATCTGAAACATCAAAACAATACAAAATATCATAGTTTACTTTAATTTAAATGCGCTTTATCACAATTCTTTTGTTTCACACAATAAGTATCATCACACACATGTACTCGCTCATATATGCAATGCATAAGAAATTACGATTCCGACCGCTTTCCTTCATTACATCTCAATATAATTATTATTACCTTGATCTTAGCTAAGTAAGCTTCCGATCGCTTTTAAATATAGAAAAAGTCTTTCAAGAAAAAAAATAATTACAGCTGGATAGTCTCCACAACTTAATTTACACAACATGAATGACTCGATGAATCACTGATAACTTTAAAAAAGTCAAAAAATGACTTGTTTGGCTGACCTTACCCAAGTTCGGGAGGAATGAGGACAAAAAATATTCTCGAAAGACAGTTGGCGCCTTTCTAAAACCAAGCTTTGTGGCATCGGATCGCAGCTGGGCAGTATTTTGCTTCCCTTCCGTTCACATCCTCTTGTTTATCACGGAGTCAAATAAGGCAAGAGCCAATCAGGAGCTTGCATTTGTATCGAAAGTGTGTTTCTTCTATTTAATGCATTTCTGCTGCTGTCTGTCTTTCATAAAAAATGCTCTTATCACTGTGCTTTAGTGGAAGTGGAAATGTACCGAACGCATTTGTGCACTTCGTGTACTCTCGCCTTCGACTCTATGGATTGGTTTTTCATAATAGATAAAATGTACATAAATATTGTATGTTCACGTTCACAAGCAAAAGTAGCATTAAATATGCTATAATGCATTGCACTTCACTTATGCACATAAGCTTTTGAAACCCCTTCTAAGGCATCGTGTGGACCACAATAAAAAGCTTTCAAATAGGGGTTATGCAAGGCGAACGCCTCGCCCAGCTTATGTCTGTCTACTTTAAACTGATATGTGTGCTTGCTTTGATTGCTTTCGTCATGTATGGAGAACAATTAGACCAAAACTGTTGACATCTATTGAACTAGGACTTGTTCAATCTGCGTTACTAATTGCTAAACACGAGTCAACCAACTTTGAATAGAATTATTTGAAAACAACAAAATGAATAAAATGACAAATCAAAGAACAAGAGCAATATCAAATTCGCAAACATTCGTTTAACTTTTATAGGGAGGGATTGATGATTGATTGCTGCAGATGCTCGTGCATGCAATGTTATCGTTATAATTTGGAGTTTTCCTTCTAATCTTGAGTTATCAGACATGGCAAACTAGGGTAGTGAAACAGCTATAAATATAACCAGAGTTTACAGTCAATGAAGCATATTTTATTCACAGTTGCTGAGCAGTGAACGTGGGGTAGTTAGAACTCTTTAGTTTAAAACTTTTGCATCAGTGTTGCCAATCTCCGAAATGAGTAAACTAGTATATATTTTTGTCTCTCTTGGGCTTACCATGTTCTTCTTACATTGTGTTAATGCTGGAGTGCCAGTTCCAGGGTACTACTTATAATAATATTCTTCAGAGTAACAATAGGCCTAGTAATTATTGATGTTAAACACATACTAATTCCTACTATTTCCATTTTAAAAAGGTTGGAAAGTGGACCAACGCCATTCCAATGGCTATTTGCTACAGGGTTTTCGGGAAGTTACAATACATTTGGATCTGGGTAAGATTGTGTGATACAAAAATAACACTTCTTGTGATGAGTACTGATAATGAGTTGCTTTGTAAGTTTTCAACTTCAATCCTAATTGTACAATACAGAACTACTGCCGGTGCCATCGGAAATTATGGACGATTTGTGAGTGGGGGAGCATCATCACCACCCCACAGTTACAAATGAGTCGACTGATAAGATTTTTGAAACCTCAATTTCTTGTTTATATTGTTATAACAGTTTTAATGTCAAAAGTATTCTTTACGCCAAGCGGGGGCTTCACCTTTACACTCGTGACAATCTTATCTAAATCACAAACATTCTACTGAATTGGAAAGTATTTCTGCATCAATTTTTCATAAACTTCTTTATCTTCTTCTAGGAACACGGTGAAAATCACTCGATCAACCTAAAATCAGTAAAGTTTCAATCAGTTTCTAAAAATATGTTATGGTTTTATAAAAGTATAAACATATTTTATAAATCATTGATTCGTTAGTGGGGATTTTTCTATCATACTATAAAACGAACCTTGTCTGAATTTTTCTCGAGAAATTCTCTGATTGTTGTAAGAGCAACATTTGCAGCAGCATCTCTTGGATAACCTAAAAATAATTGCAAGGTTTCAAAAGTTAAAAAAAATGTATCAGATGAACTAGTTTTAACCATAACTTAACGAAATTTTAAAGCTATACCATAAATTCCAGTGGCGATGCATGGGAAGGCCTGTTTTAAAAAAAATTTAAAAATTTAAATTCAAACCTAAATAAACATTTCTTGTTAAAAAAATATACATGCTAACTTCATATTTATAACTTACAATACTTCGTAATTGGTTTTGAAGCATTAGCTGCAAAGAGTTTACATAGCACGAACGGAGAAGTTCAACCTTTTCGCCTTGTGGTCCAACGGTGTGAATCACGTCTATATGAATAAAATAATTTATTTATCGATATCATTTATCATTTTATACATAAATGTTAAACATACAGACATTCCAAAGTTTTCAAACACATACGTTTTGAAGGTAGTTTGTGTCCACCAGTAATTTTAGCATGTCCAGTTCGACATCCTCCTAATTCTTGACATTCCTTTAGCAAAGTGCCACCAGCCGCTCTATGGATGGCTCCATCAACTATTAAAAACAAATAATATAGATCATAAATCGTTGTACTGAAGAAATTCCTTGTAAATTAAAACCGTGACTCGATTTTTTTTTTGACCAAACCATGCATACATAATCGTATCGCCAGTGAATTCAGCATGCAAGTATTACATTTAAATCTTTATATAACCTCCACCACCACCCAGTAATGAACTATTGGCTGCGTTCACAATGGCATCAATTTCCAGAACCGTGATGTCACCCTGCCACAGACTGACCTTAGAGTTTAGGGCTTCATCTACTGAATAATCGCCCTTGCTGTCACCTACCAAGCACACAAAAATATCTGGTTCAAAACTCTAATCAATTGCTATAAATGCTATTGTGCAATAATATACTTTCACTAACCTGATGCTTGTTTTACTTTGGACGATTTAAAATAATCAATCCAGTTAGAAACTTTGTCCAAAGTGACAAACCTGTCTCCACATTTATACAACTGTCTTTTGCTATCCAATTCCATATTCAGGTACTTATCTGGAATAAAAATATAACACACACACAATCAATATATGTTACAGTAGTACAGTACAGTATATTTGCATTAATTCTACGAAAGATTTCATTCTACATACCTTTGACAGCTTGAACGCTGTCCGGTAATGGATTTCCGGGCGTTGACATGATTGACGCTGTCAGTTGATACCAGCTAGTCTTAAAAATTAATGATTCTTGACGGAGACACGTAGTTTTAGTCACATGCACTACTGGAAAACTACGATAAAATGGAAACCTTCGAAGAAGTGTTGACATTCGGTCACAGAAGCCCAAACACCAAACTAACTGTACTATCAAATAAACCCTAGCCAAGAATACTGGAAGCGTAATAAATTAATAAAATCAACTTCCCTTCAGAAGATACTTGACAACTCACCGGCGCAATTTTCCAGGAATCTATAAACAAACGCTGCTGGTACGGAATGACACAGAGCTGAGCGCTGAGCCTATTAATAAATGTACATCACATGATACCTGTGTGCTTATGCGGCTTGTACACAAGTTCGCAATATATATGCTTATATACACTTCCTTTGCTTTACACAATTCACAACATCCATAAAAAATATACATAAAAGGAAATATATGCTCGTCTATATAGCTCGTGTTTGTGTGAAGTATTATGCACAAATCTAAATGCACTTCTTGTGTCGAATGAACCAAATTATAATATTGATGATTTTCGTATTTGTGATGGCTTGTAGTCATATTCGCATAATGACACCTTCAATTTTAATTTAATGACATTCAAAACTCATGATTTGTTACGACTCATTCGCTTAACTTTTTATGAGAAAACTGTTCCGAGCTGAAATCCGATGAAAAGTATTATGACATTATGTATTTTAAATGTTTAGAGAATGTGGAATCCACCGACATCAAATTTCTGTTAAAAAATAAGCAACTGACGAGTCTGTTAATAATAAAAATTCATCCTTGTCAACAGTTATTGTTAAGGCTATATCATACCTATGCCGCCTAATCCACCCGCCTCATATGCTTTGCATATGTTCCCTCGTCTTCGATTGTCAGTTTTACACATTGCAAAGAAACTGTGAAGTCAGGAAAGGTGCTGTGAAAACAGGTGAACGGAGATCAGTTAGCTGAAGAACTGGTCTAAACATTAGTGCATTAAATTGCGTGATTGGAAGTCTATTTACGTCAAACGACGGGGTAGAAGTTTAAGAAGGTAAATGTTCATTTAACTACATGCATTTTATAACTGAAAGAATCCCGTCGTTTAGTGTGTTAACATCACTAAAACATTAGCAAAAGTGGTCAGAAATGTAGTTTAAGAGTTGCTCTTTACGATCTCCCTTCAAGTTAGCCTTCGAGAACCTCAGCAGTGACGTTATTAACTAATTTCCCACTATGTATAAAACTCAACAATTTATCACGTCTTTTGGCAATTTGGAGATGTTCATTCATTGGTCATCTGCTGATCTAATGGGGTTCGGGGGTTGAGCACAGAGTGTAAACAAAGGTATTCCCTTAAGTACACTTTCGGCAAGGCTCAATAAAATGTATGCCAAGGATTACAATAAAGTAAATGTAAATATTATCACAGTTCTTAAATCGCCCCCTTCTCTCCTTCCTCTTCTTTACTTTTAGCTGTGATATTATTTATGAAAGTGGATTAAGCTTCGTATAGTGGTGGTGGTGGTAGTGAAGATGTGAACGTTGCAAAATTCATTTTTGCTGATGCTGACATCGAGTAAGCAGTGAAGTGGGATCCACTTACACCTTATTAAAAGATTTAACTGAAATTAGTTAATGTTCGGAAGGAAGAAAGTTATAATTATGTATGATATTATCTTTTTATATCACATCCTACTTTTGCTTGCTATTCTTTATTATGTAATTCATTCCTATTTACTTTATTTCAATAGAGATGCAATCTTCATGGGGGGGCTTATTGATTTCCAAATACATTCTCAACTTTAGTTACACACAGTTCGAAACAGAAGAGGAGTAAACAAACAATAAATATGTATTCCAACGTGCTAGCTGTGTTTAAGTAGTAGATAACACTTCAGTTGTCAGTTTTTACAAGAAGTATATTTTATCAAGGAGTTTTTGAAAATAAGTAAGATCTCCTTGATTTTTATTATGCATGGTGACGTAACCTTTATCTTCACTCACTTCACCCACCTGCATTTAAGAAAACTCTTTCAAAATCTTCTTTATTGTTGGCCATGGAATCCTTCGTCATTCGCCCTAATAAATGAAAGGGATGAATAAAGCCGTCATATAGCGTTGACGGATAAAAATAGATGTTGATTTAAATGCGTGTAATGTATGTAATAATTAACAGTGATGTATTTTGTTCATCAGTTGATGTCTTCACCTCAGTAGGTTTAGGTTTAGGTATGCACAAATGAAAATCGACAACCAAACCTCTTCTAATTGTTGAGTTACTATTCAGTGTGCAACTGTACTTAAAAAGTAGTAGTTGATAAGAGTTTTCGCCTACTCATATTCTACCTTAAAGTCTATCTATACCCCAGCCTCGCTATACCCTATATACTTGTATAGAGAGCACTAATTATAATATATTATCATCGATTTGCTAATTTTTAAATTAGTGCATAACGACTATAGGTTTGATTGGGCTCCAAAACAATTGTTCTATTTTTGCATTTCAGTTTAACAATAAAAAAAATGAGATTCAAACAACGAGAGAAACAGAAGCGTGGATTTCAAAGCATGATTTTATTAATTAGCGTCATCATGGCCATGGACATTATAATTTTCCCCTTACCAGTTTCTCCACAATCTATTGCTCCAGATAACTTGGTGTCTACAGTTCAGATCATTGTTAAGCTTTGTTATGTTCCTGGTGTAAGCAGTGAGAAAGTTGCATGGCAGTTTTTCGCATGCTATGATCATGTTCCAGTAAGCAAGCCAAAGCCAAGAGCTCAGAGCCATGTTGCTTTAATTAAATGAATAATTAAGTTTAGCTTGAAGTTTTTAATTTCATTCATGCTCCCAAGTTTTAAAATGTATTTAATATTTTCATCTTTGTTACTCACAGGGGAAACAACTTTTTGTAAAATGTCAACAAAAGACTTTCAATGGAGTGTTATTTAACAGTGTTCGAAACATAAAGAAAAATTGCGGACAGCCACTTCAGATTCCAAAGGTAAATCCAAATTCCAAACCCAATTCTTAATAATCAACTACTTCTACATTAATTTACGGATCTTGTTCTGTTAGACTTAGCTAATCTAACAGAACATGGGGCAATATGGAACAAGTAGGTCCGACATTATGACATGACTTGTTCTGAGCCTGAAATTCACTTACATTATGCCTTATTCTACACTTATTGATAAAAACAAATATAGATGCAAATATAACAGTAAAAAATTTTAACTATTGAGGATTAAAAATTGATAAAACATTCCCTTGTAATGTTTAATAGTATGCCTCCTGTTTAAGAAGAGAGTTCATGAAGTCCGGATTAGATATGAATGTTGCTGTCAGGAAGTTAAATGTAAGTAACTGAAAACGTACTTTTCATCATTTGCTTATATTCCATCAAATGTAGTCATTTTTATTTTATATTTAACCTTTCTGCATTTAACATTTCTAGGCGTGCCAGCTTCCTGTATTACAACGCTAGAACAATTCTGAAGTTTACCATACTAGCTTAGGAATCCGATCGCACTCAACATATATGTGACTAATGATTAACTAAAACTTCTTTCTGTAATCAAAATTACATTTTCATTCGCAATATCTTGGTGACTGAAAAGATAGCATTAATATATTATTAATTTATATTCCATATTAGATCATGAACAGTCTTAAATACTGAAAATTGTAAGGTTTCCAAATAAAATAATAATGCTGAAATCAAATCTTATTTCTTATTAGCGTCTCTATATATTACAAAAAATTATTGTGGCAGTACTCATCCTCAGTTACTAATTTTTAAAGTTCTCTGATAATGTATGTCAACTTTCGTCATATCCCCAACTCCCCAATATTACATTTTTCACTTTCGCCAAAACTGGTGCTCTCAGTTTTTAGCTTGCAGGGAATATAATATGCATGGTAAATTAAGATGTGGATTATTGGGTTCGGGTTGACAGATGCATATGATGTGACATTTTTTGTTTAATGTTTGTTTAACTATTGACAATATTGATATACTTATAGAAGAGAAGTGTACAGTTTACGTGTACCGTGTACCTATACTTAAATCCAAACATAGTATAAATACAAATATTTTATTTGTTCATTAAGAAGTCATGCAGAGAGTCCTATATACACTATTTATTTGACTTCCTCAAGTTCTTGACGTTCTTGTCCCCTAAAAATACTCAAACCGAAAGTTGAGATGAATGAGATGACTTAAATGCATAAAAATGTACCTAAAGCTGGTGTAGTATGTGGAGGCGTACGGCGTACTTCTTATGTATTTACCAACCACGACCACCAGCAGCAGCTTGAGATTTTCGACCGTTGAATTCTTGGTCTCATTCTTTTATGCATATCTCTTGGGTACATTTGTAAAAAGTACATAGTCCACTGTTTATGCATACTTCCACATGAAAACCTTAGTCCCCAATACACAAGCAAGCGGAATTTGGCCGTTGATTGATGTTTTCATGAAGAGTCGAAATCAACGACAGAAGTGGACAACTGACTTTGCGGGCGGTTGTTAGTGAAGTTGTGTAGTAAACAGATATTTGTAAAATATTTTGATCATTTGCTCTGTCAAAATTTTAAACATTGAAAACTTGAAACTACTTCCTATGATAATTCACAATTACCAAATATATTTGTGCTTTATTAGTCTTCTAAAGTATACACACAGCAGTTAATTAGTTGAACTAACTTTCTAGTAGTATATAACATTTAAAAAATTGGGTGTGTTTTGGATTAAAAACTTTTCACTGTACTTACGGTAAGTAAATAAATTGTAAATTAATTGGATGTGTAGTGAGAAAACCTGTCACTTCTTTTGTATTATTCTTTAATTTTTATTTACATACAATAGTAAGTTAACTCAAAATGTTGATTAGCTATTTGTTGTGTTATCCTATTAATATTTTGAATGTTGAAGTTCAAGAGTGCTATTTTTCGTCATCGCATAACACATGATCATGCTCGATGTTAATTTAATTTTTTATTTATTCTATTTACCCTGTAACAGGTGACAATTTGGGTTTATCATATTACACGGAGGTTGACCGCTTCTTAATGATGGAAGGAGATGAAAATAGTATTGATGAGTTTGCTTTCGTAAGTTCATTTTTATAATTTACATTTTGAATACATATCGGATAAGTCAAATTCAGATTTGGCCTACTTTTATGAATAATATGAGCTTGTGTTTTATCACCTGAACCAATCGTATTTAACAGCCAAATATGCAAAGTCCTGCTGTAGCTATATATATTAGCAATTTAATGGATTACTGGTTTAGTAAAATATGATCAGTAGAAGTCGTTGTATAAAATCAAAAGTCACAGCTTCTGTATGTTTGTAATAAATAGCGGTAAATATTCATATGCTGACTGATATAGCTAATGTTAATTAATAGCACTGATTGTGAGTAAAGTATGTACATAAAATCTGCCTTTATTTATGCTTTATGTATATCATTGTCGTTAGACCTATTTTCCATTCTTATGCGTCCTGAAGCTTTCTTCCAAACAGTGTATTACTAACATTTTACTTTCTTACAACTTAGGAAATAGAGCAGTGTAATTTGACATAATATTTAAGTAATTAATGAACTAAGACAATGGCATGAGCGCATGCTCCTGCACTAATCACTAGCTATGAAGACTAGTTTTAGGCTTTGCCAAAAGAGCATCGGGTAATAACTAACTTGTAGAATAATTCTATTAATTATTAAAAGCTTTTGCTACTCACGCATAAGTAGCTTACTGCAATTGCGAGGTTTTTGGATATTAGTATATATGTTGCACCACAAGCACTATTTAAGTTATTTGACTTTTTCGATGTGTAGGACTTGCTTCGTCGTGCCAAAGAAAGAAGCCAGTTATTATCTGGAAGACTGAACAATCCAGGATCATCACAGACTGATAATGAAATCGAAAAAATTATGGAGAAACTGGAAAAGAAGTCTTCCACCACTTCTGTTAAATCTCCAGAAAAACTGACACCAAAAACCTCTACTCCAAAGTCTCCATCAAAGCATAATAGTCGACCTATTTTGAGGCAGATTGATGCAAACGATGAATACGTCCCGGAACGGTCCTCACAGTGGGTTGGTTTTTCGGCAAAGAAAACAGTGACAACCTGTGACGAGCTTACTGGGGACACTATTGTAGAAGCTAAAACTTTTACTCCTGATGAGACAGATATGGACGCAGAGGATCCCATTACAGATGATGATGATATTGAAGATTTGCCTGAGGACGTTGATGTAGATGAGCCGATGGAGGAGGAGGAAGAAGATGACGCTGCTGTTGCTGATGAGAGCAGCAACAGCCCAAATACCGCAAACCTTGAGACCACCCCATTACGTTCACGGACTTTAAAGAAACTGGCTGAATTCCATTCCAATGAAGAGATTGATTCACCTGTTCATCCTCACACACCATTGGAAACTTTTAATCATGGAAACAGCAACACTACTGAAGATGTAGCTTATGTTTCAGCGTCCAGATGGGCTAGATCATCGAGACTGAGTGCTTTAGCCAAAACCATTAATGAATGGGAGGATGACACAACTCATCACAGTATTCCAGGCTCTAGATTTCATGAAACTAACAATTCTCGGGCTTCGCTTGCTGGCAAATCTAGATATTCGTCAGCAGCTTCTCCTTCTGCTTCATCTCCTTTGAGCTTTGGAGGCAAACAAAGCCAATTAACTGGGGTGAGACTTTTTCATAAAGCTTCTAAGAATAAAAATACTATTGGGCTAGGGTCAGATAACTTGGTTAATAATGGTGATGGTAGGAATGGTACAGACTGTAATTTGAGTAATAAAATGAAAACTAGTAGTAAAGTCGAAATAGTTGATAGTAATGGTGATGGCAAAGAATTTAATACAAATAATAGTAGTAGTAATAGATTGGGCTTTAAAGATACTGTGCTCATCAAACTTCAAAAAGTTAATGGTAGACAAGAAAGCACCGACGCCCAGCAAAGAAACCATCCGTCTGACAGTAATGAATGTTGGGATGAAGTTCTACTAAAGTCCCTGGTAAAAAAATGCAATATCAGGATCAGTTTGTTTGAGATTATGCTCATACCGTATTTTAGAACATGAATAGTAAACCGTGTGTGATGTATGTTTAATGTTGTATTACAAATCGGTTGTTTTTAGGAACTGCAAGGTTTTAGCAGGAGACAAGGAAGTCCCATGAAACAAATACGAGAAAAACCTGTTGTTGTAGAAAAAGAGGATGAAGGTAACGCTTCCCCTAAACCTATTCAGCAACAAGCTTCTCCCAAGAAGACTTACTTTGGAGGAAGTCCAAGTAAAGGAAAAGGATCAACTCCTACAAATTCATCTCCATATTCTCCATTGCCAGCCAAAAGTCCAATGAAAAGTCTGAATCCGGTCCAAGCTAACAAAAGTCCAGTCAAGTCTGCTTCCCCCGTTGTTCAGAGCCCACATAAGTTTGTCTCTCCTGTGAAGTCGGTGGCTGACAACTTTGCTAGACGTTCACCGTCCCCGGTTAAATCAATGAGTCCTGTAAAGCCTTCTAGAAATTCCCTTTCCCCGATGAAGACAGCCGGTAGCAAATCAAGCAGCAATGAGTCTACACCAACTACGAAACCAGTAAGTGCAATCCGAATGAAATTTGAAGCAGGAGCTAACAAATACGGACCACCTAAACCTGAGCGAAGTCGATTAACGCCATACTCGACACCAAGTAGCAGACCCACTCAGACTCAAAATATCTCAAAAAAATCACCAGCGAAAAAGTTTCATTTTGGGGAAGCCGAACGAGACCCAGCTACTCTTTCTGTTGCAGAGCGAGCTAAACTGTTTGAACGCAGCAATTTCTACTTGACTTCTAAAAAACCTGTGGTGGTGGACGCTCAACCTAAGCGAGCTATCTTTACATCTTCTCCCTGTATTGATAGTGTGAAACCACAGGATATTGATGTATCTTGCGTAAACCAAGTTCCGTTTGGAACGAGAGGTGGTGGAACGACAGCTTCTGCCGCCATGAACAAACATAATCCGGTTTCCCCAGCCATTTCATCTGCTTACCCTGCACCTCCTCCACCGCCACCTCCAATGCCAAATACAAGCACTCCTACAAATGCCAAAAGAAGATCAACCTCACCCAGTCGATCTATTCACCAAACTGAAGCTCATTCCGTAAAGCGAATAAAGGTAAATGCGCCAAAGCCAGGTCGTATTTATCCCAGTTTAACAGATATTGAAACGGAAACTGAAACAGAAGTAGAAGGACATTGTTCTGAGGTAGAGTCGATGGATGATTCACTTGAAAGCCATCAAAGCCTTGGAACTGAAATAGAAACCATTGCAAAAGCATATAGTCCTATCCGTGCAGATTATTCTGCTATTGGTAAACCTCAGCATAGATACAGGCCATCGGAAGATGTAAGTTTGTCAGTTTGTTCGTATTTGTCACATACACCTGCTGGACTTTCACATTTAAATGCAACTTTTTGTTGGAAAATGGACAATTTATTTAATATTTAATTTATTTATTATTTACAGTTCAGTGCCACGTTTGCTTGCGCAGCAGTTGATGCGTTGATTGATGAAGCTCTTGAAGGACAATTGGATGGAACCACAATGAATTATTCTTGTAACACAGTGTTAGAGGTTAGTTAATATCAGTATTAGTAGATTTTTTTCTATAACTAAACTTTTCATGAATTCACACTATTCACAGTCTTCCTTTGTTTTGTTGCACCATTGCACGCATAAGTATTTCCATGATTTATTGTTTTTCTACACACATTTGGAGGTGTCTTGTATCTTTGACTAGTTATGTTTGGCCACATTCTATGCCTACTTCTGACTTTCTATTATTATGTTGTATAAAGGCCGTTGAAAATTCACGTAAGTTGCACTCTAATGACGCTGCTTCCTTTGAATGCACTGCGATTTCTGATGAACAAGATGAAGATAACTCTTGCTGTTCATCTTTGAACCAGCCCGGAGAGGCTTCATATTCTGAAGCTGACACAACTGCGTCTTCGTCTTTTTCGTCCTCACCTGTTGCCTTGCCTTGTTATTCTGCTCTATCTGCTGCTAAAACTTTAGGAAATCAAAAAACTGTTGAACCAGAAGTATCGCAGGTATACGGATGTTGATACTTTGATTGTTTCCAACTTGTGACAATGGAGTGCAGAATAAGCTTTTTATCGATATACTTAAACTAATTCTGTTTTTCTTGTTATGTGTATCAGAAATCAAGCGAATCCCCTCAAGTTAATCATGGGCGAATTACGGAAAACGAAGAAGAAGCATTTGTGCCAAGGCAGTTGATGCACACAGTAAGCTTTTACAGAAAGCAACAGCAACAACAAAAGGTAAGAATCTAGAAAAAACATGATTGCTATACATGTGAGTTTTGATGATCTTTAAGTAGCAAGGTAAATAATTTGCTTCAAATGTCAAATAGAAATCGGACGCGTGTTCACCATTGAATGACATTAGTGAACAGACTGAGAGCACAGATGAGTCTTTGGAAGAAACTACTATTGAGAAGCCGGACATTAGTGGAGCCATTAGAAAGCTGGAAGATGAAGTAAGTTTGGCCATATGGCCAGTTGAAATTTAGTTTTTATATTATCCGTTCTTTAATGTAAGGAAGATGAATGTAAAGCATATGGCATATATATTTTAATTGAAAATGAATGTTTCCTTTATGACACAGGTGGATGCTCACAATCTATCAATTGCTCAAGCTAGTAAAGCATTAAATCTGTGTAAGGCTCTTGTCGGATTTTCTGATTCTACTGAATACATTGAGTGTGAACGTATTCTTCTGATTGAAAGTAAGTGATTGAAATTAATTACCAGATCAGACTTAATTACCACATCACGTAGGCATTGTCGAAAATTAATTGGTATAAATTCTTATTGCCCCAGGTCAAAAGCGTATGGCTTTGTTGAACTCAATTCATCGACTGAAAACAGAAGGAGCTTTGTCTCATCAGATGCCAGTTATATTTTCTCCGAGCAAGCAAGAAGTGACGCCGAGTTGCAAAGGCACCATGAAGATTTCAGACATATCCGTTACACTGAAACGGGATTACTTTACGGGACGTAGGGCTGAGAATCAATTTCACTTTATTTGTTTAATTAGAAACAAACATCATATTGAGCACACTTCTCTACTGACTTATGAAAGCCAAAAGCAAGGTTCAACTTTGAAGTTCAAAAATGCATTCACATTGGAAAATCTGGAGCCTTCTTTTCAGGTTATGATGGAAATTTACTTTTTGGAAAGTGCAAAAGAGTTCTTGCCTCATGAAGCAAAGTACCGTATCAATGCCAAGAAAGATACGAAGCATTCCACTATGCGATCCCCTATGTTGACACCATCTAAAAAATCATCTAAAGATACCCCTTCAAAACTCCACACAAAACCTCAATTTCATAGCCCTGCCGGCCCAGACACAATCAAATCATCAAGCTTCAAGTTTTGTGGAAGCTTATCTATCGACATCAGTTCATTGCAAAGAACATACTGGGAGTTGGATAAAGTATCCTCAGGTCCCTTGACTGGTGGAGTTGGTATTAAGGTTCAATGCAGTGCCATGGGAGGTGTGGAACACAAAGGCTTTTTGACTTTGTTTGAAGATGTTTCTGGGTTTGGAGCTTGGGTCCGAAGATGGTGCAGGTTGGGTCCTTCAACGTTGGAGTTTTGGAAGTATCCAGAGGATGAGACTGAAGGCAAAAAGGTAGCAAAGCATTTAAATAGTCTAACATCATTTCATTAAGTTTTACGATGGTTTATCATCAAATAAGCCACTATTTTGAGAAATATGCAGTATATTATGTTGTATCTTTTATTTCAGCCGCCTCTCGGAACCCTAAATCTTCACGAATGCGTTACAAGCAAAGTACGTCCAGCTCCTCGTGACGTTTGTGCTCGAGCAAACACATTATTCCTGGTGACTACACGCGCTCCTCATCCAAATGATAAGGACACTCTTGTCACTTCATGTCATAAAGGATACACTGCAGTTCGCCATTTAATATCTGCAGACACTCGTGAAGAACGGGACAAATGGTGTCAAATGTTGAACAAAGCACTTGCAAACCTGAGGGCCTGGGATCCCGTTGCAAAGCAATTGGTTGACGATAGTCTGTTTTAGTTGGACAATTACAATAACGCTTCTCTACCGCATCATGATGTATTTAAATATTTATTAGAACTCTTAATTCCTCAAAAAAATTAATATACCGCAAACAATTATTCCGTCTTGTAACATAACTAACAACCCAATTTCCTAAATATTCTACGCTTATAGTGTTAAATATGTACGTCCTGAATTACTACTAAACGTTAGTTATGTTCTCATTGTTCTCCCAGTGTCTTGTTAGCATTTTATTCATCTGATTTACTAAAATGGAACATGATTGCAATTTTTAAGCTGGGTATATATAATAATACTATTCACTATAATTCAAATTATTCGCACTGTGGAATGTAAAACTTGAGTATTTTTTATTGTTGTACAGTACTATTACTGTTATTTTAATAAATGATTTATATATATAATATAAACGCAACCGTTTGTACTTGTATATTATTATGCTTTTTGAAAAGAAAAGCTGGCATTGCATTGCATTGGATTAGTTTGATTCGCATATAAAATTTTAACTCAGGCATGATAACCCATATCTAAGTACATTACCATAAAATGTGAATCGTTGCATTTTTCCATACATCATGGGAGGTCTTTTTGGTCTTTCGGTTTTCTTTCAATGCACAAGTAAGCCAACTCCAAGACCTTTGTTTGATGTGATACCAACGGTGGGTTTTTAGGGGCATTGTGAACACCATTGGAAGAAGCACACTTGTGTCTAAATGCCGATCTGCTATAGGAGCCGGATGGAGGTAGGATACAAATCACACCACACGCCAAAGATATCTCTCCATAGAACATACAGAGTAGTCTCTTGTAGTGGACACCTTTTCATCGAATGGTGTTGTGGATGTTGTAGGCATTGACACAGTTTTCTATTTTTTAATTGGAATCACTGGAAATAGGTAAGCTTGTTAATCTTCATTTGGCTCATTTAATACTTTGACACATGAAATTTAAGTGCTTACTGAAAAAATCGGCTGAAATTGGTGTTTTGAAGTGGAACTTAAGGCAATGTTATTTTGCACAAGCTGTGTTCAATGTTGAATGCACTTTGTTGAGAGATTAATGTTTTTGAGTGAACAACTGACAATAGTTAAAAATTGGTTAGCTATCATCTGTATAGTGTGGAAGAAACTGGCAAGATGTGGTTATCATTATGCACTCATGTCTTAAATAACACATTTTTGTTTAGTAACAATTTTGTCTGTTATGTTGTATGTTAGGTATTGGTATTATGATTCGTTGTTCAATCTCAATTTTTAATTTATGCAAAAAAGTACTAACTGTTTCTTCTCATGATCATAGTCAATCATTGATAATCACGTATTCATTCTGGGTGATTATGATAATCAAGGACCATATTAGGCCTTTTATTTGCGTAATTTTGATAAGCAGCTATTAAATTTTATTAGCTTAAGTAAAGTGTACTTCGTATAGTTGATAATGTGTTACGCTTTTGATTAAAAGTTATTTACTGTTTCTTGTATTTTAATTTGCAGCTCCTTAATTCATCATGGGGGCCTACAAGTACATTCAGGAATTATATCGCAAGAAGCAGAGCGATGTTATGCGATACCTTCTTCGTATCCGTTGTTGGCAGTACCGTCAGCTCAACAAAATTGTTCGCGTCCCACGTCCTTCCCGACCTGATAAGGCACGTCGTCTCGGATTCCGTGCTAAGCAAGGTAAGCGTTAAGCGTACAACTGCTGAAGAATAATTGTTTGTTTTCTTTTTAATTAACATTTAAATGCTAAAAGTCGAATTGACTCAAGGTTAATATTGAGTAATTTATATTTTCATAGGATTCGTTATCTACCGAGTTCGTGTCCGTCGTGGTGGCAGAAAACGCCCAGTTCCAAAGGGAGCTACCTATGGTAAACCCAAGAGCCATGGTGTGAACCAACTTAAACCCACGCGAAACCTGCAAGCTATTGCAGAGGTAGGTCATTGAAAACTTTAACAGAGACTATTGAAATGATAGTGATTATAAAGTTATGGATGAAAATGTAATAATTTTGTTATTTTTGTAGTCCCGTATTGGAAAGAAATTAGGAGGTTTAAGACTTCTTAACTCCTACTGGGTTGCCCAAGACTCTTCATACAAATATTATGAATGCATCTTCGTAGATATTGCCCATAAGGTAATTTATTCATCAACACAACATTTGGTTTTCTTCCGTTATTGATGTATGAGAAAATTAATGCTTTACATCAATTTAATTTTTTGTTTCTCGCAGGCTATCCGACGTGATCCTAAGATCAACTGGATTTGTAATGCTGTTCACAAGCACCGTGAACAGCGTGGTAAGACTTCGGCCAACCGTAAGTCTCGTGGACTTGGAAAGGGACATCGTTATACACAGACAACGGGTGGAAGCCGTCGTGCTACTTGGATGAGAAGAAATACTCTGCAACTCAGAAGGAAGCGTTAAAAATAATTCGATTTGTATTTTCATTCCTAATTGTACGGATTGCTTCTGTTTGTGGAGTATTAAAAACCCTTTAAAAATATTTGTCTCTGTTTCTGCATCAAATCATTCTTCATGAGCATTGTAATTGATGATTACCTCGAATTAGCGATACAATTAGAAATTGAACATTCATATGAAGCTAATTTGGGGTTAAATGAATTGAAAAATCGATCATTCTACACTGATAGGTAGCAAAACATTTTCATATTTAATACATGCATAATTGGCAGGATGATGAACTATTCCGTTAAAAACTACCCAGTGTTTAAAACTCTGAAAACTGCACAAATGTTTCACAAGACTTGGAGTGCATTGACTTGACGTAAGTCTTCAATCGAAGTGCAATGTGTAATGTGATGAAGCACATAATGCAAAGTGTGGGGCGAAGTAGAGAATGAGGCAAATTTGGTAATATGATGAGTCTTATACTCTCTTTCTGACTAAAGTCAAATTTATCCTTGTAAACATTTCACAAGATTGTTTTACTACATGTCTTATAAAAATTTAGTGGTTTTAGTTTTAATTGTCTTTTAGGAATACACTATTTATTGCATGTAGTGTACAATTTTCGTAATTTTTCGTAAACTTCCAAAAGGTGAAAGGTGAAAGGAGATTCAAGATGGTAAGAATATTCAGTCGGTGTTTGGGAATTAATAAAAGCGTTTTTGTGATTAAGACTTTCAAAATTATTGATTATTGAATTCGTCTTTTTTTTGTAATTTCAGTCAGCTCTATTCAACTTTCAAAGTCTATTAACCGTCGTGGCCCTATTGATTTGTACGTGTACCTATATTCATTCCATTTTCCCGTCAATTTTAGACAGAAATAAAACAGGGTAAGTAATCACCTACACTAATAAAAACATGTTGGTCAAAATGATTTTTTGTAAATTTCATTTGTCATCATGTCATCATCATACATATAATTCTTTTGTTGTAGCGTTCTCGGAACTTTTTGGAAGTGTGCGAGGATAGGAGAACGACTGAGCCCTTACGTAGCCGTATTTTGCATAGGACTTGCATTTTCCCTATTGTTTGTCTCGTAAAAATTAAGGTTGTCTGTTACGAAAGAAAGAGATTTAAAAACTCAGCTCTTGTCATGCATTATTAGATGGTGAATTGAATAGTGAATGAAAGATATACTTTACGTGTAATCATACCAAGTTTGCCTACATGATTATTCTTTGTTCTGAATGTGTGTAATACCTAGTACCTATTATCTAACTAAAATGTCTAATCTAACACACATAGTAGATGTATGTATTTTTATAAAAACATGTAACAAATTATTTATAAGCTCAAGCTGAAATGTGGCTGTAAATGGGACGAATCGGATTGCTGCAAATTATTGACGTAATATGTATTTAGAATAAGTCAAAATATCTCCAATAAATGGTACTATGAATTAAAATGAAAAATAATAATTAAAAACTGCCATAGATTGCGGATTTAAATTCAGTGTTATTTTTAAACCTGTGTCACATCATAAATATGCCAGAAGCTCTTAATAATACTAGTTCGAAAATTCTTCATAATATGTAAGAGAAGAAACTTACTTTCTACTTGAAAGCAACTAAAATATAAAGCATTCATTTAGACTTTTTGAATTAGTCATGTGTATTGTCATTGTCATAATTTGAATTTGTAAGTTGTATCAGCATCAGCCATTATGTAGGAGCATCTTTGCATAATCTGAAATCATTATTGTATATTAGCACAAGACATTATTGTTTCTTTAATCTCTTTGTATTGAATTGGATTGCAACCGGAGTTCAAAACTTAATAGAAGGTTATAGATTGACCTTCTTGAAGCAAGAAGGAGATGGAAACCAGATCCAGTCTAACAACACGTAAACTAATACTGGTTTAGGCTAGGCTTTGTATAGAATGCTCCTGCTGAATATATGTAAGGATGAAGATGTAGGAAAGATCTTGTGGCAAGTTGCAATGCAATGCGATATGTATTGGTATGCATATGCCTCTCTATTCACATTTACCCTGAAAGTTGAATCCTTACGTAACTAAACAGGATTAGGATACCTAAGGTTTCAGTGCTCATGGTCTGGTTGTGGTATCTTTTGCCGTGTGGTCCATTCCTCTTCTGTTTGCCTGGAGGCTGGACTGGAACTATGCTTTAGCTTATGGCTGTCAGTGAACCTGGACAGCCAAATGTCTCATGCTTATATGTATAGTAGTCATTGAACAGGTGTATAAAAGTATTATTTTGACAAGACTGGAAATCTGCATACTAGTATTCATTTCATTATCAAACATTATCATAAATGCTTTCATTCATCATTTGTTTGTATTTTAACCTTTTCTCATTATGTACCTCTTATCATATGGTTATCATTAGCAAAATTTATGTGTAAATGATAATACTTTATTTGCAGAAGCCTTGCAAATGCTTCCTAGTTCATAGTGAAGGGTTAAAAAATAAACCAATACTTCGAATGTCTTCAGTGCACGCAATCAAGAGCATGAGTTCTTGAACTAATGGAGATCTATAATTCTAAAAATAGAAAAACAACAGCTAAAATCGCATCTTCCCTCATTAACATACATCATTAAAATGTTTGTTGAATGAATGCATAACTGGAAACTTATTCAAATGGAATCATCACGTGCTATACCCTCTTGTTCCGTCCAAAAATTGGAGTTTACTAATTTCAGTGTCAGTACACATGCACAACAAAGGATGTATTTCGTTTGGTCACTTTGATCGATCGTTTCGTACTTTGGAGGTGAGTGAATACATTCATCATAATATATTATCGTTACTCTCCATGAAAATAATTTAAGTAACTTGTAACAAATAACCCTGAGTTCCTGAGTTGTTACCACCTTCTCAAAGTCATCAATTCTGGACTCCAACTAACAAAGGAATATGACACATGACACGAATTCGTAAAAACGATGAAAATGATGCACTATGCACAAGTGCTAATTCTATAACACAGTCAAAGTCTGCTTTTTACTTTCTTAAATTGACTATGATCTCTGACTACACTTAGCAAAAGTTAATATGAACTGGAGCTTGATTTGGAGAGAAAATAGGATTCCAGTGTGTGCTTGTCAAATCCAGATTGGACTTTCTGAGTATTTTTTTTATTCAACCTAGCTCTAGCCATAGCCATCCTAACCGCACCGACTCTGCTTCAATTCATTTTTTTGTATTTGTATAATAGGGTGCATTTGCAGTGTAGTAATTGACTATAATTAGATTGCAAAGAGAACGAGCCGAAGAATTAGAGAGGGGGTGTTAGATACACATACACAATGAATGAAGGTGCTATTGTAATGCAATGTTATGGATGTTAGAAGGGTAACATTACTGTGGAATGGAATGGCGTTTTACGGCAATTGATATGGCGTAGCGTTTTATTGATAGCAATTGATTTGGAGTTGGACAATGAGATTTGAAAGGCAGTAAGAATGATCGTCTTTATTTTTATATCAAATCTGTTGTCTTGTTCAAGGGCTTCAAGAACAAATATAGATAAGGAAGACTGGACATGTACATGTATCTGATTTTATTACTTTCTTTTCTTGAAAATATATGTTCAAATAGAATTTGATATTATGGATGACCATGAAATAATATAATTAGGACCGATGTAGTAATAATGAGCTTCAAGTAAAAGAAATTATGATTATAATGTAAACAAAATAGTTCCCATAAATGAAGGACAGGAAATAACTATAGACCATGCATGAATGCGATGACACAGAATAGATAAAAATAGAAATATTGTTGATTCTTATTTTATTTATGGTAATGGAAATGTATTAGTTTGATGACATGCATTATGATGATTGACATCAAGTGAAAAGTTAATATTTATTTTTGTCGTTTCAATAAATTTACTAACCAAACAGTGTTAATATTTCAAATGGTAATCCTATTAGTATTCAAAAATTGCGTACAATTTCCAATCGTTCTTATACATTGTGTTGGGTTTAGTGACAGAGTGAAAGAATAAGTTGTCAATTTACCGTTTTTAGAATTTCATTCCATTAGTCAGTCACATTCAATATTACTTTAAGTCTGGTTGTAGCATTAATTCAAATATTCATAATCATAATATTTGTTCGCTACGTTTTGTAAGGTATGTGGGCGAGCATGGAAAAAGGTAATTGCTGGAAAATGTAGGCCAAACCCATTTACAAACCGCAGACAATAAGCCATGTCAATATTACTTCAACAGGTCGTAGTACTACTAAGAAATACGCATTTCCATATACATATAATATAATACCCGTTTGATTGATACGTTGAGTTTCAGAGTGTTGAGACTGCATCAACACACTACTCTTATCATTACGCAAAAGTAATAATAACATGATTAAGGTTATCTTTAAGTGTCAGCATTCGCATGTTTAACTAGCAGCCTTTCAGTTTACAGTTTAGACTCAATTCAGTTTTTCAGCACTGAGAACAAACTAAAGTGGTAAAAAACATTTTCTGCCTGCCTTTTACTAGAATTTCATTTTATTAATCCCAGCAGGAATGGGATTATAGAATTACTGTTGATGAGTCCCATTCATCTCCTATAACATCTGCCATTAACAGATATAGTACCACAACTACATATACTTATTTAGTTCAGTATACTTATTCCCTCATCCTTTCTAGCCAAGACTTTTCTCACAACACAAGCAAACCAAAAAGATGTTGAGTGCTTATAGTTTTATACTTTGGGCCTTATTCAGAGGGAGGGTTTAACGATTTATACCCTGGGTTTAATTAAACCCAGGGTTTAACCCGAGCTTTAACCCGAAAATTTAACCCGGGGTAAGTTAAACCCGACTTTAAACCCATGGTTGTGAATAAGCTTATTCACAACGCAGGTTTCGCATTTTAACCCAGAGATTTACCCGCTTTTTTTAACCCTGCCTCTGAGCAAGGGTAAACACAATATCATGAGAAAATGACATGCCAATTTTTCACTTAATTTTTTGCCCACTTTCATTTGGTTGATAAGTTGCTAGTTTTATTGTCATTTCAGTTCTGATAAGTTCAGTGACGTAGATTATGATTATAATTAAGAATTTTAAGGACTGTTGACAACTACTACCACGGTCTTAGTATCACGGTGTTATATGGCAGTACCTTTATTTGTGTTAAATAACGAAAGAAAAAGAGTATATAAAACCAGAAAAGTGTTGGAAATTCTGTCTGATTTTGAAATTAAGACACATACTGGTTTACCAGCGTGGGGGGCTCGTGAAATCGTGAAGTTCTTCGAACCTTTGGAAGGAAAAACTCAAGCTGCAATACCATTAGAGACCAAAGTGTTGTGCTTTTTAGCCCATCTTCGTTCAGGTTCTTTTCAATGGTGTTTAGGGTCGTTGGGTGGCGTTTCACAGCCAAGTGTATCTAGATTTATAGAAGAATGTCTTAACCACACGGTTAAGTTAGCCAGTAGAATTATAGCATTTCCAAAAACCGTTGAGGAAATTAATAGTTCAAAGCAGCGCTTTTATGGAGTAGACTCATTTCCCAATGTACTTGGAGTTATCGACGGAACTCATATTGCAATAAAAGCACCTACGGAGAACGAACCTATTTACGTTTGTAGGAAACAATTCCATTCGATTAACACTCAAGTGATTTGTGGAGCTGACTACACAATTTATGACATTGTAGCTGCGTGGCCGGGAAGTACTCACGATTCATTTATTTATAATAACTATGGAGCCAAAAAGCGATTATATCGTGGTGAGTTTGGTGAAGGTTGGCTTCTAGGTAAGAATTAACCGTGGTATTACAAACCTTGATATACGAGGACATTGTTTTAACCTTAGTATTATTAAATGTGATATATTTCATAGGGGATTCAGGATATGCGTTAGAAGAGAGGCTGCTTCCCCCATTCCAACGCGAAACAGAAAGGTGCCAACAAAACTTTAATCGCAAACACAAGAAAACTAGAAGTACGGTTGAGAGAGCTATAGGGACGTGGAAGTCACGTTTTCGATCCATTGATAAGTATGTTTTTATTGTTGAGAATATACTTGCTTTACAACATTTTTTATTTGTAACGATAATGGCTTATTTTTCTTTTAATAAACATAGAACTGGAGGAACACTGTGTTACACAGCGGAAAAGGCTTGCCGGATAACAGTTGCCAGTGCAGTTTTACATAATATCTGTTTAGCAAACGAAATCCCATTAACTGCGGAGGACGAGCATTACCGAGTGAATCGAAACGTCCCTTTAAACGAGGAAGAGGATCCACCACCGGCAATTAGTAATCGAAGGCACGCTGTTGACATCAGACAACGACTGGCTGCGACGTTTGCTTAGTATCACTGTCTCCGTACAACGGTCTTGTCATGTAAGTGACAGAAATTATAGTATTTGCGGCATATATAGTACATTTTATATTACAAAGTCCATTTAAGTATCTTATTTATTTCAGGGAAAGCGAAAACGAATCTGGCGAAGAGACAACTCAAAATACTGCTAAAAAGGCGAAAAGAATGAAACGCTTCACCGATGCGGAGATGATTGCTCTAACCAGTGCAGTCCGAGAGAGGATTGAAGTAATTAGTGAGAGGCTCAATCCCAAAATAACCTTTAAAACTAAAAAACTCGCTTGGGAGGAGATAACAAAGGAGGTTAATGCTGTCACTGGCTTACAACGGACATCTGCCCAAGTTCAAGAGAAATGGAGAAATTTGAAGAAGCAGGTCAAGTCCACCGAGTCCAGTCGAAAAGAAATAATCGCCGGCACCGGAGGAGGGTTAGGAAAATTAGCAAACGATGAGCCTTGGTACGATAATGTACTAGCAACTTTGTCTGCAGAAAGCATTCATGGAATTAAAGGAGGAATAGACACATCCGATCCAGGTAATATTCAAAGTTATTTACGTAAAATTTAGACCGTGATACATGACCGTGGTACTCCTTACGATCGTGTTCCTTAAATTTCAGGACGTGGTAAATATGCTAGTAGTCCCGAAGACGAAGAAGCCGACGAAATTGATAGACTCGAAAGGGCTTCGGTAAGAGTTCAACACACTACAGCTGGGACTGAGAGTGGACTAATTGATTCTCTTAATGAGGGACTTCCTCGAATGAATGTCCAAAAAGGGCTGAAGTCGAGAATCGACGACTCCATCCAACAACAACTCCATCCCACCACTCCAAAATCTTCTGCCAAACCTCAAAAACGCAAACGACCATTGGACGATCTAATGGAAGAGCAAGTCTCGCTTTTTGGAAATCAACTTACATGCATGGAAGGAATTTTGGAGCACTTAAAGGAAAGGAACGTCATTGAAAAAGAAAAGCTTGAGCTAAAGAAACGGAAGTACTCAGTCCTTTATGAGGATGATTAACAGAATATAGTACAACGGTCATGTATCACTGTCACAATTCTATTACATCGCCTCGTTTGTACAAATATACATTTGTTTTGTAGTATAACGGTTTTTATATCAATGTCTTGAAATGCGGTTCCTAAATATTCATTGCTATAATACGGATTGTACTATTACTTGTATTAAATGCAGAAATAAATGTTTCACGACCGAAGAAATCCTACATTCTCTTAAATAAGCAGTCTTAGAGCGAAAGAAATATTTATTTATACCAACTACAGATAAAAATAGGTAAACGTCGAATTACAGTAGTTAGTAGTTTGTTACATGTCCATATATACGTTTAAATGTATCACTTTACATCTCTCTTATGACGTGACCTCTAGACGACTTCTCATAAGTCAACGCAAATAAAATATATATATAAAACAGCAATGCTGCAACACTAGGTGTATTTTAAGAAAATGACTATTTTACAGATGCAACGAAAAAGACGAAAATCGACAACGACTGGTCTAGAAACCGGAACATAAACAGTTGTTGGAAGCACGAAACTATATTTACTATCTTGAGTTACTGCAAAATAACCGTTGCACATGATGATGAATTGTTGCCAGCCTCACATTAATCAATCCAAATCCAAATTCTAAAATGTTGTGTCTTCCTATGAAATTACTTTTAGCAAACACAATTGTCCTTTTTATATCTAACACGGGTAATGTATAACCACATAAATAATTGTATACGGATTTTATCTACACATTTGGTATTTACAAAGTGACGCTCTACTTAAATTTGAATTCATAAAGTTCCTCAAGTTTAAATCAGTGACACTTTCTTCTCAAACCAATCACACCATAACGCTTTTAATTGACAAAAGAAAAATGTGACACGTGTCGTGCACGAAAATGTCTGCATGATAGTAATTATAATAACAATAACACACTAACGCTGCAGCAGCAGATAAAAATCTACTACTAAATGATAATAAAAACATAAGCGATTAGATTAGAAGTAAACACCAATAGATTACAAAAACAAAACAAAAAGATACACAAACTTAATATCTAAGTTTAACTACAAAAGGTTCAAGGCTTACTATGTTAGTCAGGTCAGACATGCAACTGGAACTTAATTAGCACAATGCCGATAGATAATAATAAATGCTATATTTCTATACGATACGATACTACGATACGATACTCGATACTATACGATACGTATAAGATGTTGGTATATCAGACGAGGGTTTGTTTAAGCCGGTTTCTTACGACGACATAGCCGCTTGTGCTCCCTTGTCCAGTGAACTTGCTGACACTCAATGGAACAGTAAGCCGTGTTCCAGCAGCAATGATAGATTGCTTCCCTTTCACAGTTGAAACACTGTAAAAAGAAATCCCAAAGAGCGATTACAAAAGGACATGCCATAACACAATACAATCAAACATTAAAGTATTACATAAATAAATATTGAATGTAAAAATCTACCCATTGTTTCTTTTTATTTTGAGATATCTCTTGGATCTGACGAGCATGCAAACTTTTTGGCCAATTTCTCCTTAATAACTTGAACATAAACGCTTCGTGTTGCAAAAAGAAACAGCATCCTCTGAGACTTTCTCTTGCGATTCCTACGTAAAATATTCAATCATTAATTTTTTTTAAATACATACAATTCTTATACGAGTCAAAATAAATAGATAAAAAGGTTGTTGGCTGGCTTTGGGTTCTCACATTAGATTCCTCGTCGGAAAAGTACGCATCTCCATCTAGGCTTTCATTGTCATCCAATTCATTCATAAATCGGAGAATATTAGGGTCAAGATTGCCATCAGCCAGATCGTTCAAATTGGGTTTCTTTTCCTTAGCAGCAACAGTAATTTTTACCGTCTTTGTGCTACTTCCACCAGCAGGTGTAGTAGCAACTGCAGCCTTAGGTCCTGTTGCTGAATCACGACGTGCTGGAGTAGTTGCTGCAACTGTGACAGCAGCATATCAATGTTTCATTCGCATTTTTACCACAAATATAAATGCAATGTGTCATATTAATTAAGACATACCTGCTGACTTATTGGCAGCGCCCGCTTTCTTTTTGACAGGACTTCCAGCAGTGGTTGGAGTTGAAGTTGCTGTGCCATTGGCCTTCCAGCTTGGTGGAGTTGCTTTTGTTTCAGCAGACTTTCTTGAGGTTTTAGGAGTAGCGGTTGCAGTTTGTTCACTTTTTCAACTTTTCGTGGTAACCACTTCCTCTGGACTTTGAGATGCAACTCGTGTTGCAGCTAAATTAAATCAAGACAATAGTTAGCTTATATCGAGTTGAATAATAGTTTGACTCGACACAACATGAAATATAAAAGTACTAACTTGTAGCTGCTTTTGCTGATGACGGTTCTTTGGGAGGAAGCTTCGAAGCTAAGTCAGGATCTTTAGCTATATCTTGAAATTTAACCAGTTTTCATATGCGTCGTTCCACATAGCAGTTCGTCTGACTTTTGACTGATTAATAGAAGTCTCGATGGGCTGAATGTTTTTCGCATCGATGATACCACGTTCATAATTTCCTCCAAAGTAGAGCATGTCGTGCTTGTTGCCATCTTTCTTCATTACCTATAAGACACGAGGAAGAAGCATCACCGTCAAATATTTAAAAATGTACAGTTCAAAAGGTATTCAGTGAAGAATCATGTCATACATATAAAAATTACCTTTGCCGGCCAATACAGATACCCTGTTTGCTTAGCCCACACAACTTCGTGGGGTGTCGAACAAGGCAAACAAAACCACCAATCGTGATTTTTTCATTTGACTTTCGAAAGCAATCGTGACACAGTTTTATTTCCTGAATGTCATGAAGAGCATCCCGTATGAATGCCTGTCCGATCTGTCCACCTTTCAACATATCTACTCCAAAGTATACGCCAATAGCATGAACCAGCGTTTCACAATCTATTTCAAACTCCTCCAGAGATGTATACCTAAGGCCAAACAATATTTCCATTAAGAGCTGAACAAATTCTGAATTCATAAGCAAATCAGCACAAAGAATTAGTTTTAGAGATTGAATACTTGACAGCGTACTTTCCAGTGGTGGCCTTATTCATCATAATTTCCAAGTCCAATGGGCATGTGCACCAGTAAATCGAATCGCCATGCATCTTTAACGTTTTTGGTTGAGTTCAGAGGCCACACTTAATCGCTGCATTTCTCCAAAGTTTCAATGCTCCATGATTTAATCCATATTAGTACAACGGTCAATAGTATCACTGTCAAATTTTATACATATTTACACTTCAAAACTTCATCCTCTACTTCATCATCTCGTACAATCGAGAACAGGAAGAACAAGTGCACCGCCTCTCTTTCCAATTCTTGAAAACTTTATCCGTTTTGCAGTGAAACATCCCCTTTTCGTCCATTTTCTTCAGTTTTGTGGCACCGTCGAATATTTCAAAATAGTTCCTGTCATTCATTGTAGCTTTACCAAAGTTCCTTTTCACGTAACCACTTATAAACAACCTCATTGTGGCTCTCGCATCGTTTTCAGCCGAATGAGTTTTGTTTCCTTGAAAATCCTCTTTGAACTCCATAAAATATGTATCACGAAGACTCATGGGCTGTAAGTTGGATGTACCTTCCTGTGTCCTCTTGTAAAACGTCTGTAAATCAAAAATCTTCAAATCGGCAGTGTTCAAATCCACGCAAAGGAAGTCTGTTGATCCGCCCACGACTATGACAAGTTTTTGGTCCATTACTGCCTTTAATTCCTTCGTCACTAAATGCATTGCTTTCCCTTTTATTAAATCAAATTTCCTGATTCCACTGACAGCGACCTGCTTCAGATTTGTCTTAAACGTTCATGGTTTGTGGTAAATATCCGCAGAATATATATTTTCTAGGTTGGAGTCCACCACTGCCACCTTCCCACCCCGAATGTTTGCAATCCCCGATGCTCCGGTGTCGCCAAGCAAAGTTACTTGTTCTGTGTCGTACGCAACCACATCCTTGTAGCAATGCCACCAAGCTAGACCCTCCCCACACCTTGATACTACGGACCGTGATAATGGGGGGGTCTTCGGTGGCATAAATTCGATACTTGGGTTCTCTCCTTAACTTTTTTCCAACAATCTCTTCCTCTTATTAAAACTATCTACAGGGTTAGGGCCAACCCAGGGCCGTTTTCTGTTGTGTTCTTTCTTGTTCGCATTCGAAAAAATATTCTTGGCGTGGTGGTTCTCCTCCATACCCATGTATTGCGAGAAGGCGAGGAGAAATCCGATCTTATCCCAAGAATTCGCCGATGCTGCCCATTCTAGTACTGCCTGCTGAGATTCTGAAATGTCTTGTGCATCATCACTATCCACCCAATCATTGGAATTTTGTTGAATTTGTGTAGGTATCGCAGCTTCATTGGCCAGTGGAACATTTGAGTGATCACGGCCCTTTCTTGGTGGAACCCTCGTTGGTGCAGCATTACTCTTGCGTTGTGAGCGAGAAGCATTTGATGGAACGCTTTTGGCAGCAACGTACATCATCTTGCTTGTTGGAACATCGACATGGGTAGGATTGGTACCTTTCGCTACTTTTCCAGCGCCCTCATTATCCATGTTTAAGTTGCCTAAAAATATTTAAACCCACATTTTACACTCTCAGTAATAACAAAATATTATTGTTAAATGTTCGGTTTTTAACCACCAACTCACCAGTGTTACTGTCAGTCACTGAATCTGTACAGGTTTTTGGTACATCCCAGTCGTCATAATCAGCGTGTTTGACGACAACTTTAGTGCCTAACTTCGGAACTTGCTCTGTTTTGTCATCACGACGTCCTGAACCTGAATCCAGCCATTCTTTAATATAGTCCAACTCTCTCAGACTTGGTTTAGCATTAGGATCATTACTATTGTAAGTAAACCAACTAGGTCTTAGAAAGGAGCGATTTTTATGTTGGTCTTCTTGATTTGTATTCATCCTGCTGTGATGTCCACCTCTCGATTCAAACTGCTTACTTTCCACATGATCTCGTCTGTCATTACCTCCTTCTTGATTCCATGAGCCACGCTGATATTGTGTATGTCTTTGATTGTCATTCGCTTCACGCTGATAACTTTGCCGACTACTCCCAACAACACCACGATGTGATGATGAAGCATAACGTTGATTTTGTTGATCATGTCTATCACGTCCGAGTCCGCGTCTGAAGTTTTGTCCATCACCAGACGAATGTTGACTTTCCATTTGAGAAGTAAACTGTCTTCCTTTGTTTTCATTCTTTCCATCAAAACTCCCTTGTCCTGAATAGAAACCTCGAGGTCTCTGTTGATCGTAATTTTGCTTTGGGTAAACAGGAAATTGCCGATTTTCAGTGGGGCCTTGTCGGCGATGGTCGTATTTATAGCTTCGATTATCACCACCAGCTCCTGTATTTTCTGGTCGTGCTGAGTTGGTGTTCCCGTTCTTTTGTTTTCTGAAATCCGGTGTTTGATCATCAGAATACTCCATTGGTTCGTAAGGTGGATTCCCATCCCGACGTTTTCCACGACCCCTCGAAATGTAGGCCGGTGGCTTGACTGTCTCGTCACTTGGCTTCCCCGCATCCATGCTAAAGTAGCCTAAAATATTAAAACCCACATTTTACACTCTCGTCAATAACAAAATATTATTAAAAATAATTATATGCAAATATAGTACCTTCTCGGAGAAAGGGCAAAAGCCAAGGTTAAAAATCAACGATCAAACGAATTAAATACAAGGGATGATAGTATATAGAATAGTCCTTCTCTTTATTTTCTTATTTAAAGCTCCTTCCTTCCGTAACCAAATTCTGATTACCTTTATACACCAAACAAACGACAACTTGTACAATAAATTCACAAAATGCATCATTATCAATAACAGTTATATTCAAAACAAATCGCAGCCAGCAGTTAACAAATCTTGCAACAAATCAATTAATGACAATCAAAACAAAAAGTCAGATAAATGATATAATATTCATATAAATGATGAATGCTAAAAAAAATACTTACCAACAATTGAACAATGACTAAATCACAACACCATAAGTACGAAGTTGATTATTAACTTACCACAACTCAAAACAAGTTACAATTAAAGCACTAAATTAATTGTCAATATCGATAAACAAAGATAAAATTTCCGTTTGATAAACAAGGTTTCCTTTAGGAGCTTAAAACGGCAATACATCGCAAGCCACAGTCCAATCATCATCAATATGCAGCGCTCAGAAAATGCTGCATATTGGACTCGGCGGCAGTATTACGTTGCCCCATTAACGAAACCCTTTTACCTGGGGTTTAATCCTAGGTAAAACATACCCGATCATGAAAACCTTTGGGTTTATTTTGTGAATACAGGGTTTAACTTCAGGTTACCCTCGGGGTCAAATTAACCTGAAGATAAACCCTACCTCTGAATAAGGCCCATGGAAGTATACAAAAATGATTAGCAATATATGCATCTTTTATCTATACATAACACACTAAGGGAAGGAATCTTATCACTTCAAAACAAGCTACAGACTTATGATGCATTAAAATAGGAAAAATGTTATCATTATCTTTTGTACACAGCAAGCACTATACTCACCACTAAGAAAGTCGTGTCAACGTGTCATGATTTAGATTGATGCATTTCACACAACATTCAAGACTCAAACTTTATACTTAATGTAGAAACGCGTTTTAATTAACATAATAATACATCAAAACGGGTGATATCAATATTTACCATCAATCATTTCAATCATCGTAAAAAGTTTTCTGGGTGGTGCGTCATGCAGTTTAATTCATGCTGATCTTCTTGATATCTTTGGAATTTATTAAGACGATATCCAGCAGTGTGTAACATATTTTGTATGCTGATTAAATACATACTACATAGTACGTACAAATAATGTAGTATGTGAAACGAACGTATTTTTTTCTATATAAGAAATTCTCTACTATTTCATATTTACATCAGGGTATTACTCAGAAGCGTGCCTTATAGATCTGTTTGCAGCTTTAATTCGCAAGAGAATAATTATAAATAACAGAACTGATGTAATTTTAATTCCACATAATCTGAACCTGAACTGGCATTCTCTGTAGAGTGGAGATGATATTATTATGATGCAAGTTTGCACGTATGAGGCTCTTTTACGCTTCAAAAGAAGAGCAAGGACTAATCTTGTTTTGTTGTCTGAAGATTACATTTTAAGGTGGTGTGCTAGTGACGACTAGAGCCTTCGGATCGGGGGTGTGGTGTAACGTTAAGCTGACTTTGGAATCTCCTTCATCTACAACAAATCTGATTAAAGTAACATTTATGAATTTAAATGCAAAAGCACAAAAATAAACTCATCGCTACTGTAGAAAACTGTTCTAAAGATTTTCTGTCTTCTTAAGATGCCAAAAAGTGACAGAATAGAATTGAAGACGGGAAAGGAGAAATCCTCTGCCTCGAGTTTAGAGTGTGTACACATCAACCCAAAAGCTGGAGATAGCTCTTCGATGGGGAGCACAGTTACAGTCTCAACAAATTATGGAACGTTGGGTGACAGCAAATCAGAACTTCGACGAAGGAAGTAAGTCAAAAATAAAAATTATAACAAGTTAAGTCTAGTCTTACTTCGTGGATACTGTTACGAGATAAAGAAAAAAAACAATGAGTTTCGGTTTTCTTTTCAACATGAAACGTAACCACATCCACATTGACAGAAGACCTCAACCCACATTTACAACCATACTACTCAATGAATCAACATTATGCGATAAAAAATTTCAATTGAACCTATATATATGTATGTATGTTAGAAGGTTTACTCCACAAGATGCAAAAAAGCATACATAATGCCAAAAAATTAGCTTCCAAACTCGCAAATTCATTCATTGAAGCAGTACCAAACATGAAGTGAACGTGTCCTTGACTTATGATCCATTGATTTTTTACCTGTTAAATTATTTGTGCATTTTATCATGTTGGAAAGTAATAATCATTTAAAAACGAACTTTTCCAGTCTGGACAGAGCTGTATCCAAACAGGGTATATGCAATTTTGTCCCAACAAATGTGGAAAAGCAAGGGAGAAAGTTTATGACGGATATCTTCACCACACTGTGAGACATTCATATATACATTTTAACACCTTGCCCGATGTAATCAGTTTTAACTTTGTATTAATTTAATTTGTGAATTTTATACAAGGTTGGAAGTTCGATGGAGGTGGACATTAACAGTTTTCTGCATTCTCTACTTTGGTTCATGGACATGTAATGATGAAATTAATATGTATATAGCTTTTGTGCAAGTTCTATTTATGCAAACAAAATCAAATAGTGCTTTTTAATATACTTTCTAGTTTTCGCACTAATTTGGTATTTGATCCTCTACGTTCACGGTGACATTGACAATTACGGGAATCAAGAATGGCAACCATGCATTACCGGAATTCAAAATTTCACTTCCGCATTTCTCTTTAGTGTAGAAACTCAGCACACTACGGGTTATGGATTTTACCATTTAACGGAGCTTTGCCCTTCCGCAGTAATACTCTTTTGTATACAGTCCATTGTCGGAGTTATTTTAGAGGGACTAATGGTCGGACTCGTGTTTGTAAAAATGTCTCGGGCAAAGAAAAGAAGCGAAACGATCATGTTTAGCAAAAATGCTGTGATTAACATGAGAGATGGCATTTTATGTTTTATGTTTAGAGTTGCAGGTATGTCCGTAATAAATTCAAAGAAACCTGAATATAAGTTGTAAGTGTAATTTGCAATTGAAGAAAATGCCATTTTTTTGGAATTTGCAGACATGAGGAAAACTCATTTACTGGAAGCCCACGTTCGGGCACAGCTAGTTAAAAAGCGGGTAACAAATGAAGGTGAAGTTATAGCTTATCATCAAGAAGAGCTTGAGGTATGTCTTTTATATGTGTTTGCAATAATTGAGCAACAGAGCATATAAAAACTTATCATGATGAACGGATCAAATAAATTTTCAGGTCGGTGGGGATGGAGAAAAAGATGACCGAATTCTCCTATTCTGGCCTACAATTGTGATACACAAAATTACAAAATCCAGTCCATTGCGAGACATCACTGCAGCTGATCTACATTGTTTTAATAACTTATTTGAAATTATTGTCGTTCTTGAGGGTATAGTCGAATCAACAGGGTTAACAGTTCAAGCCAGATCTTCTTATCTTCCTTCAGAGGTACGTATACACTTTAACGCAACTGGAATCTAGCGTAGAGTTTTTTTTTAATTTCTCAACTTCCTTACAGATTTTATGGGGACAAAGGTATGAGAATCTCACTTCATGCAAGACAAGCTCTGGTTTCAGGGCAATTGACTACGCTTTGTTTCATGAGACCTACCCTGCCATAATGACTCTTGACGAAGAAAAACAGAAGTACGAGTCGAAAGCTTGATAGTGGTATAACGATGTAGAAATTACTACGAGAAATCAATCACTCCTCAAGAACAACCATATTATAGCGTTTATGGAAGCTCGCCTTTAAAGCAGAATTATGACATTTTTTGCTATTCATACTCTTGTAAAATAGTGTACTTACTCGATCTATTACTGACATTACATTATATTTAATTTTCTAAAATTTTGTGTACAATAATTGCTCAAGTGAGTGACGCGAACCAAATAATATTTAAAGTGATATTAAACAGAAAAAATACGACCAATGAGCAAAGATCTATAACATAAATGTATTTGTTTGTTAATGGTTTATTTCACTACATTTATTGCATATATACTGCCACTTACAATTGCGGTACGGATAAGGAATTTCCATTTATGTATCTTCATTGAGCTTTACTTTCCAGAGCACATTTTTTTCTTATTGGAAATACCAACACACTTTTGTTTAAAAATAACACAAAGGTTTCTTTTGTTTGCGGCAATCAAACAAAAGCCGCTGCTAAGTGCATGCCAAATTATGTTATGTATCCAGCGAGCAAGTCTTAATTGAGGCTTTTCACATATTTAAACTACTTAATTCAGAACGGAACTCTAATTAAAATAAATTAATAAAGCTAAAGATAGAAATTTTTACCATTACCCCATCTAACTTTTTCGGGAGTGCGTCATGCAATTTTAATTATGCTGATTGCTGATCTTAATGGTTTGATCACTTACGTGCGAAAAGAAGTCTTGAGACTCTACCCACTACCCGTGCACATTTGTACATGTATAATAATATAACAAAGAGTTCATTTCATACCGTACGTTTTGGCATAACGAATTGCTGCTGCACTTATCCATACATCCGCCTACACATACAAATTTCCTTGCAGATGCAGAGATGCTCAAGAGAAATATTAAGAGCAGAACTAATGTGGTTTTAATTCCAAAATAATATGAACTCCAACTTTCTGTCGAGACGATGTTATGTTGTATGATTTATGACTTTATGAGGTACATGTCTGTCTATATGAATGAGTGATTTGAATGCATCATTGGGCAAAGTACAAAAGGAAGAGCAATATATGTTTAATTATTGGCTGAAGTTAACAAAGATATTGTGTAAAAGTTTAGATCCTACGGATTCGGGTGAGGTGGCTGGAGTTGGTTCGTGGAGACAGTTGAGTTTCCTTATGTTAGTTAAAAGTTGAAAAATCAGCGTAGCGTATGTGTACATTACCCAAAGGACTCTATCCCTTTCAACTTTTCACTCATATAACATAATATATCTAGTTTTGCAAGATGTTAAACGGTGATAAAATAGAATCGGATTCAGAAGGGGAGAAATCCTCCGTAACAGGCTTAGAATGTGTTTTTGTCAACCCGAATTTCGAAAGCGAAAGCTCTCCAACTGGAGCCGGCGATGTCCCTTCAAAATATATAACATGGAAAATGCACCAATCGATCCTTCGACGGAGACAGTAAGTCAACGAACGTGCCTAAAATTTTATATCCTACACCGACTACAAATAGCTTATTAAAAGTGGCGATCCAGTTTAATTTTAATACATCATGCAACATGACATGTGTAGCGCACATGATAGACGAAAAATTTCAGCTTTTCATTTTTTTTATCCAGTTTGGACCGAGCCGTATCCAAACATGGTGTATGCAATTTTGTGCCAAAACATGTTGAGAAGCAAGGGCAAAAGTTTATGACGGATATCTTCACCACTCTGTAAGAATGACACTTTGGACTCTTTCCGTTCATATTCATATTATTCTACTCAAAATATACACCTATTATTTTATAAATACTTGGGGTACCGTTCTGCATATATATGCATCCATGATTTGCAGATTGGAACTTCGATGGAGATGGACATTGTTTTCGTTCTGCGTTGTCTACTTTGGTTCATGGTTAAGTATGCTGAAAAACATACTTCTAATTTAACTTCGATTATATTAAAATGCAACTGGCAAATTGTCTTGTTTATAAGGCTTGTTAATTTGTTCTAATGCTAAGGATTTCATTTTTCCTTAAATTCGTTTTTAAGCATTCGCAGTACTTTGGTATGCTCTCCTCTACTTTCACGGTGACGTCCACAACTTTGGGAATCCAAATTGGGAGCCTTGCATTACAGAAATACAAAACTTTACTTCTGCCTTCCTCTTCAGTGTTGAAACACAGCAAACGACGGGCTATGGTTTTTATCATTTGACAGAACATTGTCCCGCTGCCGTTGTAATCTTCTGTTCGCAGTCCATTGTTGGGGTCATCCTGGAGGGATTGATGGTCGGAATGGTGTTTGTAAAAATGCAACGTGCCAAGAAGCGAAGTGAAACGATCCTTTTTAGTAAAAATGCTGTGATTAACATGCGGGATGGAATTTTATGCTTTATGTTTCGGGTTGGAGGTAGGTATAATACTACACCAAGTTGAGTGTACTTGGTAGTACACGTACTAAAATGAGTATTTCAACAAATTTAAGAACCTTAAATATTTTTTTGTGAAGATATGAGAAAAACTCATATACTGAATGCACACGTTCGAGCACAGCTACTAACAAAGCGGGTAACAACTGAAGGTGAAGTTATTACTGACCATCAGGAGGAACTTGAGGTATGTCTATAAATATAAATATGCGTGTTCATACCGTTTACCTAAATTTTGATGCAAAACCAAATAAATTTTTAACTTTTTCAGGTTGGTGGGGATGGAGAAAAAGAAGACAGAATTCTCATGTTCTGGCCTACAACTGTGATACATAAAATCACGGATTCCAGTCCACTCCGAGACGTAACTGCGTCAGATCTACATTCGTTTAATAACATGTTCGAAATTATTGTCGTTCTTGAAGGCATTGTGGAGTCAACTGGCTTAACAGTTCAAGCAAGATCTTCTTATCTTCCTGCAGAGGTACAAGTCACTATTATGCAATATTACTGTTTGATGACTCATTCAATTAGGTTATTGAATGTATTAACATGACAAAGAACATAATATGCATAAGAACACACTGTCTTCATGAGCATGCCACAGCTCTCTAGCATAAAGTTGAGTTGAAAGAAAAACTTATGGTTATTGATGCAACTTAGTTAACAAAAACTTTAATTTTCTCTGCAGATTTTATGGGGACAGAGGTTTGCTGATCTTACTTCCAGCAAGACACACTCAGGTTTAAGGGCAATTGACTACTTACAGTTTCATAACACTTTCCCTGCCAACATGAGTAACAGTGACAATATGGAGGATAAAAAGTCTAGTCAAGAGTCAAAAGCGTGACGTTTATCGTTTGTAAAACAACATTCTATCTAAGTAGTTGGAAAGATGTGTTTGTAGTTATTACGAATTCAAAATCAAATTACTAGATGAATTTCAATTATCAGCGAACCTATGACGGACGCCTGCACTAACAGTAAAATTCATCGTTAAGAAGCTTTTTGGTGGATCCTATATAGTAATTTGAAATATAGGGTATAATTTATTAATATTGGAGGAATGTAATTTTCATTGAATTTAAGTACAATTGCTCAAGGAGGAACAAGTTTCAGAAACCGAGTAATGTGAAAAGTGATATTAAGCCAAAATACCACACTAATATAACTGCATTGATGTGTCAGACAAATGTTGAAATAAACGGTTTCTTGTAACCAATTACTTCTTAAAAATTATAGGGTTCTTAAAGATGAAAGCATTTTGACATACATCCTTATTCATTTCAATTTTATAGAATAATTATGAAACGCCCACTGGATATGAATTAATTTATGTCTGATTGCCTGTCGATGAATTATGCTAGTCGCTTTAGAAGCGTGCATAACTGTTTTTGGTAGTACAAGAGCGTTCACTATTGTGAAATCATAGGTTGTTTCCGAATCCCTGAAAACAATTCCACCGTCACAAACATCTAAACATTTCCAGATTCATTCATAAAGCACCACAACACAATGGCCACCGTTTTATCCAATATTAGTACGGAGACCTTTCGGATTGCAACTTTTGTAAGCGAAAGAATTATTATATACAAAATTCCCTTTTTACTTATAATCATAATATATTTTGGTAATTGTTACAAATGGTAATGGTATGAAAGGTGGAAACTGGAGTAGTGGATCTGTCACAAACACCCACAGGTTTTAGAATGAACTCTACCCATTTCTTTACTGGAACCGCGTTTTTCATTTTGGAATGCATTCAGCTATACTTAGGGATACGGTAAATAGTAGAATGTTTAAGTAGGCTCGTATGTGTGGCACAAAAATATTTTTGTGAATATTGTATATTAATGCTTTCATTAGAACACCGGAAGTAATACTGGCAAAAGCATTTTTAAACGGGGAACGGGTTCATTCCATTGGAAATAATACAGTGGCTGACATGTTGGCTACTGGTCAACTAGACCTAGCCATGAGCCACATGTATTTCCTGGAGTCCAGAGCCCAAGTTGCAAACGCCTTGTGGCCACTAGTAAATGAGAAGTTTCATGCTTATTTCCAACAGCCAGCTTCACACTCATTTAGCTTGAGAAACAATGCCTTTGACAAGCAATTTTCATCATCCTTGATTATTGCTTTCTTCAACCTACTTTTGTTTTCTGGATTGTTGATATCATGCTTTCTGACTTTAAACCGATGGAATGATGAAATTATAATTAGGGGAAGGTTTTGTTATACCCAAAATTTTTTCAGGAACCTGAAAGAATCTTTGTTTTGGGCAGTCGCAACATTTTTTCAACAAGGCAAGGAAATAAATTATAACCAAATCTGTTGATTTGTTTTGGGAAAATGGGGCTCTAAATTAATTCATTTTCAGGTCACAGGTTACCCGTTGATGGATGGCAAGAACGATATTTAATTATTCTTGGAGGGGTCTTGAGTATCGGTTTATTTATTGCATATTGTGCTCTCACAACTGCAGCTCTGATGGTGAAAATCGTACCCATTCGAAATGTAACAGATATGTTTACCTGGAAGTATACATTTTTCGCTCTAGAGGTTGCTAAAACTAGGCTCTTGTTTGACGTTGACCCAAAGGTAAATACCTGGTAATAATATTTTTGCGCATATATACACATTCTGATGCAGACCGAAAGTGAAAGAAATTATACACTATTTTTACAGCTTGTATGGAAATCACCCAGTATAAATGAGATAAGAAGCAAGAAATTGTCAATCAAAAGAATTTTTACAAGTCGACATGTGCACTTGGACACACATGATCTTTTCTATGACACTTTGCGATCTGTTTTACCAAAAGAAACGGAGGTTTGTGAACTTTTGTCTGTAGTTCGTTATCATCAGAATGGGCGGCTTCAAGGTGGATTTTTTGCTAGAAAAGGATTTAAATACAGAAATGATTTCAATGTTGCGTAAGATCAACCAGATTATGAGTAAAAAGCTCATCGTTATTGGGTTTCACTATATATACAGCTATAGCTATTGCATTGTTTTTGTTAGTATCGGCCGACTTTTGGAAATCGGAATGGTGCGAAGGTTTCAAGCACAATTTGATAAAGACCGAATTGTGAGGTGCTCGCCGGAGAAAGTATTGTACCAAGAAAATTTGGGAATGTCTTACGTGGGTTCTGCATTTGTAGGCTTGAGCATTGCATTTGTTGCAACACTTTTGATTTTTCTACTTGAATATGCGTACTGGAAATGGAAAAGATATCAACTCTTATATTCATAATTATGTTGTATGTTTAGTTAGCTTATCGATACAGTTCCAACCGTCCAAAGGAATCTGGAAAATATTTATTTGCATTTGACAAGTAGGAAAATGGTTTCTAGTGCTTCAAAATTGTTTAAGAGTTTTGCTTGCTTTTCTTGTGATGCTAATGTAAACAATCTTTATCGTTACCATTTGAGGGGAAAATAAACAATGTAGAATGTAGCATAATATTATTCACTTTTCTGCTTCTCAAATTTTAGGACGTTTTTTGCAGAAAAGTAGAAGTTTGATTGATTGATTGGTAGTAATAGAAGCTTCTTTTAAGTAAATGGAAATTAACAATAAAATACCCGTTTGCAATTACTCCAGTTATTCAAAAGTGGATGTCTTTCGATAAAATTGTAAGTGCTGATGTATGTTGATTCAGGAAATGTAGAAAATGTGAATTTACTTTTATGTCCGTAAGTGGTTTTAGAACATTTGAGAGCAGGTGGTGAAAGTGCTAATTCGCTGTGTATTTGCTCACCCATGCGTCATTTTTTTGTTAAATAGGAATGCATATATATATATATATATTGTGTACTACGTGCCTCTAGAATATTGATGCTTATAAGATGAATGTGAATACATACACATAATGGTCCTGTACACATCATTCAAAATTTATGTATAAAAATCACAATTTTCAGATATTATGATAAATTCTCAAAATTGAAAATCGATAAATAGGATTGAGCAAATTACTACAAACTCTTGTTATAGCTTGAATTACATAAAAACTGTTGAAAATACATGACATTTGCTTATCGTGCCATAAGGCTTCACATTTTTTCAGAAACAAGAAATGAAAGTTTTAGTGATATTTCATACGGATACAAATACAGAGACATGAAGTGTGCTTCAGGAACACGAAGAAATTTGTCAAGTGAAACCATTCGAGTTGCACTCCAGGAAGATGAAGGAGTGGTTGAGCTGACGATGGAACCTTCAGAAAACTCAATTCAATACAATGAAACACATCATTTGAAAGGAATAGCAATCGATTTTTGGCAATATCTCGGTTTCATGCTTGACTTTCCGTAATCCATCATCTTTTCCGTATTGCTTTTGCTATAATTCAGCAATTACAAGATCAAAATCAACATTAGTTATACTTTTCAGCACACCCCAATTCACATTTGTGGACTCTTTCTTTCCAAACTCGGCAACTACTGCTTTAGGTGAAGCAGCCTGGAATCAAACATCCATGGGGCTACTCCACGAAAATAAAACGGATATTATAGGAATATTTTTATTTTTACTTCCTGTGAGATCTCAAATTGCTAACGCTTTATGGCCACTTTCTAATGAGAAATTTGAAGTTTACTTTCGTCAACCAGAGTTTACACCTTTGGACTATAATCCATATACTAAAGAGTTTTCCAGAGATGTTGCTGTAGCTGTTTTACTTGTGATGACAATATCGGCAATTTTGCTTGTCTTTGTCCATAGTCTTTCGCAGTGGGAGAAGTTGGCTGAGGAAAGATGGAAGAATCTGTTTGTGGATCACCTTAAACAATTTTATGACACACTTTTTTGGACCGTAGGAACCTGGTGTCAACAAGGCAAGTATAGCAAAGAAAAACTAATTTTTACTTAACATTTCATGTTGATGGATTTTTTTCTTAAACAGGCTCAGTTTTAATAACATTCAAATGGCAAGCAAGGTTGTTGATGTTATCAGTGAACAACTTCTTTGTGTTCATGTACATCCTATATTGCGCTCTTATTATTGCAACTTTGACCCAAGAAATAATTCCAGTGAAGAGAGTGGACCAACTGTTTCTATACCAGTACACATTCTTCGCCACTGGAGACTTGAAATCAAGGCTTTTCGTTGGAAATGAGACTAATGTAAGAAAGAGTCTAATCAATCTCTAAAGTTATAGTAAGTAAGTCAATGTTAAACGTTTTAATTGCAGCTTTTCTGGAACTCACCGGTATCTGCATACCACAATTATGATGATGAAAAAACACTTTCCATTCAGCGCATTTTTACTCATAGGCACGCTCATTTAGATACTCCGGATCTATTTTACTCGCAACTTTATTCTGGAATTGGGAAAATTTCTGGATATACGAATAATCATGTGTGTGATGTCCTGTCTTTCCTGCCGTTTAAAGGTGGAAACCTTCTCAGTGGCATGTATGCTCGGAAAGGCTTTGTATTCAGAACTGAATTCAATCATGCGTGAGATACTTTTACTTTCAGTCATCATGCAGTATTACTAGTCCGATGGCATCTTAAGTTTCAGCTTTTAATCTGTATGCTTTTGAATTCAAGATTTTCAAGAATCCGAGAAGTTGGTATCGGTTATAGAGTGCTAAGAAATTTTGACGCAGTAAAAATTACGAGGTGTCCAAAAGGAAAGGCAGACTATCAAGAGGACTTGGGAATGTCATACGTTGGTCCTGCGTTCGCGAGTCTCTTGATGTTATATGTTGGAGCTGGGTTTATACTCATTTTTGAGTTTTGCTTACATCGGAGAAGATGTAACAATGGAAGCTGATATGAAGAAGTTAGAAACTGTATATTTGAATGAAAATTGGTTTGCTTTACTAAGCTCCGTACCAAATGAATTAAAAGAAATATGTGAAAGGGATCAATAAAATAAAAATCTAAAAATAAAACCTTTACTTCAGTTAAGTTTGATGACATGCGACAGGTTTTTATGGAAGGTTGAAGTGGTGAAGCTTAAAGTTTTTATCTTCATTCCATTCCATGAAATATCATATCATGCATTCGTCATACATCCTTATTGTGCATGTGGGCAAACTATACAAAATGGAGTTCATAAAGTCTTCTTACATAAAACGCAAAATGTCAACTTTTTATTTCTGGATGATTTTTTATTCAAAATAAATAAGTATATCCATCTATATGCATCCAAACTTTGTGTAGGTTGCACTACGCATTTAAGCGTAATTAGGTGAGCAATAGCCATATACACGCTGCATGCATATACAACGTCTGAAACTAAATGCAAGGGCAAACGCCTGTAAAAGCCATCAACAAATGAAGAATGTAAACCTGATACTATCTTTCTTTTGTGTATTTCTATAATACTTCATATTGAAATCATAAAATCAATTATTATGATGTGAACTGCCTATGATAATATGATTTCAAAACCAATTTATGTGAGTGAAAATAATTGATGATAATCCTATTATGTTGTATCCTATTGAAAATATTTACTTGAATACCTTTAAGAGATTTCAAAAATGAAAAGTCACAATGCTAAAAAAGGTTACAATGTTAAAAAGGAAATCAACAGGCAAGGTTCACATCGATTAAATTGCTTAGTTTGTTTGGGCTCCGTGATACGCGTGTTTAATGAAAATATGGAGCGCGTTACAGGAACATGGAGAAATTTATCTAGTGAAATCATTCGTTTTGCAGTAATGGTAAATACTACATATTAAAAATTACATTTAAAAAGTTCCAGATTTTACTCTGAATCAAAAAGGAATTTATTATGCATTACGAAACCACAGGAAGAGGAAGGAATTGCTGAGTTAACAATTGAACCGTCGGACATCGCAATTCAATACAATGAAACACACTATGTTGTTGGATATACAATAGATTTATTGCTGGATCTCGGTTTCATTCTCAACTTTCCGTAAATAAGAAAAAAAGTTTAACTTTTCTAAATTAGCGATACTAACTAAAGTATGGGACGACTCCAGCTCCATTAGTAAGTTGTATTTTTCTTAGCATGCCTTCAGTTACGTTTGTGGACTCATTTTTCCCCAACTCGACATCCAACGCTGTTAGTGAAGCAACTTGGAATGGAACAGCGGCAGAGTTACTCCATGCAAACGAAACAGATATTATTGGAGGATTTCTCTACATGCTTCCTGTAAGGTCTCAAATTGCAAATGCTTTATGGCCACTTTCAAATGAGAGATTTGAAGTTTACTTTCGCCAACCCGATTTCACACCCTACGACTATAACCCATTCACCAAGCAGTTTTCTAGTGATCTCGCTGCAGCTATTGTCCTTGTGATGTTTATTTCTGCAGTTTTGCTTGCAAGTGTTCACAGTCTTTCCAAGTGGGAAATGACATGGGATTGTAGATGGAAGAACCTACTTTTTGATTATCTCAGACATTTTTATGATACCCTATTTTGGGCCGTTGGAACGTATTGTCAGCAAGGAAAGCGTTTAAAAAATAAATTGTTGTTTCGTCGATTTCATTCATTCTATGTAGTTCATTTAATAGATATATTATGTGATCCTTTTATTTACAGGCTCGGATTTAATTACATCAAAGTGGCAAGCAAGGTTGTTAATGTTATCTGTGAGCAACTTTTTCGTGTTCATGTATTTATTATACTGTGCGCTAATCATCGCCACATTAACCCAAGAAATACTTCCGGTGAAGAGAATGGACCAATTGTTTCGATTCCAGTATACATTCTTTACCTCTGGAGATGCTAAATCGAGACTTTTCATTGGAAATGAGACTAATGTAAGAATAGAAGCGCAAAAGCAAACACGAGGTGTGCCTAAATTAATATATGATAAAACATTTTTGTACTTATTGTATAAAGTTGTTGATCAATGCAGCTCTTTTGGAATCCACCATCATCCTCCCACACCAATTATGATTATGAAAAAGGGCTTTCCATTCAGCGAATATTTACTCATAGACATGCTCACTTGGACACGGCGGACTTGTTCTATTCCGACCTCCATTCTGAACTTGCAAACATTCCTGGATTAACGAAGAATGATGTTTGTGATGTCCTCTCAGTGTTACCATACAAAGGTGGCAACCTTCAAGGTGGAATGTATGCTCGGAAAGGTTTCAAATATAGAAAGGAATTTAATCTTGCGTGAGGTTTTTTGTTGTTACATCTTCATTTAGTCATCGCTTTTAATTGATACGGTAATTAATGATCATGTTATAAGGTTCATTCATTTTATGTACTTGTTTGACTTGAAGGTTTTCAAAAATTCGTGAAGCTGGAATCAGTTTCAGAGTCCTACGAATGTATGAAGCATTAAAAATAGCTAGATGCCCTGAAGAAAAGACGTACTACCAAGAGGATTTGGGAATGTCATATCTGGGCTCATCTTTCGTTGGTCTAGCAATGTTATATTTTGGAGCTGGAGTAATATTCATTTTTGAGTTTTTGATGCAGCAAAAGAAAAGGTGTAAAAGTGGAAGCTGATATCAAGCGGTAGAAAAAGCCAAATAACATTACTACACAAATATGTTTGAAGCATATACATAAATTGAATAAAAAAACCTAAAAATAAAGGCTTAAGCTCATAAATTTTCATGAGGTGCATATGTATGAAGTTAAGAATTTTTCTAAGAACGACAACCAATTTCATTTTTCATTTAAAAGTCATAATTTACTAGTCTACGCTATTTGAAGAGAAACTGGAAATAGATGTCGGCCAAAAAAAACAATAAAGACAGAACTAAGGGACCCTCTCACCTTTTGCTAACTAAAAATAATTTTAAAGCCCTCTCTAGCTTCCCCGACTATTCAAGTTCTTTAAAAGTTCGTTTCGTTGATAAAAATTAAAATATCACAGACATTTTTTAAAGGATTAACCTTTTTTCGGTCCTTCAAAGGATTAAAATACGCAAAGTATATGTCTGAAATGGTTTCAGAGAAAACCATGCACAGTGCATGCATGCACCTGTTTCTTGATTGATTGCATTCATATATACCTTGCTTCAGGTACTACTTCTTTCACAGGTTGTTTCCCCAGGTATGAAATTACAGGTAAGAAAAATAGATCCACTCAGGGAAGTATAAAAAGCCAGGACACTTTTACAAACAGCATCTCATTCTCTCACAACAACTCAGAAAGCAAACATCTCTCTTTTACTTCCAAAAGTTTTCAATTTTGAAAAACTCAATCACACCACCATGAAGTGCCTTTTGGTATTCACCATTGTCATCATCGCCGTTCACGGAGGTTCCTACCGTGTTCGCCGTCAAGGCGGAGGCTGGGGATCCGGATGGTGTAAGTTTTTATCTATATCCTATGAAACAATTATTCTTTCAAGGTTTCAAACTATATCTGTGACCTAATAAATCATATTATATTTGTTTTTAGCTTCAACTACCACCACACTCCCACCCACAACTACTGGATGGAGTCCACCAGAAACCACCACCACTGTCGGATGGAGCCCACCAGAGACCACCGTTGGATGGAGTGCACCTGAAACTACAACTCCACCACCAACTGGCTGGCCTGCACCTCCTCCACCACCAACCAATGCACCAGGATGGGGCCCACCTGCACCTCTACCACCACTCCCAGTTCTTGGTGCCGTTACTATTGAAGGCGATCTTGCTGCTGTCGGAAGTGGATGGGCAGGCTCCAACCACGGTGAAAATATTCAAGCCACCGGTGGAGCCGCAGTTGCTGTATCTAGTGCTGGTGAATCTGTTGTTGACCAAGCTGGACTTATCGTTCAGTTGGCCAACGTTGATTCCAATGGAGCTTCCGGTCTCCAGTCCATCAATGTGGAACAACTTGCAGAGGGTGCTGAAGGTGTTGCAGTGTTAGCAAGTGGATTGAGCGCCAGCGTTGCTTCCAATGGATGGTCAGCTGCCGCAGGGCAGGCATTGTCTAGTGCAAGTGGTACCGACAGCGTTATCGTCAACGCTTAAAATTATTTGTTTGAATTGAGTTGCCACTGTTTAAGTTATTACAATCTATTTATTGAAGGAATCGTGTTTTAGTAAATAATGAATGGTCTTACGTAATTTCTATATAGTTCATACTTTTATTTCGGTTGCATTTTCAGCATAATATTAATTAGCATAAATTTTGATCTTGTATTTCAACTATCATCATAATTTCATTCATACAAGCAGAAGAACTTCATAAATTCAGAATTGTCTGCATTGTCATATACATACATATATGAAAAGGTTGTTCACAGTAATTTCACAAAGATCCCGTTTTGTCCCTATGAAAAAGGCTTGGGCTCAACTCCATTAACTTTCTACTGTAGCTCAGACCTCTACACGCGAGAGTTCATTATATTGTATGATTTAGGCATACAAAAGCATGGTGGGACTACGGCAGGGTGTCTTGACCCATCAAGCTTTAAATCAATGCATTCCAAAACAAAGGATTCTTTTATACGTTGAGTAATAACTTTCTAGGATTTAGTCCAGTTAACTGTTTCAGAATTGTGTGTGGGGTTAGGAGTCTTCAGGCATGCCAATTATTATTAAGAAAGAACAAGCCCCTAACGGAAAATGCCTTTATCCAGTTCCCGTTAATTTGAGTCATGTGAAAGGAATGCATTATCTTGCCCGTTTATCGATTTCTTTATAAAAGCAAAGCCCATTTCCATTCCCCTGCTTTTAAGAAGCTGCCATAATAGACAAATCATCAGTTTTTGTTATTATCATCACACCATCAGGGAACTCGAGAAAAGAAATGGAGAATTTTTTAATTGTACTGATTTCTACAATCCTAATATTTGCTCAAGCTAACGTAATTGAGAGAAGTAAGTTTATGACGAAAACTTTTTTTCTTCTATCTTTTAATTTTGATTTTTTTGGCTATTTTGGAAGGACATATTCTCCTACTAAACTGTTATTGAAACCTACTAAAGAGTATACCTAACGTATCACTATATTTGTTTTCAGATCGTCCACCAACTTCCGTAACAATGGATATAAATGCATTGGCAGCAGCGTTTGCTTTAGGAAACTCGGGTGCATCTCAGGTGTCAACGCTTACCGTGTACGGAGATGGCTTAACCCCTGCTTCCTTGTCAGCGACAACACAATCAGGCTCTGTTGAAGCTAACGAAGCTCTCATTTCTCAGGAAACTTTAACCACAGAGGAACTAGCTGTTGCGACAAATGAGGCGGATATAGGTCAACTCGGTGAAGCGTCAGAGTCTGTTGAGTTTGCGGCAATAGGCTTGATGGTGGACCAAAGTCATTTGGGATGGGCTGAGACAGATGGGGAAGGGGAAGGTAGTGTTTTTGGTGAAATGGAAATTAATGTGGTTCCATAACTCAATTGAATTTTATTTGCCATTTTTTTTATTATTTTGTATTGTAATTTAAGTTAAATTATCTTTAAAATTTATGACTCAATTAGCTATATACATAGATATAAACTTAACTTAATATTGGTGTATTCTATGGCTATATAGTATATGCCATGAAAAATTGTAAGTTTGAAACTGAAATAAAGGTGTATTGTCATGTTTTAAAATATTATATGATGATGCCTACCTTTTCAAGTTTTTACGAAGCAATAAAGCATTATTTGCATTTATGTCATCAACTGACTATATTATAGTAGCATATATGTATTCATCCAACTGGATATTCATATTTACGTCTCTCACAGCATTGACCACAGAAGCAAGCAAATATAAGTAAATAAGGTTTTTGAAATCATGCTTTAAAGCTTACTATTAAACATGACTACGACAGTTCATGATGCATTGAATTATTTATTGAAGCCTCCTCTTAAACAGCTTTAACTGTATAGATTTAAAAGTTTGGATTGATAATCTACATTCCAATTAATTTACACGTAACAGCCTTGGCAGACAGTAGTAAAAAGAATAATTTTGCATGCATACCTATGTATAACAAATCCATTTCTCATTTATGTTAACTGTCGTAGTCGTTGGTTTAAGATTTCCTTTATTGTTATCGGGCTATGGATTTAAAGATTTTACTATACTCTAATTATTTGAAAGAACTTTGAGTTTCCAGTTATCATTTCCTGAAGATATATTTGGATTACTATCGATCTATTTTTCTAATTGTCATTCTAGCTAACATTTATAGCTCATATATCGTTTTCAATAGTATTTAAAACAATCGACAATGTGTGATAAATCAACCCTCTCCGTCGCCCACTAATCGACGTGGCTAACGGAGAAATGTATGAGCAGTCTTAAAATAGAAGAATCATGAGCAGGCACCATGGCTTAGTATAAAGAACACATTGTATCATAAAAGTACCCTTTAAAATGGACATTTAAATGACTCCCTTTTAGATATTGTAAGCATCAATGATTTTCAGTTAGCCATATACCTAAATTACATTTGTTAGAATGGCTAGACGCTAGACACATGCAATATACAATATCTGATTATTTTTAGTCACAAAAAAATACCGTCTCCAGGCTTAACGTGGACTTCAACCTTATCAAAGGCACTAAACAAAGGGGCCTGTTGTGGGCTACCAAAAATAATTTTAATCCTTTTGATATTTCGACTGCGATTATAAAACTGAACGAGGGGTACGGATGGACTTTAAAACATTAAAATGAAATAGCATAAATAATCCTTTTGCCTTATTCTACCTTCTTTCATATTTTGTTAAGCCAAATCCTTTTCCTATTTTTGGGATGGGAATATGGAGCTAGGTACCCGTTGACAATGGGCTGGTACATTCTGGTACCACACATACAATGAATGTCTTTGATATGGTGTTGCCTTGTAATACAGAAACTCGTCCAAAATTTCAGTATAAAAGGCCAAGGTCCTTTTTCAAATATCATTCAGTCACATTTGTCTATTCCAACTACAACCATCAACTCACTTCAATCTTCTCCTTTTGAAAAAAAGTATCACCATGAACTCCTACGCTTTCGTTTTTGCTGCCTTCGTCATCGCTGTCCAGGGAGGTTCCCTCCGTGTTGTCCGACAATCCGGCGGTTGGGGTAAGTTGTCGCTATACTAAGTTTTCATGGTTTTAATCATTTTGGTTGAAAGTGTTGTAAAAGTATTTTGATTTGAAAACATTTATTTAATCAACAACTTTTCTCTTTTTTATTTTATAGGAGCTCCTCCACCACCACCACCCCCAAGTGCCGAAATTATTCTGGAAGCCGACGCTGCTGCTGTTGGTGCTGGTCAGGCTTCTGCTGCCCAAGATCTTTTGGTTGTTGCTGATGGAAACCAAAACGCTCCCGCTGGAATCCTTCTGGCAGCCGGAACCACCGCTCTCGTAGCTCAAGATATTGACATTGACCAAGTTGGCATTATTGACAAACCTAACCAGTCCAGCACCAGTCTTAACGTTGTATCAGTCGATAACCTTGGTCTTGGCAACGAATCTGCTGACATTTTGGCGGTTGGAGGTGATTCTGTTACCATTACCATTGCTGGAGCTGACAGCGCTTCTGGAGCTGGTGCCATTGCAGCCAATGCCAACTCTTCCAATACCCAGAATCTTAAACGCAACTAGTGCTAATCGCGTTATTCATTGTGCGTTAATTTATTTCAACATTTATTTATATTGATATTTATTCGACATGAAGTGAAAATTGAACCACGTTTGAAATAAATCGCTAAGCGTATCGATTTACAAATATAATTGTGTTTACTATCATTTACATTAACCAGCATTTACATTCATTTAATTTTTATCACCAAATAGCATCCCCATGTTAAGCCACATAAAATACAATAATAGGGTTTCACATTCAAGGTTTTATCCTTCCTCTGGGTTTAAAAACTATTTTTACTTCTTAGAGTTGGGGGAACAACGCTTCGTAAGGCGGCGGAACCTCGTCCTCTTTAGCAACTTTTCCATTGAATTGAACTTTTCCAACAGAACCTTCTGTTGTATCTCTAGTTGATATTTCTTCCAACAGTTCCTCTAGACTTGTACGCTTATGTCTCTCCGCAATTGCTCCATTGCTGTTGGGACTTAATGAAGATGCTGATGTTACAGTTGTCATTTCAAAGGGCCGAGTATCCCCTTCGTTAGAGGCGTATGTGATTACCGTAAAAATTGAAAAATTTCCAGATCCTCCCCTAGAGCATGGAGCAGAAGTTCTGGGAGTCTCTGTATCTATTACAGTATTTCTTCGCGTGGAGCAACGACTTCCCACTTCTGAGAATTCTGTACTGATTCCACTCAAGCTGAATCTGTCTGCACTGAAAAACACCGACAACCAGATTTTTAAAAATAAGTGTGTAAGGCAATCGAAGTAGTAGTAGTAGTAGTATAAAAGTTTCCATACCTTGTTAATTTTCTCAAGTAACGGAGTTTTATCAGCTCTGTAACGTGAAAGCAACAGCATAAGAAAACGACCACCAATGCACTTACTCCACAGTATAGGTACATATCATTTGGAACAGGCATGATGAAGATTCTTTTCTGTGATAACCTTGAATTCTGGATTTCTTGCTTCTACTTTCCAGGTGATTTTGAAAATCCAGGCTCCAATAAATTTGGGTTGGAGCCATGTGATAGGCACGGGTGCGGATACATTGTGAAAAGTATATATATTGATGGCTCACATTTTTGTTCAAGGTGAAATATTGTGTATCTAGTTGAGTATTCCTCGGTTCATTTGTGGTTCAGTCAAAGAAATGATAAAATATGATCGTGTTTTGATATGCTTCATTATAAGCATTGCAAGAAGGCGTTTGAGCATTTAGATGATTATTGATGAAGTGTGAAAAATTGCAAACTATGTGATGGTCAAGGTGCTAAGTTGTAACTTGTAAGTGGTTTTCGCTGGGGTGTAATGAACTGGAGCAATAATATGATTCGTAAAATAATATGCTTAGGAAAATTGATCCCATCCACATCTCACATTGTAAAAACTATACTAAATTGCTGAACAAATAATTATCTTTCAACTCCTTCACAGAATCAAAACATGACATTGAGATTTAATTGGACTTCTTACATTTATCTTTTAGCTACAAAATTCTTATAATGTTTTTGAAGACTTTGCTATTATTTACACATTTATTACACACTGATGATAATTATGTATATGATACTGACTGACTTATAAATAAAGTACTGCGCTGGAATTTCTCCTTTCAGTTGACGACCCTAACTCTGCTGTAGATGGCTGAAGAAAACCTTTATTCTCATTTTTGCAACCCCACTCATCATCATCTCTGGGAATTAAATTTTCCAGACTGATCGTTAACTTTTTTGAGTTGCATTTGCTATAGGACAGCGAGGGATACGAAGGAGGTCGAAGTATGATTGCATCAGAAAGTCTGGAAGTGGAATTGTTGGAGCACTGGTAGCACGGTGGTGGAGAAACAACGCTATCAGTTTGATCATTCATGGTTATCACTGACGATAGAAGATTGGGATTTCGTGGATCAAACACGAATGTTTCTGCACAGGAGGAACTAACATTATTAGATTTTGAAGTTTGCGTTGTGCTTTTTTCTTCGGTGACACCAGCTTCCTTTTCCGTTTTTGGGAATTTATCAACGTCATGCCTGATTGGAAAAACAATTGAATTTTTTTTGATAATTTTCTTGCAATAGTATATAAAGATGAATGATTGATTTGGCATACCACGGAGAGGTTAAAGTTGGATTGGTCATTTGCAATATGTTGACCAAGGAGATTTTTGCAGCTTCACGTTTCTTTTTCCAAATTCCTCCAGCTTTCCACCGAGTAAAACATGACTGCACTATAATAAAGCTGACACAAATTGAGAGGAAAAGCATGGGCAAAAGAAGTATTAGGCCTTCCATTGTGAGTTCTCTTTACTATAGTCAATAGTACACACTTATTGGCCCTTGGATTGTAATTAATTACCCATCCTTTCTTGGATTTACGGCGAGTCCAAACCAGAAAGATGAGATAAAAAATTTAAACTGCGTATTATAAACAAGTATTCTTAAACCATCTTTTCTCAGCGCATGACTCATTTCGCTATCCAAGCAAACACAAACAAGTAAAAATACTCATGTACTCACCTTGTGCATCCAAATCCAAAACTCAACATTATATTATTTAATTAGAATATGCTCACGCTCTCCAAGTTATTTTTCGCATGCCAAACAATATGAGCCCCATATGTATGCATTATAATGAAAATATTATGCATCAGTGCCGATCCATTCCACCTTGGATGTGTTCCCCTTGTATATTACCTCCACCATCATAGCCATTATCATTTGAATCGTTCGTCTATTACACAAGACTTATGCTTCTCCATGTGGTATTAGAGCTTGTTATGATAATTAGTAGTACAGCGTCTACACAAATGACTAACTTATAATATCCCACACTCAACTCAACATCCTTTCCATCACACGTTTTCTGAGCTAGAAATATTGCAAGCCCTGCTCGTTCAAAGCTCTTCTCCTCCAAATGTTTTGAAGACAAAGACATGTATATAGAGAAAAGTTCTTAATTAATGATAATTGCACCCGCATGCATCGTATGAACTCACTTGCTTATAGTTGAAGGTAAAGTAGAAAAGTTCGACTCGACAATATTACATTGCATGTATATATGGCACGTAATGTAATGTGCATGTCCAGGTATATTAATTGGACTTTGAACTTGGCTCAATATCATCACACGCTTGCTTGTTTCCCAATTATAGACCCGTATTTGTCAATTCAAATTGTTTTCTAATTAATAAAGAGTTCTGCTTTCTCCTAGAGGTTTCTATATTTGCGTGTTAGACAGGTACGTACTTACTCACAGGGACACAAGTAGGTCATGGTAATTATTGTGTTACCAGTCTACCTGAACTTCTCGCTGTTAAACATGTGCCATGCAGGTATACCTAAGATACTTATGTTCTTGAGCCAAAACTCTACTGGTTTAAAATGCTTCGGCATTGCCAACCCACATTTGACTTTTACCAATGAACTTATCAGTGCAATTAAATTTTAACCGATGGTAGTTTTTACACACAAGTGGATTTAAATCTACCTTTATTTTTAAGTAGTTCAAATTAACTTTTACTCATCTTGAACAATAATTAGAGTGACTAAGACAAACCCAAAATACATAAGTGTGCAATAACAACACTTATTATGCATTTTAATTTCAAAATTTGATCCTTGATTGAACACTGTGCAGAGTTGACAAGCTGGTCTTTTTCTTCTGCGCTCAACGTTAGGATCGCTACGCTGGTAACTCCTTGTGAGCCCAGAACACGGGTAAGGGAAAGGTAAACCTCGACTTGGGTTCAAATATATGTAAAATATAAGTTTGTACATTATATGTTAATGTTATCCTTAATTCCTTGACTAATGTTGACACTGGGTTGACAGCTCGTGTATTTCCAAGAACCCCCTTTAATAATACTGGTAATATTTTTCATTATCCTATCATATATTGTTTACTTGGAATTGTTGACTGCCATCTGTCAATCCCTTCTTTCGACGCGTTACTCGTAAACAAGCTAATTCTAAAATAATTTCATTTTTAGATGAAGTAGCACATTAATATCATTTAAGTGAATTGCAATGAATACAATGTTCTCGTCACATTAACGCAAAAAGTTGCTGAACTAGAATGAACTTTAGAAAAATGTTTTTTATGAGTTAAGTTTCAACCACCGTATTTACTAATGTACTCACAGTCATCTTAAAAATTGAGAATTTTATTTATTGATTTCAAAACCATTACAACAATGGCCAAATTTTCTGTTTTATATCTCGTAATAGCAATTTTAGCTTTGGCTTGAAGTAAAAATTATGACGAGAGCCGATGAGTAAATTCATATGATTTTCACGTTTACATTTATAATGGAGTTCAGCGTAGCAGACAGGAAGTTTTAGCCCTTAGGTATTCGGTATTCTACATGTTAACTGTATGTTTCAACGGTTCTGAATAAGAAATCTAATTGCTTTACATTTATTTAAATTTGTATTTTAGGGATTAAATTCAAGAGTAAATATATGTATAACAACATGTATACATTTTAATTTCAAAATTTAATCTTTGATTGAACACTGTGCAACGTTTGTGCAGACTTGACAAGCTTGTCTGTTTCTTCCGCGCTCAACGTTAGGTTCACCACGCTGGTAACTCCTTGTGAGCCCAGAACACAGGGGAGTGAAAGATATACCTCGTCTTGGATTCCATAAAATCCCTGAAATTAAAAATATTAATATGTAGAATGAAATCCGATCAAACTAAGTTCTCAAATGGTCTATATATTCGATAAAGCTGGTATATTATACTAATACATGTACCTTGACTAATGTTGACACTGGTTTGACAGCTCGTGTATTTCCAAGCAGGGATTTCGTAATACTTGCCACACTGAGTCCTATTGCCAAGTTAGTGTAGCCCTTCAATTTGATGATCTCATACGCACTATAATTAAATGAAAAAGACCGTCGCTACAATTTCAAACAGACTGTCTCACGACACCCCATCATCTTTAATGCATTTGTTTTACCTGTTGATAACTTGCTTATGCAAATCTGCCCATTTCTCGGGATTATTTTCATCCACCAGATTAGGATAAATGTCAAGTAATCTTACACCGGCAACGTTGACGCCAGACCACACAGGAACTTTAAAAGCATTATCGGGCATTTCTTCAAATGTAGCAACTTTTGATTTAACAACAGTAAGCATATACATACGTAAGCATTTAAGCATCTACTGCTTTAGTAAAACTACAGAAGATATGTTGGCATCAGTTTTTACTACGTTTAAAGAACTTTGTACGTGAAACTACAGCTTGGGAAAGGTCGGAAAGCTAAATACAACATGAAAGAACATTTATCTATTTCAGGATTAGTGACGAAAAGTCATTTTATTGCGGTTATAAAACTACAGTAGGCATGGAATGCAATGAGAATTGAGTGCCTACGTGATAAACAAATTCTACTGCCAACATGCCAATGCCAACCTACTGCTGAAAAGGTGAACTTGAAAAACAGAAGATAGAAAGCATACATTTTACTAGCTGAAGCTGAACTAACGATAAGTACTATACGCTGCAACGCTTTTTAAAGTCATAAAATCTTCTCAAGAGCAGAAAACATTGAATGATTTTTTATATAGGAAATATTTATATCGTCCATACCACTGCTGTCCCCATGCTCTCCAATGATGTACCCGTGCAAGCTGGATGGTGCAACGTGAAGCTTTTCTGACATGAGAAAGCGAAATCGAGACGAGTCTAAATTTGTTCCTGAGCCAATGACCCGATTTTTTGGCAGGCCACTCAATTTCCATGCCACATACGTTAGGATATCAACTGCAATGTTAGGAAACACGTGTATATAATATGTAAATACACCGTATATGGGTAGGGTAGACCAGTTAATATTGTAGGTTCAAATTTTAATGCATTTTGAATTTATAATTAAATATTACCTGGATTACTAACAATGAGGAGTAACGCATCCGGGCTATTTTTGACGAGAGGAGGAATAATGCTTTTGAAAATGTCAGTATTCCTTTGAACAAGATCAAGCCGAGACTCGCCTTCTCTTTGTCGAGCACCAGCGGTCACAATAATTACCCTAGATCCAGATGTCACCGAAAAATCTTGAAGCAATCACATAAATTAATTTATGTAATGAATTAACTGAATAGGTTACAAGAACTTTGCAAATCTGTGAATTCTGAGTATAATACCTGTTCCTGCAGAAATTTTTACAGGCTTGCAAAATACCAAACCATGTTGAAGATCCATCATTTCTCCTTTCACTTTATCGGCAACAACATCATAGAGAGCAATTTCATTTGCAATACTCTAGATAATGTATTCAGAATAAACCGTTATAACGTGAACATTTCAATTCCATGATACTTCTTATTTCAAAATAGAATCAAACCTGATTTAGGATGCTATAAGCACATGCCATTCCAACTTGACCTACTCCAACAACCGTCACTTTTGACCTTGATGACGAAGCCTCCTCTGCAACAGGCGTAAATAACACCTTCCCGATGCCTTCAGTTGTCATGATTTAAATATGTGTTGACTTGAATGGGAATATTGGGAATAAGTGTGCAAATAATTGTCCAACAGCCAGTAAGATCTAGTATGTTCTCTTCCACCACCAGAATTAAACTGGAGGAAGATAATTCGGGAAACAGCTGCCTTTATGCTGTTTTGTGAACATTTGCATGTACATGTATTTAGTACATACAACATATATTCATCGTATATGATAGTGTTCCTTAATAAATTGTTTAACTTTTTTTCAGAGGCAGAGATTGTAAGTTGTTTGAGCGAGCGTGCAATATTGCATATTTGTGAAAGGTGCATTTAGATTTTGGGTGCACGTGACGGAAAGCAGCAAAGCAAAGTTCATAATGTAAATACTATGTGCACACTGCACTTATTTGATGCAAGTAAGAGAAGCTCGCTTTCATTAAACCATTGCTTTTATTCGTGTTTGCACATTCATTGAGATAACGATATATAAATAAGATGTTGCCTCATTTGTTTTTTCGCTATCTACATATTTACATACATATCGAGGAACACCAAAAACACACAAATGTAGTTGCTTTAATAGACACAAGCCAAGCGAAGGTAACAAACACGGGCACATTCATTTTGCATAAGAAAGTAAGAAACTTAATTCATGGTTGCGTTCAAATTCATTCAGCGGTGGCTGGATCATTTCAAGTTTTATCTTATGAGAGCGCATAATTGGAAGCTGTTTTTAAAAATTAAGCCTCCTTGGCATTACACAGTATCTCATTCCACATTGCTGTTATTATTTTGGGCTGAAAGCATTATTATTTCAATTCGAGACAACAGTGGATGCAATCCGCTACAGAGACACAGAATGCTTATTAGCTTAGCGTGTTAGCCCAAACTATAATAACAACATAATCTGCCCCCGCTTGGACTAATTCATTTACCTTTTGTTTTAACATGATGTGGACCTCCACATGAGTCAATGTGTTGTTTTCTTGGAACTGTTGACTTTCATTCCCTTCTTCATGCATCTCTTTTGAGCATTCCATGACGTATATTACTCGTAAACAAACTAATTGCACTGATTCTAACATACTCTCATTTTTTTAGATAAAATACGACATTATTACCACTAATATGAAAAAAGCAATGAATAGAACGTTATCTTCACATTAACGCCAAAAACTTGCTGAACTATACTGAACTTTATAAAGCTTGTTTTTTGCGGTTAAATTTCAGCCATTGTATTTACTTATTGACGTCCTCGAAGTCAAAAGAAAAATCTACAATTTTCCTTTTTGATTCCAATAGTTCAATCTCAGTGAGACAATGGCCAAATTTTCTGTTTTATTTCTCGTAATAGCAATTGCAGTTTTGGCTTGGAGTAAAAATTATGACGAGAGCATAGTAAATGGATATCATTTTCACGTTTACTTTTATAGTGGAGTCCAACGCAGCACACAGGAAGCTTTAGCATTCCGGTATTTTACATAGATTATTCGCATTCCTCATATGTTATTCGTATGATTTCAATATTTTGAATATGAAATCTTATTATTAATTTAAATTTGTTAAATTTTAGGGATGCAATTCAACAACAAATATACAAAGGAAATCTACGTAATTGTATAATAAAAGCAGTTAACATAGGACCATTTGGACCTCACATGGTTGGGAATTATGAGACTTGTTGCAACACAACCTCGATTCCACAAGCCCTCTCCTTTTTCATGCTTAATCATGGAAATTTGACCGTCCTCTTTCACCCTCTGACCCGCTACGAAAGGTTGGATCACACAGGTCGAGAAATGTTCCTTGGCCCACGGTTACCAATGGACATTGGTGTTCTTTCCGACGATTTACAAGACTATCTTGATATGTGTACTACAACTGAGCAGAATAGGCAATATCCCTCAAGTATTTCTAACATTCAAGGTCCTGGAGACTACAGAAAAGCAGCTCCTAAACTACCCAACTCATAAAAGGATTTAAAAAGTAGTATTTTAGAAAGTAGCATTATGTTCTGAGTTAATTCTAAACTATATAAATATAGTGTTGTGATTAGCGTCATGTGTTATAAATAAAATGATTTCATACAGCCGAAAATTAAGTCAGACATAATTTTGGCAATAAATTGTCAACTATTATGTCTCACACGTTTTCAAGTCACTGCATGTGCTCCACTTGTGTGACTGGGTTTACATGCAGTTATGTTTTGGATAACTTAATAAATTCCTTCTCATCCTTCGTTAGTATATCTTATTTCGGTTTCAACAAATGTTGTGTAATAATACTAATAATACTTTTACCTCATTGCTTTCATAAAATTTGCATACATCTTGATTATACTTGTTTATTTACTTAGAACCAAAATGAACAGGACGTTAGCGATGACATTAATAGATAAAGCTCACGACACACACACTAGCCTTTCAGCTTTTCAACCTTTCATTTCTTTGGTTTTGATATTTCCTTGTAATTTCCATTAAGATATGGAAATTGCGTCATAAATTCTATCACATGATTTTTCAATAATAATGATAAGCCACTTTAATCTAGTGACACAATGGCAAAACTAATCTGTAGCTTTATAACATTTAAGCATAAAGAGAGGAGACTTCTCTCACCAGAGTCCAAGTCCAATCGCATTAACAAATTTCCCATTTAAAATCGTGGTGTAGAAACTTCGAAAGTAGACTTTAAAGTTTAAACATGGCTAACAGCAATGCGTCTCATTTTCCCCATATTGTCTTCCTCTCGTTATTAATATGTGTGATGTACTGCTGGAGTGCAAGATTAGATGATAGTGACGTTCACGGATATCATTTTCATGTGTACTTTTACCCTGGATCACAAAAAAGCTCACAGGAAGCAATAGTGTTTCGGTAAGTATTACAACTTAAAACAAAACTGTTTAAAAATGTGGTTGAATCGCAGTTATGATATCTTAATATACTTGTCTTTTGTAGGGATGCAATTCAGAGTCAAATTTTCAATGGGAAAATGAAAGATTGCGTAGTGAAGCCACCGAATATGGGAGCATATGGTCCACATCTAGTTGGAAACTATGAAACTTGCTGCAATAAAACCTCCATTCCGGAAGCACTCTCTTTCTTCATGCTAAATCATGGGAATTTGAGCGTACTGTTCCACCCTTTGACACGATATGAACGGATGGATCACTCTGGACGAGAAATGTTCCTGGGGCCAAGATTACCAATGGACACAAGTGTCCTTGCGGACGACTTGCAAGATTATCTAGACTTGTGTACATCCTCAGAACAGTTTCCTTCATTTTCCTTTAGCGTTGGAGATTCAGGAGGTGGGTCATCTAGAAAGGCAGCTCCCAAACGGCCAAATTCAAAATAATGAAGTAACATGCGAGCTTACAAAGTTTACAAATATTATCTATGATTTCAGGTGTTAACTAAATCTATCCTCAGTAAAGTTATTTAAAAATGTTGTCAATCCGAGAACAACTTCTACATTATTCTAATATGCATTTTATCAAAAACTAATAAAAGCTGACTGAACTCAAGTTTCAATAAAACGATTTTAAAATATATTTGTTTAGTTGTAACATGTGTATAAATCATTATAAACGTCTGCATGAGGGACAAAATGAACTTTAAATAAAGATGTGCTGCATTGCACTTATAAATTATATGGCGAGTCTTTCTCGTCGAGTAAATTACGAATATTTGTGAAATGTAACACGTCGCAATAAGCAATTCAGTCAATAAATATATGCCAAGTCATCACTCACAGTATCAATCAATCATTTCAATTACTTTATTTTCAAATTTTCAAATTACTTTTAAAATGACACAGTTTTAGGGTTGCGAGTTACAATTACAATCTATTTATACCACCTGTGTAATTTTGCCAGTTCCCTTTTCAATATAATTCTCTGTATTGTCAGTAACTTTCTTCCAGTATCCAAAATGCTTGTATAATTCTTTTCTCGTGGTGGGTTGATCAAACGCCTCAAACATCCGGACTTTCATTCCCCTTTCCTTCGCTGTAGTTTCCATACGCTCCCAAAACTCTCTCTGCTTCCCCACCGTGTTTAATTGTTCTGGATTGAAGTCACTCTCGCCAGAACTTGCCCAGCCAGTTTCAATGATGACATCAAGATTTGGATTAACTTGCAAAAATGCATTTCTGTACTTTTCATAAATTTGAACAATGTTAGCTACCCCATCAATCGCGGCTTCTGTTCCTCTTGAAGGAAAAACGAAGCAAGACACGAAATCACAGGATTTCGCCAAATCGCTAATTTTATCTTTATTTAGCCCATCCACAATTTCTGAGCAGATGTCCAGCTTTGCCCCAACTTTCAATCCGAGCTCATGTGCTCTCCTCACGAAACTTTGTTGAAGTATGGAATGAACGTGTAAAATATCTTCAGCATCTTGAATCGATCCCCATTGATTGTCCGCATTTAGAGATATTCCCCAAACGGTCCCACGCCACATTGAATTAGCAGTTCGAGAAGCATCCAATGCGAGTTCCAAGTCCTTTTGCTCCTGACCATTTTTTAAGACCTTTGCCCCTTGGCAAACTTTAAGACGAGTTGCTTTACTCTCTTGATTTACTTGAGCAGCCAATCTCGAGATCAAACTTTCAGTATGTTCCGCATCTGCTGCCATTGAGCTGGTGGAAATGTAATTGAATTTGGTTTGTATCACTTTCAACATACGCTTAATGCTTTCCGCAGTTGGTACATCATCTCTATAGCTGGTGTGAGGGCTGAAACTCACTTCAAACATGTAGTCTCCAGGCTTTGAAGCTGCGGGTGGTTTGCTTTGGGAGTTGGATTGGGGAGGTTGATTTTGTCCTGGCGTCCCCACATTGTTATTATTTGTTACTGTTGTACCATTTCCGTACTGGATTTGAGTAACTTGTATTGTAATTCCGGAATCGGGCTTTGGTTGACTGTTTCCTAATGTTTGACTGTTTCCTAAAAATGGTAGACAACCAATCAAAAAAATTCTCAAGGACAGAGAAAGTAACATCTCGTTAATATGTCGGATAAGTGTTCCGTTGTTTTTGGGGAAGTTTCTAAAGATTTTCCCTATACGGTAATGTTATTTCCACGATTGATTTGTTTCTTGGCTGAAGATATATATGGTATTTTACAGAAACAGCTTGAAATATTGTCCAAATGTGATAATGAGCTTGCTATGCGTACGTCATACGTAGTGCGGGGTACATGATGATTTAGTAATGGATGTCGATGTGGAATTCACTCATTAGCTATATACTAATGGATAAGTGGATGCTGAAGTAGTTCCTATATTATCTACAACAGTGTACATTGAACTTGCAGGATAAATAAATAATGTTTTACCAGGAAAAGTGTAATAATTATTAAGCTTTTGGTCAACTTATTGGTTGATAAAGATTCATTATACCAATTTCGAAATAAATTTTCAAAGGAGGGTTAATTATATAGTTAGTTCAAAATTTATTAAAGTGACAAATATCTTAATGTTTACAAGCACAAAAAGAAATATTGTTTTCATGAAAATGTCACTGATATTGTAGAATACAGAAAAAATGTAACATTATTTATGTAATTTTTGTGTCATAAAAAGTTTCGTTAATATAAATATTTCAACCTGTTTAACAAAATATGTCTGTCCTAACTAAGTTGTCAAATTGACAAAAGTTTTTACGTTCTTAACAATGCTTGGTAATCTGTTGCATGTATTATGGTTCAGTCATCGTAAGAGAATGATGATTTTCCAAATTCAGATTTGAGTTTTGGAACTAAAAATCATTTTCAAACTTAGATGCACGTCGAATAGAGGCGTTCTCTATTTTGAAGCATTGGAGGACATGTTTAAAAGCGAATATAAGGTTAAGTTTTTCGAACAGATCTGGATCACAACGAATTTGCCTACTTTCATCAAAATGTTATCAATTCTGTTCAACTTTCCTTCGCTCAGCTTACCCCAATACACATAATAATGCGATGAGAAACTGCAATAATGCGATGAAGCTTTGCATATTATGTAGTAGATGAAATTGACATTGAAAGGGCATAATGACATGATGGGTCATTGTTGTGATTGTATTCATGTATCCCTTTTGACTGGGTGACTTCTGGTACTTTTTCTCATTCCTTCCGCTTCAGTAAAATATATGTCAAAGAGTTATGCAAACTGGTGTGGTGTAGCAAGGTAAACGAATTCCTTCAAAATTAAACTGAATATTCAAAGTGAGGGAAATCGGTGTATGCTATGAATTTGATGAATAAGCAAGTTCGAATTTAGTTGAATAAAATCTGATGCAAAGTATGTGTATGCCTTCTGATCTGACTGAACAATTTTTATTAGTCTCAAGAAACCCCAACTTGACAATCCAAAAAGAATTCATTCATCGACCATTTTACATGCATTTACAATAATTAGTCTTAATCGCGGCCGTTATTAATAGTTTGATGACTTCCACCAATATTTCCAAAATCAGAATTGAACGTGTTTCCTCCTCTATTTCCGTTGAAACCTCCATATCCGTTGTTGAAACCTCCATTTCCGTTGAAGCCTCCATATCCGTTATTGAAACCTCCATTTCCGTTGAAGCCTCCATATCCGTTGTTGAAACCGCTGTAAGAACCTTGATAACCGTTCCCGAAATATCTGCGCCCAGTACGATTGCTACTCGCAACAGTAAGATTGGCTTTACCAACTCCCGGTTCAGTGTGATTGGAGGGAAGACTAAGACTCCATGATGAAACTACTGCCAAAAGCGCCAACAAAATGGCTAGCCAAACACGCCTCAAAGAAATCATAATTATTATCGCTGTTCTGTGTTTCCTTTTCTTAAAAGTATTGAAACTGTTGATGAGTCGAAATCTTTGAAAGTAAGAAAGTTCTCAAGACTGCTGGATTATACAAGTCTTCCTTGGTCTTTTTATATAAAAATATTATACAGAGTAGACAATTTCAATTTTATTTTGGCATGATGTTAGTGTTCATTAGTGTTTTTCGTTATTCCAATTACAACCACAATTATCATTGTAATTTCAATGAAAAACATGAATGGTGGGCATGTCTTTTATGATAATATTTTTCCAGAAGTGCTGGAATATGAAATCTTATTAGTAATGTTCGAAGTAATAAGAAATGTCATTTGCAATGAAGTAGTTTGAGCAGATGGATTACTGGTGACCCGATGATGATAAGCATGTCATTAAGATTGGAAAAACTTGCTTATGACATGTAGTGGAGCATGTAATCTATAACTGGACCATAGTGAATGAGAAAAATTCGTAGGATAGTAGTTGGGAAAGAAATGATTATGGTTCATTGTATGTGCATCTCCTGATAATAGTTCTAATTGAAATTCGAGGAACTGGATAATTACTTGCCATCACTGGGCTTTTCACAAACTGGGTGTATGAAATGAAATGTATGAAATTATCGTGTGATACTGGAACTACTCAAAAAGTTTCACATTGCTTTAATTTCCTTTCTGATTTCTATTTCTTTCGAGTGCTTAATGAATGCTTCATGCTTTTATTGTACGAAAGGCTAGATCGCTAGATGACCTTAGGGCAGTTTGAGTATCACTATGCCGCTACTGTCACTATTGACTCTAGTAGAATATTTGCACCCTTATCTGAGTAAGTGGCTGGTAATATGGTTCTGTCATCAGTAAGAGAATTATGATTTTCCAAATTCAGATTTGAGTTTTGGAACTATAAATCATTTGTAACTTAGATGCTCTTGAAGTGTTGGAGGCATCCATAGAGTGAAGATTTCATACGAACATGTTTAAAAGCAAATTGCAAGCTAGATGAAGTCAAGTTTTTCGAACAGATCTGTATCACAACTATTTTGCCTATTTTCATTAAAATGTTATCAATTGTGTTCAACTTTCCTTCGCTCAGCTTGCCCCAATGCATATAATAATGTGATGAGTAACTTCAATAATGCGATGAAGCTTTGCATATTATGTAGCAGATGAAATTCACATTGAAAGGGCATAATGACATGACGGGCCATTGTTGTGAATGTATTCATGTATCCCTTTTAACTTGGTGACTTCTGGTACTTTTTCTCGGAGGAATGTTTCTCAAAATTGCTACAAATGCTTCCTTCCGCTTCGTTAAATAAATATGTCAAAGAGTTATATCCAAACTGGTGAGGTGTAGCAAGGTAAACGAATTCCTTCAAAATTAAACTGAATATTCAAAGTGAGGGAAATCGGTGTATGCTATGAATTTGATGAATAAGCAAGTTCGAATTTAGTTGAATAAAATCTGATGCAAAGTATTTGTATGCCTTCTGATCTGACTGACCAATATTTATTAGTCTCAAGAAACCCCAACTTGACAACCCAAAAATAATTCATTCATCGACCATTTTACATGCATTTACAATAATTAGTCTTAATCACGGCCGTTATTAATAGTTTGATGACTTCCACCAAGATTTCCAAAATCAGAATTGAACTGGTTTCCTCCTCTATTTCCGTTGAAACCTCCATATCCGTTGTTGAAACCTCCATTTCCGTTGAAGCCTCCATATCCGTTGTTGAAACCTCCATTTCCGTTGAAACCTCCATATCCGTTGTTGAAACCGCTGTAAGAACCTTGATAACCGTTCCCGAAATATCTGCGCCCAGTACGATTGCTACCCGCAACAGTAAGATTGGCTTTACCAACTCCCGGTTCAGTGTGATTGGAGGGAAGACTAAGACTCCATGATGAAACTACTGCCAAAAGCGCCAACAAAATGGCTAGCCAAACACGCCTCAAAGAAATCATAATTATTATCGCTGTTCTGTGTTTCCTTTTCTTAAAAGTATTGAAACTGTTGATGAGTCGAAATCTTTGAAAGTAAGAAAGTTCTCAAGACTGCTGGATTATACAAGTCTTCCTTGGTCTTTTTATATAAAAATATTATACAGAGTAGACAATTTCAATTTTATTTTGGCATGATGTTAGTGTTCATTAGTGTTTTTCGTTATTCCAATTACAACCACAATTATCATTGTAATTTCAATGAAAAACATGAATGGTGGGCATGTCTTTTATGATAATATTTTTCCAGAAGTGCTGGAATATGAAATATTATTTCATGGTTTTGCATGTTCAAAGTAATAAAAAATGTCATTTGTAGTGAAGTAATTTGAGCAGATGGATAACTGGTCACCCGATGATGATAAGCATGCATGAAGATTGGAAAAACTTGCTTATTATGACATGCAGTGGAGCATGTGATCTATAACTGGACCATTGTGAATGAGAAAAATTTGGAGGAAAGTAGTTATGAAAGAAATTATTATGGTTCATTGTACATCTCCTGATAGTTCTAATTCAAATTCGAGGAAATGGATAATTACTTGCCATCATTGGTTTTTACAAACTGGGTGTATGAAATGAAATGTATGAAATTATCGTGTGATACTGGAACTACTCAAAAAGTTTCACATTGCTTTAATTTCCTTTCTGATTTCTATTTCTTTCGAGTGCTTAATGAATGCTTCATGCTTTTATTGTACGAAAGGCTAGATCGCTAGATGACCTTAGGGCAGTTTGAGTATCACTATGCCCCCACTATTACTATTCTCTAGTAGAATATTTGCAATCTTATCTGGGTAAGTGGCTGGTAATATGGTTCTCCTCTTTGAGAACAAATTGTTCGGAAAATGTAGAGGCTTCTTGAGATCACAAAAATTTCAGTTTTGCAAACATTTATTTCTTTCAGGTAATGCAATGCAATATACATACATCAATGATATTTTTATTTGGCAGTATTCACTGTCGAATAGCTTCCTCCCGTGTGTCCAATGTCATTGTTGACAACAACGCCCGAGTTATCACATCCAACCCCAAGGAAGCAAAAGACGCCTCTTTTCTGGCGTCCACCCATGTCCCCAACACTAATAAGAGGACTTTTCCCAATTGGAACAGCGTTTATAGCATCTGATAGTCCAACCAACGGACCGACATTGTTAGTCGTTTCATGAGTGCCTCCAACATTTCCAGAATCTGTACTGAAAAGTTGGCGCTTTTGTTTACCACCTACGTTCACGTCCCCAACACTAATAAGAGGACTTTTCCCAATTGGAACAGCGTTTATAGCGTCTGATAGTCCAACAAACGGACCGACATTGTTGGTCGTTTCATGAGTGCCTCCAACATTTCCTGAATCTGTACTGAAAAGCTGACGCTTTTGTCTACCTAATTTCACGTCTCCAACGCTAACCAACGGACCCTGACCGATTGGAACAGCCTTAATAGCATCAGCAGCTCCAACGAATAGGCCGACATTGTTGGTAGTATTGTGAACGCCTCCCACGTTTCCTGAGTCTGTATTCAACAATTGACGCTTGCTTCTAACATGATTTGCAGAGACTGTGGTGAACAATAAGACACTCAAAATTAGGATTTTTTCGGGGCCCATGTTGATGATGATTACCTGGAACTGCTTCAAAGGAAATAATATTATTTAGTTACGGATATTTCACAATATTTACTTTAGCATTTATATAGACGATATATTATGCGATGATAACGTTTGACAATATACATTAATATCATAATTGCATATTAATGATTTTCCAATACATGAGGCTGAGTTGAGGTATCCAAAATACAAGCACTCATGCAGCTGCAATGACTCACCACAATATTATGATGTGCATTAATGAAATCAAAACTTACGATTAGATAATGGGATTGCACTTTTGACTTTGGAACAAACCCAAAAAGTTAGTTAGTGGTAGACTAATTGGATGTTCACGTGTAGGAATATTGCAGTGATTGTTACTGATCTATCTGCTGATGCATAACATATACCGCCTTGTTCCTGTTATTGGTCAGATTTTCTAACTCAATTAGGACGCAGGAAGGAAACTCATTCGAATAATATGGTGAGAAGAGATTAGAAATAAATAATTTCTTGTCCTCTTGCGTCTTCCAAACAATTGACAATTGCATAATATTGCATCAATCTAATGTTGACTACGCCATAAAATTTACCATATCAAATAAGTATTTTAATAATGATGAGTTAACGAACGAAATGAACTTAATTATGTATACTTTTCCCTTACTAGCAGGAATAGTAAAGGAAGCCGATTCCAAAAACTTCTTGGTTCTTAGTATGCCCCAACCTTATGAATTACTGGTTGTTTAAGTAAATTTTATGGATCAATCTTGAAATTGTTTTAAATGAATGTTCATAACGCCTCACCCTTATTGCACAAAATTACAAATACGCAGGTGCACATGCAACCTTCCAAAAGTCTTAAGAAGTATAAAAAAGGTCTCGAAGCCGAAGCCCTTTCCTTATAGCTCACCTATTGCCTATACACGCGTAGTACATAATGTCTGTATTTACTTCGCCCCATGCCTGGCCGGGATTCATTGTGTGGAGCTTATGACGTTGAAACAAGATCTGTTTACTTGTAATAAATAATGTGTTTTCATTCCCTAAGTAAGATAAGGGCTTTTGAAATCTCTAAAAACTAGTTTTCATTAATTTTACATTTTTACAAAAGTTTTGTTATTTTTTTTGTGGAAGTGGGATTAAGAAACTGTGAGCCTTAATAATTTCTAGCGGAACTCTCGTTATTTTAGTAGAAGTCTAAGGGTTGGTTTGTCACCAAATCAAAAATGTCATCCAGTGCTCACTCCGCTCTAGCTTCTCTAACTGCAAATTATACAGACTCTGAACCGGAAGACGATGTGGAGCAAGACGATACGACTTTAGATAAGGAAGAGTCAAGTAAGAAAAGCCAAAAACTATAAATATTTAAATATTTTTAACCCATCGGTGGTGATGCGATTTAAGAACTGAGTTGGTGGTTAGAGGTTGGTGGAGAACGTTTTGTTTATTTTATGAATGATAACTAATTAATATTTGTTTTTAGAGAATTCTGGAGGTAGATCTGTGTCTCCTGATCCTATTGAAGACTCTAACAGTAGGGATGATGCAAATTCCGTTTCCAGCGCTGGGGACTCAACCTCTGGAGGCAGTCGGTCGAAATCGAATAATCCCTTGGGACTGGTGTCTTATCAAGATGATTTAATTGATGATGATGCCGTTGATGACTTTGATCACAACTCGGATAGCATGCAAGATAACGAAAATCCTGCTGGGGATGAGGTAGATCCTTCAACAAACCAAGAGGTGGCTGCCGCCAGCACGAAAGCAGATACCGTTGGAAGGGATGATATGGGAGACCTAGAAGACATATCCCAAGATAAGGAAAGCATGGACGAAACTGAGACTGTGCAGACATCGGTAAAGAAAGTTAAACTTCCCCCTGAACCACCTGGAAAGTGTTCGCAAGAACTGCAAGACAAGTTTGCCAAATTGTTGGACAGAAAAATGATTAAAGGATTAAATATGAATACCTTTATTCAGTGCAACAAGCAGTTTCGAAATCCAAGCATTTACGAGAAATTAATTATTAGATGTAATATTGATGAATTAGGAACAAATTATCCACGCGTAAGTACATTTAAATAATATGAAACGTATTCGTGACCTCTACTTTTACTTATCGTTAGTTTGAAGCAATTAATTATTTATATTTCATAACATTATGTCGTGTTGCAGGATATCTATGATCCCCACATATGGGATGAGTCGTCATACTATGATGAAATTGCCAAGGCTCAGAAAGCTGAAATGGAAAGAAGGGAAAAGGAGAGGAAAGAGCGAACAAAAGTAGAATTTGTTTCTGGAACTGTGAAGAAAACCATGTCTAGTAGTACTTCCGCTCCAGGTAAATGAAAATAATATGAAATAGAACATGCAGTTAGGTATCGTATAACTGGCATTCATTTTATTGAAACATTACTTTTATTATAATAATTATTTATTTCAGGTGCACCGACTGAGGGGGAAACTAAAAGAAAATCCAAGTGGGATCAAAAAGGTGTAATGCCAGTTTTTGCAACAGCTGTATCAGCTCCAACTGTTCAACCAGTAATTGTTCAGCCTCCATTTACTACAAGTTCCTCAGGCACTAAAGGTACGGTTATTAGCGCTTTTGGAAGTTTGCCTAAAAAGCCGAAAAATTAAACGAACCAGCGTGTATATGAAAATGATTTTTGTAATTAATATTTTTTAGTTTAAGACAGTTGATTATTGTAATAAAAGAATAAAATAAATGATTTATTTTTTATGATATTTAAATTTTTTGTATTTTAATAACTTGATTCTGCAAACGCAGAATGCGTATGCATTGAAAAATTGGAAAACTATTCAAAACTATTTTTATTCATGTCGATTTTAGAAACTCAGTATTCCCCCAATGCCCACATTATTTTGATGACTTCCTCCACTGTTGTCGGCGTCCGCAACCAACTTATTAATTTCTACAGGTCAAGTGAAATGTGGAAAAACAAAAAAATATTACATTCGTTTTCATATTGTGTATGGAAACAATATGACTTTCTTTCGCCAAAATGCTTACTTGCAAGTCCAGCATCGCCTCCAAAGTTTTGAATGCCTCCGATTCCTGCATTGGTTTGGTGAGCTCCACCATTGTTATTTACGTCCGCGGTAATTGCTTCATAAACCAAGGACAATTTAACACAATAATAATTGAGATAATTGAAGCAGTTAGAAATTGAATTTTAAAATACCGAGTGAGTTTCTTACAAGTTCTCCTCCTCCGTTTCCATTTTGACCTTGTCTGTTGCCGTTATTGCCATTTCCCGCTGAGCTAGGTGGGGGTGAGGACCTTGAGGGAGGAAGTGGTTGTTGTGGGGCTGGGGGCCTTGATGGAGGAAGTGATTGTTGTGGGGCTGGGGACCTTGATGGAGGAAGTGGTTGTTGTGGCTGCGAGGCAGCATTATTAACGCTTCCACCTCCGTTGAATAAAGGAAAGAGTTGCTTGTTTCCCACAATGAAGTTAAAGTTGTTTGCGCTAGTTTCACGTTTGGTCCGCCACAACTCACTACTCTCCGTGTCTACGAAACGAAATCAAATACGACCGTTAGCATCAGAAGCGCAGTACCAAAGAGTATTATGATCTACTATTAAATGGTAAATAAATAAAAAATGCATGGTAGTTTTGTTTCAACTTGTCGTTTCCTACAATGCAAGAAGTCCCATTGGTCCCAGTGACTAATTAAACTCTAATTAAAGTAGTAGATAAATTGACTACTATTAATACTACAAGTAAGTCAAGTCAATATATAGGCTTTTATCCAAAAATAAATTTTAGTCAACTTGATTTATTGTCCAATTAGCATTACATAATAAAATCAGTTATCATTCTGACTAATAACAAAAGCTGATTCCAAATAAAATAAATGAATTTTTTTAAAAATCTTGTTTCCAGTTTGGCAAACTTGAAAAGGAGAGGTAGATTTGGGAAGTCACAATTTTTTGTAAAGTGTCGAACAGTACACTCAGCACCTCAACCTGGAACAAAAGAAATGGTATGAAAAATCAAGTCGCAAGCAGTCCGACATTTGTGAAGTCAAAAGTAGCTAACATTAAAAAGGAAATCATTTGAAACTGAAATTAACGTTTTGAAACATCATGCGTCCCTCCTACGTTGTTACTTGGACCATTAAATACCGCTTTATTATCGTCACATCCAATACCAAGAAAGCAAAAAATACCTCGTCGTGCACGCCCATTGTTCTGAGTTTGATGGAATCCTCCGCTATTTCCCATGTCAGTATTGAATGTGCCACCACCACCTTGCATCATTGGGAAAAGTCCACCAGAGAGAAAACCAGGGACAACTGGGTTAGCATTGTTGACCGTGGAATGGGAGCCTCCGCTATTTCCAATGTCGGTGTTGAATATTTGTCTACGCTCCCGACCATTGTTCAGGGTGGAGTGAGAGCCTCCGCTATTTCCAATGTCAGTATTGAATGTGGAACCACTTGATGTGGCTGGAACAATTGGGACAACAGCACCTGATAAGGGAACAACTTGACCTGAAGGAACAATAGGGATAACTGGTGAGGCATTGTTGGTGGTGGAGTGAGAGCCTCCGCTATTTCCCATGTCAGTGTTGAAATTTTGGCGACGTTGTCTTCCAGGTGCAATGGGAATGGGATTAGCATTGTTTGTTGTGGAGTGAGTGCCTCCCGAGTTGTTTTGATCGGTGTTGAAAGTTGCGCCCGGTACCTGTCTACGCTCCCGACCATTGTTCTGGGTGGAGTGAGAGCCTCCGCTATTTCCAATGTCAGTATTGAATGTGGAACCACTTGATGTAGCTGGAACAATTGGGACAACAGCACCTGATAAGGGAACCACTGGACCTGAAGGAACAATAGGGACAACTGGTGAGGCATTATTGGTGGTGGAGTGGGAGCCTCCGCTATTTCCCATGTCAGTGTTGAAATTTTGGCGACGTTGTCTTCCAGGTGCAATGGGAATGGGATTAGCATTGTTTGTTGTGGAGTGAGTGCCTCCCGAGTTGTTTTGATCGGTGTTGAAAGTTGCGCCCGGTACCTGTCTACGCTCCCGACCATTGTTCAGGGTGGAGTGAGAGCCTCCGCTATTTCCAATGTCAGTATTGAATGTGGAACCACTTGATGTAGCTGGAACAATTGGGACAACAGCACCTGATAAGGGAACAACTTGACCTGAAGGAACAATAGGGACAACTGGTGAGGCATTGTTGGTGGTGGAGTGAGAGCCTCCGCTATTTCCCATGTCAGTGTTGAAATTTTGGCGACGTTGTCTTCCAGGTGCAATGGGAATGGGATTAGCATTGTTTGTTGTGGAGTGAGTGCCTCCCGAGTTGTTTTGATCGGTGTTGAAAGTTGCGCCCGGTACCTGTCTACGCTCCCGACCATTGTTCTGGGTGGAGTGAGAGCCTCCGCTATTTCCAATGTCAGTATTGAATGTGGAACCACTTGATGTAGCTGGAACAATTGGGACAACAGCACCTGATAAGGGAACAACTTGACCTGAAGGAACAATAGGGACAACTGGTGAGGCATTGTTGGTGGTGGAGTGAGAGCCTCCGCTATTTCTCATGTCAGTGTTGAAATTTTGGCGACGTTGTCTTCCAGGTGCAATGGGAATGGGATTAGCATTGTTTGTTGTGGAGTGAGTTCCTCCCGAGTTGTTTTGATCGGTGTTGAAAGTTGCGCCCGGTACCTGTCTACGCTCCCGACCATTGTTCTGGGTGGAGTGAGAGCCTCCGCTATTTCCAATGTCAGTATTGAATGTGGAACCACTTGATGTAGCTGGAACAATTGGGACAACAGCACCTGATAAGGGAACAACTTGACCTGAAGGAACAATAGGGACAACTGGTGAGGCATTGTTGGTGGTGGAGTGAGAGCCTCCGCTATTTCCCATGTCAGTGTTGAAATTTTGGCGACGTTGTCTTCCAGGTGCAATGGGAATGGGATTAGCATTATTTGTTGTGGAGTGAGTGCCTCCTGAATTGTTTTGATCGGTGTTAAAAGTTGCGCCCGGTACTTGTCTACGCTCCCGACCATTGTTCATGGTGGAGTGAGAGCCTCCGCTGTTTCCAATGTCAGTATTGAATGTGGAACCACTTGATGTAGCTGGAACAATTGGGACAACAGCACCTGATAAGGGAACAACTTGACCTGAAGGAACAATAGGGACAACTGGTGAGGCATTATTGGTTGTGGAGTGAGACCCTCCCGAGTTGCTTTGATCGGTGTTAAAAGTTGGGACTTGTCCTAGTACAGAGGTAGCCAGGACCATGCCCACGAGGAATACCGTAACAGTCTTCATCTTACAAAGTCGGTCTGATGTCTATTTCTTTGTAAGAGAACTATGAATTTGATACAGTTATAATTTTCATGCTCACTTTTATACCAATGTTTTTCTTTTCGCTGTTAGATCCCTGCTAGTTAGCATAAGAGTAATTAATGGCTTAACCCATCTTGGCGACTTACACTAACGACTAAAGATAGCAAGATGTATTACAATCGTCATTGTTGCATAATTTAATTTAATGCAGTCTTGATATGCTGCTTCATATTGTAACAAAATCATTGACTTGACCTGTTTATCCAGCAAGGAATTTTATGACTCAATGGAGTTTGGATAACTTTAATGCATATATCTATTAATAGAATTAGTAGAAATGGATTTAATAAAAAGAATGTTCTAAAAGTACTAGCGCTGTATTAAGACCGTCATATTGCATTTCTATAATACTATCCTTGTGATAAATATAAAATGATAAGTAAAGAGAAGGATGTAGTCAGCATGCAATTCGTCATTAACGCATTACATTCAACAAATTAAAGCAACAGGAATTTGGCTCAATATCTGTTTGAGCCTTTTCAGAGAATAATGATGACATATGCAGCGTCATCACATCACAATCGCTAATTGCAAAACAAGTAGGCAAATTTAAATCACATGTTAACTACATGCTAATTAGAGTACGCCATCTTTAATGTTCTTGAACTATCTAATGCGTGCTTGCATAATTTGAAAAAGATTTATTTCTACCCCCTTTTGCTCCACCGAATTTGTCATGTTTTCCAACAAAGTACTTAATATTAGTAAAGTATGATGAATCGTATGTGTACATAAATGCGATGCCTTATCTAGGCAAAAAAGTAATATGTTAAGCTGAAGTGAAAATGGGAAAATAATGACATGAGCTTCACGTCTTTAGATTTGGACCTTCACTACTCCTAATTACAAACACTTGCCAGATGTATAATGTCTGTAAACACGACAGAAAACAAATTGCTAGCTTGGATACATCCGTAGTTTATTGAAATCAACAGATATATATGGATCTGCCCATAATTAAGTTCAGCTTGGTCTGGCCTTAAGTTGATGCCACGTGGTGATATGAAAACTTGGATGGACATTACACAATTGACGTCTTCCAAAATGAGATAATTCTAATATATAGCTGGCATGTCATCTTTATGATAGATCAGATGTACACCGTACTCCCAGCCGACTTGATACGATAAAAACTTTAGAACGATAGGAGAAATATACTTTTAGGGAGTTTGAGAGAATTCGCAAGAGAAATTCTCATTTCAAGAATGAAAGTTTCCACCTCATTTGTACTATCTATATTGATAGTATTTTGTACAGGATTTGAAACAAAAGCATCGGAAATAAATGTCACAAATTCTGAAGAATTCCAGAGAGCGTTACATACAGCACAGCCCGGTGATGTGATTATACTGCAAGCCGGGACTGGATTTTTACAAGGACAATTCGTCGCGGATGCAAATGGGGAACCTGATGCTCCTATCACGATTACTGGGGCGACGGGCGCTTCTGGCTTTATCCAGAGTGATCACGGAACCGGTCTAACGATTTCGGGCAACTACTGGCGTATTCATGGGGTTAGCTTCCTCATTACCCAAACAACAGTTGGAGTTCTCATCATAGGAAACAACAATTTCCTCAGCTTAGCTCTCATCTCTGGAATTGAATCAGGATTGGAAATAACTGGGAACGAGAATAGAGTTGAACATTGTGTCATATCTGCTTCCGATGGGCCTTCGGTTTACATAGGAGGAAACAATAATGAATTCGAATCAAACGTAGTAAGCGGGTCATCATCAGCCGTAACTTTAAATGGCTGTTGTGGTAAATTTAAGTGGGATGTTTATAATGGAGATGTCAATGTTGTAGGAAATAATAATGAGTTTACTAATGTAGTGATGAACAATGGAAGTGCGAAAGTTACTGGCTGTGACAATACTTTCACTTCGGTTGTTGTGTCAAAGCCACCTGATTTGACAAGTCAGTGTAACAATTCGTTTGAGCAGAGAAAGTACGGTTAAATAATGTCATTGTATATTTTCAATGGAGAGGAGATTCGATTAAACTCGCATAAATAAACTGTGTCTGTACAAACATTTTGTTTCAATTTATTTTGCATACTTTGATGTCGCATTTCATTCCGAACTAAAACATATCAGTGGGGCATCGTGAGATTAGGTATGGAAACATTGCATTGCAGTAGACGATCAATGATAAATGATAGTAACTCTGCCATAAGCTAATATACAACTGACCTAACACAAACCAATATCAATTTAATATAATTGCACCTAAATATCTCATAACTTCATTGAGACGCCACTTTCAAGCTGAACCTTTAGATTTAGACCTTTAGTCAAACTTTCCATCGTGATTTTAGAAAAAAAAATCTAACCTAACGAGTATTAAGTTACCCCTCAGAAAAAACCATTCTCTGTGTTCAAACCAGAACAATAAACATTGGGCATTCCTAATGAATTTACTAATGATCCGGGTAATCTATGTAATTTCATTAAGATACGTGTTCTTAGTAGCAGTATGATAACATTCCATTCAATTTAGGTAATTAGGCCCAATATTTTCACTTCAAGTGATAAAATAAAAAGCAAACATCCTCCTCATCCTAATTAGTATATTACCAAGAATGAGTAATTCAGTCATTAGTGTGTTTTCGGCTATTTCCAGTATTTAGTGAACTTCCAATGAGTCTTGCATAATAAATTCTCGTCCAAAATGTCATTTTTCTCTATTGTATAATAATTATTCCATGTTTCACAACAACAACAAAAATTACTACTGGTAGCTGATTCACTCGAATAATGATGAATCATATTCATAATATAACGTTTTTAGTAAAGTCCCAAAGTTATAAAAAGAGCTAAAATAGGTAGGTATCCAGACCACAATTATTGCAATGTGAGCATAAATTTCATCTACGATAACTTGACGAGTAGAGTGAGTCATCATTTATGCATCTTTCCATTCAGTAGAGTAGAACATTCTGGTGTCTGTATGGCTATCAAACCTGTGCGCAGCTAAAGTTAAGCTTATTGTTTATGTGACAAATCTAATTGGGTAGAGAATATAATTTTTCCATTTTGGAATGTTATTAGACATACACCATAGCTAATTATGAGGCTGGGTAAATGGTAATTATCGTGGAAGGAAGTAAACATCACGAATCTGAATGGGTGTTTCAAGCAATGCAAGTTATTGATTTATATAAAAGGGCATCATTCGTTTGGTATTTGAATCATAAGTCTCCCAACCGTTTCTTACTTGCAAAGGAAAAAAGTTGTTGATACGCTACTCATCCAAAAATGTATTCGGTTGCAGTTTTTATAGTTACATCCTGTGTCATAGGGCTTAGCTCTTCTGCCATTATGACTACGGTTCACTCATCTCAAGAGCTTCAAGCTACTTTGGATCAAGCATCTCCAGGAGATGTGATCACTTTAGCACCTGTTCCGTTTAAAGGAAACTTTGTCGCAACTCAAAGTGGTTCTCCATCCAATCCAATAACGGTAGTTGCTGGACCTTCAACAAGAGGTCAACCAAAACTAATTGGGGGCGGACATGGAGTTGGGTTCACCATAGTTGGAAACTACTGGAAACTCCAGTACTTTGCCATGTCTGATTACGACGTGGGTGTGCTAGTAAAGGGGACCGGAAATACTGTGGACGGTCTCGCCATCGCAAATGCCAACAAAGGAGTGCTCGTCAAAGGGAAAAGAAATTCAATTAACAATTGCGCAATAAGCAATACAAAGTTGGGTATTCATGTGGATGCCAGTAACAACCTTTTATCATCAAACTCAATAACAGGTAGCAGCCCTTCCCTTCTCATTAGCAAAGGAAGTTGTTGCGGTCGCCTGGAATATAATGTGGCTTCAGGAAAAGTTGACGTTCAAGGGTCAAACTATGACTTGGATGGTAATGTATTTACGGGCAGCGGGGGCGCCGGGGGCGGTGGTAATAGCTGGTTCGATTTCCTTTGGTCGAAATGAATAGTATGAACATTTCGTTCATGCCACTCGTCCTGTTACCTTAACGAGAATTTTTGTAAAAGTAGTCAGTCCTAGAGACTATAGCTTTAATGTAGTCATTGACATTTCCTTATCTGAACTTATGTAAAAGTTAAATCCAAAAGTGAAAGTTGTACTTACTTTTAGTATTTGTCATATTCAAGATTGATTTATGAAATAACAATAAATATTACCTATATTGCAATGAATTGCCCCTTCATTTTATTATCAAAGACTATGCGCATACTTATTTTACGATTTCCAAAGAACTTGCATAATGATTAAATAATTTAAAGCATTAAGCATTTCATCATGAGTTAGATGAGCTAGACCATCTTGTTTTTGTTAGCCAATGACTCACTAATGTATTTATAAGTACGGTATGACTCACCCTCACTTATTTTACCTTGAAAATACTTTTCCAGACTTCATTATGATAATTACCATAATGCACAAGTTAATGTGAATTCATTTATTACTCCGAATTTTATTTCGAAACAATTCATGAAATAAATAGATAATATTCTGCTGTAGCAAATCAACAGAACATAGTTGCAGGTCAAGCTATTAGATCTAACGTATCCGGTTGTAAAATTGCTTATAAAGTATTTCTCACACAAGAACATGCATATTTTACACAAAGCGATCCTGCTCTTGGTAGGCTATACAGTTTACTTTTGTGAAGCGAAAATGATCAAAGTGAACAATTCTGAGGAACTTTTGAAAGCGCTGGAAGATGCCTCCCCTGGAGACACAATTGGTCTTGGCCCTCATGATTTTAAGGGAGCATTCATTGCTGCTAAAGATGGGACAAAGGAATCTCCAATCACAATTGTTGCAGATGACCGGAAGTTCAAAGAGAAATGTAGAATTATTGGCGATGGGACAGCAGCAGCTTTGACAGTCACCGGGAATTTTTGGGACCTCCAATATTTCGCTATTGAAAATAAAAATTCACTTGGCTTGCTGATTGAAGGAAGTAACAACACAGTGAGCAGCGTTGTAGTTGAATTTGTGGAGAAGGCCATCCAAGTCAAAGGGGAAAGCAATACGCTGGACGATGTTGCTGTGAGAGATGCCACGATGGGCATTTATTTGGAAGCAAGCTATAACAATGTGAAACGCTGTGCTGTCACTCAAGCAAAAAAATCACTTGTGGCTGAGGAAGGAACATGTTGTGGAGTTTTGGAGAATAATTCTTTTGATGGAGATTGTGATATCAAAGGTACTGACTATAAAAGTTCATTAAATGTCGTCGATGGAAAACCCGATGATGTATGATGAATTCTTAAAGTTGTTATATTGCGATATCGCATTGCAGCGAAATTAGTGCATGGCAATGTGTACTAAATAAAATTAGCAAGCCACATTGTAAACTAATGCAATGAAAATAAAAACAAATTACAAATATAAAAAAGTTCGGTTTCTTTACACGTAATAAATCATTTATTGGTGGTGCAGTCATAAACCTTATTTTGAACAAACGCAATCAGTCAGTTCATCTTCAAATTTCATGAAAGCGTAAACGAATTAATATCTAACCACCAAGCCGGATTAATAAGAAGGTGGTCTGGTCTATTTGGAGGAAGCAAGCAAACCTGAAAAGTGATTCCCATCCCAAGAGTGCGTAGGTTTTAACCTTTATCGGTCACCTTTAAGGAAAAGTCACACGTAAATCATCTTTTAAAAGCTATCGAAGTTAAATTATAAAACAATGTTTAGAGAAAGTTTCCGCTTCAAAAAACACACATATCTTTAACAGTATTAATTACATAAGGACGTTTGGCCGTCTGGGTTTAAACTTCTCTTTGTCTTGTCATCTGTGTGAGGTTAGTAGGAGCAACATTCTTGCAGCTCAACATATGTCCTGTCATGTAAAGAAAGCTGGTTCGTACTGAACTGTTCACACTAACATACTGGAAAACACGTTTTTACACAAGTTACATGCATAATGTATATCTAATTAATTTTTAATTTCCAAAAACTTGCGTAAAACATTTTTCATTGCCGATGATGTAAGTGGAATTTTGAAGTGGGAAAGCATTTACTTATCTTCCATTCTTTGAATTTATAGCACATACTAATACCTTTGTACATAATTTAACATCCACTATCCAGATATTATGTATTTTAAAATGCTGACGTTATGCAATTTAAAAAAAACTTATGCTTATTATAAGAATAAATTCTAGTTTTCCTCATTGCTAATTTACTTTTTAAAACGATTGTATACAAGATAAAATACGATGTGAACCTGCATCGAGTGGCATAATTGATGAACATGCTCTTTGCATGGGTACATGTTAGTTCATTATTATGCAACTTTTAGTTCACCCGTTTCTCCTTCATTTACGTTGTCCGCGTTGTTGATCCGCGTCATTCTACTGAAAATTAAACACGTAGTGGAGCGGTATATTGCGGAATGAAGTCTTAACATTAAATTACAACATTAAAAGTCGTACCTTAATGCCTCAGCCACGTGCACTCGAGAAAAGCGGATTCCTTTGCGTCATCAGTGCATTAAACTACATTTATTTTTATAAAAAACGAAGCAGCTGGAAATAAAAATTGCATCTAACAGGTTTTCCGTAAAAAATCAGTAACTTAAACTTGTCTCTTTCATGTCTACTTTGTCACGAACTGCATACTAATTTTGTCAGTGGGTATCGTTGTACTATTGTATTACTGGAGCATTGGTCGCTTTATTGGATACATCATGCTGTGGGTTTGATCGAAATCCTCTTAACGAAAAAATTGCATTTTTAAATGTGTGACAATTTAATACTGCCATCGATTGTTCACGTTCCAAGGACAAAAGTCTTTTACAACACCAGCAAAAGCCAAAAGCGTTGCACCTCATTTACATTATAAATCTTTTACTTGTTCAGGACGATAGGACTGGTTTTGAGGTGTGTGAGTGTGACTACTTAATACAGTAAGCGGTAGTCAGTCTTGTTGGGAGTCTACACGAAATACATAAGTATAACTACATCTTTATTTAATCCTCTACCTGGGGAATCGTGGGAATATAAATCGTGCCGGTCAGCGAAGAACAAAGGACTTGTTCATTAGTTAAAAGACAAAGTCCGTCACAGGCTTTAATGACGTGTAGGAAACAAGAAAATTTGGATTGGAATACGGTCAGCGGCGAAGAATGACATGGCATCATGACACGAATGGGAAACTGATATTCACAATCGTCACGGGTTGTTGGTGGTGGTAAACATAAATTACAACTATCAAGGTCCACTTTAATATACATAGGCGCTTCGTTTCTCAACATTTTTTCGCATTAATTATCCATTTCAACCTCATTATCTTGATTTAAAGGTTTAGAAAAGAGCATCAATTTTTATTTAAATCCTCCTTTGCCTTGAACGAGGTAGTTACTAGTCGAGCTCCATTTTTCTCAAGTTTCCCTGTACGTCATAGGACACAACAATTAATTAGATTCTGGTTAGGTTTAAACCAAGAGTCTTAGCAAACATGACATGTATTACAATCAACAGTGACAGATACAATATGAAGCAATGTGTGAGTATGAATGAATACATAATTGAACGCATTAAATCGAAGATTAAAACCCACTCAAAAGTTAAGAATTTACACCTTTGAAATGTTTAATAAATTGAGACTGTGAAATAAGGTCGACTGTTTATGCAATAGCTTCAGATTTGAAAACGCAAACTTTTTTACTAGAACTAATTTTTGAGGTGACTCGCATGATGGGAATTGCTGGTCTATTTCACTACCTCCGAAGCAAACACGGTTCTCAATTTTATCAACAAAATATTTGCCCTCTTTGTGTTTTAACATTCAACAAGTACACCAGTTATGGGAGCTCAAATTTTCAAATAACCGTAATTAGCTGTCGAGAAAACCCAGTATATATGTAATAGGCATTAATCCTTTATAAGAATAATGGTTCTTTCAAGTACATTATAATTATGCACTTTTAAGCCTCTAAACGCCGACGTACTAACAAAAGCTATAGTCTTACGCAAGTACAATATTTTTTATATGAACGTCTATGAAGCGAATATATTTATAATCTTAATAAAACTCTGTTAATACTGCAACTACTGCTGTTTTTTAATACAGCGAGTTTAAATCTGAAATGCAAGGAGGAAATGTTGAAAAGTGAAATTACAGGGTAAGAAAATATTTTCCCCGACTCTTTTGCAATATCAATTGCACGAGCTAAATGTTTGACCTAAGTGATAATAATAATTGAAGTGATAAGGGCATCAAATACATGTAAGTACTTGCTTTTCATACCCTAACACCGTACATCGTACAGATAGTACTGCTGAGTTAGGTTCCATTGTAAGTACATACACCAATTCCAATGCGAGTCAAAGAATCTATAGGGATGGTTTTGTGGTGGTGGGATTTCATGCCCATCATCATAAATAACCACTCAACAAGACACATTCAGGAGTTGAGAAATTAGACTCTTCACCAAATGCCGAACTAATATCTATTGTAGATACACATCGGGGGGAAAAGTTAATGTTACATTTTGACAGTATCATCACCATTTGCATTAATACGGATCAATAGCCGTGTTGATGCTCTAAGGAAAATTATTGAAAACACTTCAATCGTTCAACCATAAAGATGATTATGGTTAGCATAAAAAAATTAATCTTCCTCTCATTTCAAGGAGTTGTACGGTGTATGTAAACATTTCTTGGTATATTTCAGCAATAAAAATTATGTAAATGCGAGAACAAAAGTCTTGGCGAAAATCAAAAAAAATATTTATACACTATATGTATGTATACACATTGCTCAACAACCAGATTTTCCCAAACCGTGTTAACTTGATGGAGTTCAATATGGAGGTCACTGGGGTTAAAATTTTACCTTTTCCATTACTTAAGTGCAATAAGTCTTAAGTTATTGAACAAGTTTTCATTGAAGTTTTAATTAACAACTGTTAATATTTCCAATGACATTATTAGGTCAGTGTTTATCCACATACCCGAAGGACTTTCTCATCTCCTTGTGAGTCTCTAAAACAAGAGTCACCACCATTTACTGCAGTACTTGCATTTTACTGCGTTAAAAATTTATCATTATGTACTATAGTATATTAGATGGTTACCACGATTTCATTGTGCTCACCTCAACAATAGCTTAATTACCTTCAGTGAAGTAACTTCAAAAATATTATTCATATATTGTGCATTCATTTATGTCAGTGGGAGATCCAAAGATTTTCTCACGTATAAACTTCTTAAGAATAGTTATTGTGATGATAATTGATGATGAAAGGGTTTGGAAACCGGGAGTGTGAGGTCGCGTAATATAAAGGATATGAAACAAATATGTTATTTTCTTTAGATATTATTGTCCAAATCACTTTTCACATCAAAAATAATTTGCACATCAGCATGTATAGATTTTAATATTATAGATTGGATGCATTAAACTAAAAAAGTAATTAATTGATAAAATGATGAGACTTTGGTGGAACTGCACTGTTATTAGCCGACAAAACATTTCCTACCTTTGGAGGGCATGCAAGTATAATTTCATATGCAACTCTTTTATTCCTTATTATTAGAAACTTATAGCATCCTCCAATGCTGCTCCTGTTTATTCCGGTTATACAATGAGACGTCAAAAGTACCTGATGGATGGAGTTAATTTATTACCTTAAAGAAAAATAATTTAATTATTTCATTGCACTACGTGTCTTATCGCATCACATGGATAAGTTAGCAAATTAGTGCTCGTGCTTACTGACTCAGGATAAAAAATGTTTGTAGTACAAACAAACGAGCAATTAGCTTGCTTTCATTTTCCTTATCGTGGAACATAATTATATTGATTTACACAGCGCTATTTCATAGAATGACATCATGCATAGGCGATGCATTTACTTTCTAATTGTAAGTGCTATGAAATTGCGTGGGCAATCACCCGAATAAGAATGTCCAAAAGAAGAAAAAACGTATAAAATCCAATGCCACGAAATACCTCTTTCGATTCCAGAAAACACTTTGAAGATGAAGGCTTGGGAGGAACTTGGCTCTTCCCTTCACCATGCAGTGATCCCAACTATTTATTACCCTTCAAAATTGAAGGAACTCGATAATATTCCAACAGTTTTGGAAGTGTACTATAAAGTATACACGATTATGCAACTGATGGGAAGCAGTAGCTTCGTTTTGAAAAAGAATCTAGAGGAATCCACAGAAGAGCATCCTACGAATCCAGCACTCAAATTTCCTTTCTTCACTTGTGCTACCGATTCTCAGTCCATGTGTGTGTACCACGGTACCAAGCTGGTGTTGGTGGTTCATGAGTTTTACTTCCTTATTAGATTCATTAATTTGCTATTCTGTGATAATATAATTTGTCCCGACAAACGAGTACTTTTGCTTGCCATAAGCTGCTATATTTGGGCGTTAATCATGGTGATTGGAATCTATCTGTTGTGTCATTTGAAGCGTAGAGAAATCTACGAATTTTTCAATAAACTTAACAAACTGGATTATTTTGTATTTGATAAAGGTAAGTGCAAAGACTCTTTTCGTTGTGCGCTATGCTAATCAAGACTTATTAATTCATTTTTTTTTTTAAATTTCTCTTTGCAGATGTAGACGGCAGAAGGGAGTTCATTAGTCGGCATCTACGAGTATACAATCGCGTGAAGTATTATATTCCCCTCATGATTCTACTCTCGGTAGCGATGATAGGAATGAATCACTTCAACCATCCACATTTCCACGCTCATTTGACGTCTCTCATACTTACCGATAATGACAGTTTCTTTACCAACTGGAAAACAACCATTGTCACAATAGTTTCATTTTTGCTAGAGTTTTTCCTTGTGATTTACCTCTTCCTCTCCCTATATCAATTCCTTTTCATTTCACTAGTTGTTGCAAGATGTTTTAATTGGTCCCTTGAAGCACTTACCAAAGAGTCCTCTAAACTTTTAATGAAAACTGATGTCCAAGCCCAAGTATGGCTTGTGGAGGACACAGTAGCAAAGTTTGAGCACATTCGATACCTTATGAATGAGTATAATGGGATTTTCAAAGGATTATTCCTCTTCTTTAAAGGGATACTTATAGTGCAAATAACCATTATGGCATACCTCCCAGTAAAACGGATGTATGTGCTACCATTCTCGAGCATCCTTATATTTTTTGCTTTGACCTTACACTACGTAGTACAAATTGTTATGGTGTTGTGTGAAGCAGGACGAGTTTATCATGCTTCTAGACACTTCCAGGAAAAGTGGATGAGAAATTTGCAAAAGTCTGGACTCTGTGTAACTGAAACTGGACTCAATTTGAAAATGCTGCTGGAGACTTGTACCCCGTTTGGGTTTGACTGTGGAGGATGTTACGTGGTGGACACGAGAACCGTTCTCACATTTTTCTCCATCATAACATCATACCTTATTGTGTTACTTCAGCTGCAGATTTGAGAAAAAAAATCACCTGCATAAATTTAAGCACATTTACATAGGATAAGAAAATATACTAAACCTTCATCAAATTGTAATTTCATGTTTACGTAACACCTACTATTTGTTTAAAAAATGGTTTATATCACATAATAGTTATGTTAGGAAATTGTTTTTAGTTTTATTAAGTGATTTCCTCATGTATCACAGTGCCCCATTATTACACTACTGCGTTTTTCGACGTCCAGAAATCTAGAATCATCTACCCATTTATCATTTGCATTTCCAGATATCCTTTTCCGAAAAACATCTTAACATTACCAACAGGAAAGTTCTCATGAAATATGCAGCTTAAATTTTTAAAATCCAACACTGATCTCTTAATAATAAAACGTTGTTTGTGGGTGGTATTAAAAATAGTTTTTTTTTGATATTTTGCATCTATAATCTACTTATGGCTTTGGCCTGCATGTTATATAAAAATGTTATATAAGTCTCATGTAACACCGAGATTCCCACAAAAACGATTACTCATCCAAGTTTTTGAAGTCAGTTCTCGTTTATTAAACCATTATAGTTGATATGAAATAAACTTTAAAAAGAATCGACTCTGCAAAAGTTGTAAGTTCTCGTAAAACTCCATCATCCATTTGCATTTGTAGCCATAATCCATGCAGCTGCTTGAGCAGCAGCGTCCAGCGTCATCATCATTTATTTTTTTCACTCCATTCACTTCCCACTTTCAAGTTATGAACCCATCACAGAATGCTACTGAACTTGTTGTGAGTTCTCACGATACTCACTAAAGTTCCACTGACATGACAGAAAGTGGAAGCTACTTCTTTGTACTCTTGTGCTGTAATAGTATGTGCATAAAAGTTGAGCTACTACAGATATAGACAAGTCTGACCTCTGAACAACGAGCACTACGTCCTACGGCCACAATACATTTCCCATAATTTTGACTTCTTCGATGCAACTCCTGATCTGCTGATGTAGTATATGCATATGCATGCAATGCAGGATTATTACATTACAATGGTCTTTGTTAGCCACGCGATATTGTATGTATAGACCTGCAAACTGTAGTACTTACCATATCCCATGATTATCATCAGTGGAGTTGCATAATATGGAAATGTGGATGGATTTTCTGTCTATGATTTTAAATGGACTGTACAATTTTAATACTCATTCTTCTGCACTCCGTGTGTATATCAATATAACTTTTATAGACATATATCTCTTTAAATGATAAAGGATGGGGAATAGTGGCCGATGGGAATCAAAAACTTCTATATTAACATAGTCGATGAAGCTGCAACCCTCCCAGTTGAGTATCAGATGGAGAAGTGAAAAGTTAGCTGTCAGAGTAAAAGTGAGTTTTAGGATTTGCTCTCTTAAACAAAAACAATTTCTGTGATAAGAAGACTTTCAAACCTTGTGCTGGGAACAAGATGACCGTAACCAAAGAGGATATTGAGCAGAGTGAAATTATTGCTATTAAAGAGGTGGGTTTGTGAATCGTAGTTTGAACTCAAAATTTCGAAACAAAAACATCCGTGTGAACAATGATTCCAATAAGCAACCATTTATACATTTGTTTTTATTACACAGCTTCGCAAGAGGATTTTAGATGTCAAACCATGTATTCATCCAGAGTATATGTTGAACGAGTTGAGTTTACTCCGATTTATTCGAGGTATGCAAAAAAAAAACAGTTTCTGAAATATTATAAAATAAATATTGTAAAATGGGATGCCATTAAAATTAGCCTTCTTGAATATATTTAGCAAGGAAATCAGTGGACAAAGCGGAAGTGATGTTCAGGAAGGTGAGAAAACATTTACATAACACATGTGAACGTCATTGGAGTTGGATGCAAATTTTGACAATGCATTTCTTAAATATTCCACAGTTTATTGCGTGGTTAGAGGACGTCGAGTTTTCCAAAGCCTTGTCATTCACAGTTCGTCAAGAGGTTGTGGATAATTTCAAGTGGAAAATTTCCGGTATTGATAATGCTGGTGGTCCAGGTATGTTCTAAAGAGGAAAATTGCATTATTTTGCATTACGTAAGAGGAACTAAAATGAACGGCTCTTCTGCATATTCCTAGTGGTTTGTGTCCCTATCGGAAAATGGGATCCATCCCAAGAAGTATCGTGTGATGAACTTGTCAGGCTAGCCCTCCGATCACTTGCTCAAATAGTTGGAGTAGCCGTCGAACAATATAAAAACAAAGATATTGCAGTACAAGCAACAGGAATTGCTGATATGAGAGGATTAGGGATGAGACATGTAACTCATGTTGAAGGTAAAAAAAACTAAACCCATCAAAATGCCGATTTTCCAATGAACTTCTTCTCACACAACAAATATTTAATACATAATAAAAAATGAATTTTCATACAGGACTCAAAGCAACCTTGACCATGGTTAGATATTTCGAAGCCAATTTTCCCGAATACCTCCGAGTCGTCTTTGTGTTAAATGGTAATAATAATAATCACAAAACCCCAATTCAGTTTATGGCTTAGGTACTATATTCCATGAGAACTTGAGGCTTTGGTGTGAAGCAATATTTTAGCAATATATAACGATCATTTTTATTACACTGCCTCGTTCATCTGTTTACCATCATAATATTTTCCTTTTTTTTCACTCCCCAGCTCCATACGTGTTTTCAATAGCATGGAAGTTAGTTAAACCACTAATTACAGGGAGCACGCATGAAAAAATAAAATTTGTGTATTCCAACTACGAGAAGGAAATCCTGAAATATGTGGATCCCGACCAATTGCCAGAAACCTATGGCGGCACATTACCCGAAGACTCTGAGGTAACGATGCCATAATACGAAATAAACAACCAATTTTTAATAGAACTAAACAAAAACGCTTCGTAATAACATTGTGTAGGATTAGGATTGATACGTGCGTATTATGCAAATAGGCACGCATCGATAAACAGTTTATGTAGCATTTGCCACACTTGTAAAAATCCATGTTATTGTTCGCGAATCTTGATTACATTTTTTATAATATTATTTTGTCTGATTACAGATCATTTATGATGGCGAAGATTTTCATCGTGTCAGCTCAAACGGCAACTGCGAGGATGGAGATCTCAACAGTCCTGTTAACATTTAGTATTATAATATTCTCATATAGAAAGGATGTATGGTTATGCTGATGCACTTTTGGCAAGAAATGCACTACCGCTTCAGAGATATAACACTCCTGTGTATGTACACAAACAATAAGTATTACTTTGTATCATGTTGTTCAGTGAGCTCAAGCGCTCGCTGATATTTACAGCTCAGCTATTTTTTTGTATGTATACTCTAACCAAACCGTGACATAGTTCATGTAGGACACTTTTTTTGTGAGCCCTTGAACTTATATCGCTAATTATTATTTGTATGGTGAACCAGTACCTGAAGATGTGACTTGATTTGGAAGGAAAGAGAATCATTGTTTATATTGGGTTATGTAAAAGATTTTGTACTTAATGGAGTGGATGTGGATGTAGATTTAGTTTGAGGAAATTACGTAGAAATGCCATGCAAGTAAGTACTAAGTAGTAGTAGTATACATTTTGTACCATACACTTGTGTATATAAGTTTTGCCTGACCACAAATAAACTATAAACGTTTTTCATATAGTAATTATGAGCTTTTTGTGAGTTTAGCTTTTTTGTTGATTATGGAACCTTGACAGGATCTGTGTCATGTGGAGCAAAGAATCATACTTGGAAAACATAACTTTATATATTTTACTAAATGGGTCACGTAGAGTTTGTCTGTGTTGACCTATAGCATGTTTATTGATTCATCGAGAATCGACATCGACGCAGTTTCAGTTTTTACGACATACAATTAATAAAGTTAAAGGACAATCAAACCTTTTCAGGCATAAACATTGCAATATAGCTTTTGTTACTTACAACCAGGTCATGGTTTGAATCCAATGCTAATTAGAATGTGTCTTGAATGAATGGATCCGAATATTGTTTACAACACAATGGATTACTATATGTATTATTCTCAGTAAAACATTTCTGGTTTGGTTTGATTGAGCGAGGTCGGATCATAAGATAAAAACCGATAAACAAGAGTCCGTGAGAAAATTATGAGTGAAATTCATTAAATTTGAAATTTTATGAAGATGCACTACAACATGGAAAATCCAATATGGGCAGGTGTATTAGAAATCCTCAAATAACAAAAAGTTTGGCAAGATATGAAGGTGGACTTTTCTCTAGAGAATTTTTTTTTTCATTTGCACCGGTGATTATTATTCATTAGGCAGTCCAAATTGTGTAATGCCAAAAATAATTGCAACCAATTTAATCATGATATAAAGATTAAAAATATTCTGGGATTACTTCGCTACATTTCCCTTTAGGATTTAGTTTGGTGAGATTGTGGAAAAAATATGAAAAATATCTATACACGGAATAAAAATGTGTTGGATAGTGTCAGCGAATTTAAAAGTAGTTTGCTGTACTTTTTGAAGGTTAATTTCAATATAACAATACAATGGAGAACCTGTTTTCTTTTCTGAACAATTAAACTGACCCAATTTTAGATTAATTGTTATTTTGAATCTTGAATGAGTGAATGAGAGAAAACGTTAACCAAATAAAAGTTGGTTAACTGCAGAATACTTTTCCCATGTATTAACACAGAGTAGGTATATATTTGCTGTTTATGAGCCTTCAGATTTGAATACAGCATGTCACGCCAAGCATTTTGCTTTTGTAGTTTTGTATTTTTATCAGTTTTTTTGAACGTAAGTTAAAACTATATTTCTTAATGTTACTGCATACTTTCTCGTAGCAATCAACAGTCACTCAGTCTAATTTATAACGGGATTACATTTTTTTCATAAGGCGGGTGTGTACAGAGCTGAGTGGATAAATGGTGTAAGGGATATACACACTGTGTATAAAAATGGGTTTCGTGATGGTTAGTTGTTTTAACTTTTAGCTATTGGACCTGGTTGGGTTAATGGAGAAACATTATGTGGTGTTTTTGAATCTTACAGTCAACGTGAAAGCCGTGGACGTTGCCCTGAAAAAATCTTACTCGTTCGAGCTTACAGAGGATATAGAAGTCCAAGCTTTTGTTAGTATCAAAATCCAACTACGAGCGAGCTGCCTTTTTTTAAATTAGACAGTAGAAATGATGAATTACTATTTTTCTCAGGGCTCTATCAATTTCGACTGCACATCAGAACTATCCTGCAATCGAATCGACTACCCAAAGCCTAATAGAGATGGAAAATGTTTCGCCGGCTACATAATAGTTGAGGACTCTTACGGAAGTCAACGAATAGGGTGCGGAGCAATGGAGTTTGGTCTTCCAATTAGACCTTCCAGAAGTGGGAGAGATTTGTACATACAAATCAAAGGGATAAGCGCTGGAACAAAATGTACAATCCAATGTGGTGAAAAGCGTACCAAAAAGTCTACAGGTCTTCCCCAAATTACTCAACTTGTAATTAACTTGTTGATGTGGACCTTGAAACTATGTTAACTTCCTTTTTTTTTTTGCTTTCATAGAGTACTACACACTTCCTTCAAATCGGCATTCAGGAGTTTTTGAAACAAAACGCTGCAGTATAGAATCTAAATATGACTACAAGAATAATTATTAAAATTACTATAAACTAGCACATTCCTAATGTAAGGTTTAATTCATAGCGTGTGGTCAAAAACGAGAAGGAACTGGTGGAGGACAGCCAGACCATATTGTAGGTGGACGAGACGCTGGAGAATTCGAGTATCCTCACATGGCTACACTTGTACGTACTGGCACCAGCTCAAACATATGTGGCATGTTAACTTTAAATTAATTCAATAAACCTAAAATATCTACATATGCTTAATATGATTATCTAACTGAAAAAAAGCTTCATTTGTCTTGGTACAGGCGCATCTCTGATTAATGATCGGTAAGTATTAAAGCATTCCTTATCAATAGTTATTTAGAAGTGTGTAAGATTTTCAACTGGAGATGTTTGCAGTTACGTTTTAACTGCGGGCCATTGCTCAGCTCGAGTTCAAGCTGACCCCGGAGACTATCAATTGGTTTTTCATGCCCATTTGCTTGACCTAAGGAAGAATGGGAATTACATTGATGATGGTGTTCCAGCTGGGTATTTGTTATAGCAGAACCGCTTATTTCTCTTACCTGATTTGATAAACGTTTTAAAACTACTGTCATAATAAAATCAAAATGATTTTTCACATGTAGCTCGTTTGGCTCAATAAAGGAAGCGAAGGGCTACAATTTGAAAAATAAAAAAGATGCTGACGAAGATCGTTTGCGAATGAACATTCAGGAGGTGGTATTGCATCCACTATATGAACAACAAAGGTCTGGTGCCATTTTCTATGATATAGCTATATATAAGCTTGAAAGGCGACTCAACTTGGTCCATTTGGAATATGGTCGAGTAGTCCCTGTTTGCTTACCTAAACTTGGGACTAGTGAGTTTCATGCAGACGAATCCATGACCGTTGCTGGTAAACAATATTAGATTACATAAATAATGCAGTTCGCATAATAAAATGTTAAGGCAGCTTTAACGGAAAATATTTCTTAAAGGTTGGGGTCGTCCAAGAGAGGATGCAGGTGCAGCATTTCATCCTTATTAATAGTTTTTTTAGAAGTGTGTAAGATTCTCAACTAGAGATGTTTGCATCATGTTTGCAGGTGCATCAAACCGTATTCTCCAAGAACTTGACGTAACTATTTACAACCAAACGGAATGTAAACGGCAATTGGGGTAAACCAAGAAATTTGTATTTGTTCGAAGTAAATGTACAATTATCTGTATACACTTTAAAATTTGTACTATCAACTACAGTCGTGACTCGTGGCAGCCAGTATCATTCTGTGCGGGGTTTCCGGAAGGCAAACGAGATAGTTGTCAAGTTCGTGAAATCATTAATTAAATATTTATCAAATTTGGAATAAAAAATTACGTGTTGATTACCGAATATTTTTTTAAACATTAGGGAGACAGCGGGTCCCCTTCAGTATTTGGAAAAAATTATTATGAACAAATTGGACTAGTCAGTTGGGGACGGGGTTAAAATACATCTAATATATTTTTTAAATTTAATTTTTGATATCAACATTTAGTTTAATTATTATAAATAACATGTTTTAGGTTGTGCCAGACCTAATGAACCTGGGGTGTATGCCAACATAGCAGGTATATCACAACGAAAGATATTTATTTTAACGATATTTTGAATATAAAAAGTGTATATTTTACCATCTCCAGAATTAAACGAATGGATATATCACACGACTCAAGATGCTGTGTGGTGTAGTAGGCCAGTTTAATTAGAATATCTTTCATAAAAAAACCTTGTGAGTACTTTTGTCTTGTTTTAGCATACTAATATACTATGTATTTCCTATATTTTCAATGTCATAAATAGTAATCCTGCTTTTCTGCAGTACTGTATGGATAATATGTGACAAGCCATAAGTGTTAATTGTAAATAGAGGAGAGATGCATGATATTTTAAAAGTCTGACTAATAAAGATTTGCACGTGTCATTAGCAGATCAAGATACATTTACATATGAATGAAGTAACAATAATAGGACTATCATCATCTATAATAAAATTAAAAATAGTTTAAAATTTGGATTTTTCGAGTTGTTTCTGGCAGTTGATGATCAGCTCAAGGAAAGCAACTCGATGTGTATTTATTTGTCCTTCATAAGAAAAATATTATTTGTAATCTGCCGAAAAAATCATAATATAAAGATGTCAAAATAAAGACACACTCTAACCACAAATATGCTCGTTACGTTTTCATGCGCCAAGAAACCAATTTTATGAGCAAAAATTATGTGAATATTTAATTGTACTAGATGATCATCATTGTTAATTAAAGCTGCATTAAAATGCAGTAACGTATTTATGACGGACCATTGTACTACAAAATATTTGTCTAGTAACTTTGATCCAAACTGCGAACATCATAAATACAATCTCTTAAATTAAAAGTACGGACTGATACGTAAATTATCATTCACAATATATTTCTCAAGTTCTTTCTATAAAAATTCAAATTGAAATGCAAATTCCAATCTTAATATTAATGACGACAGTCCACGTAAGTGCAAAAATGAATCAATTGAATGATTCAAATAAGTTCAACGTTTTCTTTTAACGTCTGAAATTATCATTCACAGTGAAATTTCTTCTTTCCAGCTTACAAGATGCCAATGGAATGAAGAAATTAAAAAAGTTCAATACAAGCCATGTTCGTCGAATTTAGTATTTAAAATGTTATTTCAACAAGCACTCATTAATACATATATATTGAAACCATATTGAAACCAAATTTTAATTCTTTAACAGTGTGTTCTATAGCAAAATCCTTAATGCGTTATAAAGAAAAGCCATATGAATTTAAACTGAACAAGCCAAAGGATCTGGAATGCGAATATACATTTCTTGTAAAATGAATTAAAGATAGCAAAGTATTCGACTCATTTATAACAAGTTCGAATAAAAAGTTTTTGCTGTAACAATGTTTAGGGCTCATTTTCAGGAAATTGTACGGCTGAAATAAGTTGCGATAGGTTGGATTTACCTCCCCGAAACTCTGATGGAAGCTGCAACAATGGGCATATAATAATCCAAGACTCCTTTGGGAGTCAAATGACAGGCTGTGGAAAAATAGATTTTGGAGGTCCAATCAGACCATCAAGGAACGGCAGAAATTTGTATGTTAAAGTCAAAGGAAACAGTGCTGGGACTGTGTGTAATGTATACTGTGGCGAGCACCGCACAACAAGTTAGTCTTGCAACAAAATTATTAACGTGAACGATTATTTTTGACGTATGAACATGAAAACATTTCTTCATAGATTTCAAACAAATGAAAACTTATCCACGCTATTCTGGCCGTCGTGTAACGAAGCAATGTGGTATGAATAATTATACGCAATGTGATAAAATGCATAACTGACATATATTTAAAACTTTTGTGCTCTCTCTAAAACTCTATTCCAGTATGTGGCCGCAAATTTGCAGTTTCCGGTAGAGTTATAAACGGTGAAGATGCAGAACTCTTTGAATTCCCATGGGCTGCAGCGATTGTAGGGGCTGGTAGCTCTGAAAATTTATGTGGAGGCAGGCATGGCTTTATTACTTGACTTTCTTCCTCATTTAAAGTTCTAACTAAAGGAATTTGAACGAGATGGATCTGATTTACCTAAATTCTAATCCAATTTCATTGTCCAAAACCCCTTTATATATTTTGAATCACAACAACTTTCGTTCAATACTATACGCATTGAAAAAATGTTTGGAAAAAACAACTTAACTTGTTCGTCAAGGTCAAGTACTAAAGCCAAGCCTATGCCCGTGGTAGCATCATAAATAATAGGTTCGTTGGTTTTTATTTTTTGGCCAAAAACCTGTAATCTAATTTAAATTCACATAATGTTTGATTCCAGGTACATTCTTACGGCAGCCCACGTGAGTTTCTTATAAATAAAAAATGCATAATAGTATCATCTTAATAACAATATTGATTACAAAAACAACATTTTGAATTGCTGTAGTGTTTGGTGCACCGACCGAATGATCCAGATGCATTCCAAGTTTTAGTTCATGCTCATCTGCTGGATTTGTCCATAGATATTTCACATCTTCACGAGTATGTAAAATATAAAAATATACTTACAAAAAAATCATGATTTGTGTATATACTAAAAATAACGATGTATTTGCATTTTAATGACGTATGGAAAGAACAAATCAATCTTACTTCAAGGAGGTCAAAGGGTTCGGGCTTCCACAAGCAACCGATGAATCGGAAAGTAGAATTCGGTTGAACGTTTCAAAAATACTGATTTATCCCAACTACCACCGTGATGGAAATACGCCATCAAATGACATTGCCCTATTAAGATTGAGCAAAAGCTTAAAGTTGTACAATTATGAGAATCAAAGGGCAGGACCTATCTGTTTACCAAAAGTTGGAGAAATATTAGATTACTCTGACAAGAAGATGACTGCTATTGGTAAAAACACACGATTCTGAATATATTAAACGTGCCTGAAAATGAATTCGTAAACAATTTTTTACTCTTGGAATTCTAGGCTGGGGCAAACCACTTGAAAATGGGATCAGCCAAAATCGTTTGTTGCAAAAAGTTGATATCCCTATTCTACCCCAACATTTATGCAGAGAGAAGCTAAAACAGTAATAGCAAAAAAAAGCTAATAATATAAACACAAGTTTTTTTTGTTGCTATAATACAGTAGATCTTAAAAAATGTGTTGTGATGCTAGTCAGTATCTACAGATGGACTTAGACCCGTGGAATGACGCCATGTTTTGTGCAGGATATCCAGATGGTTCCAAAGACACTTGCACCGTATGCAATCTTTTGTTTTAGTTAAAAAGTGGTTGCATGTGGTAATAAGCGCAGTTCGATTTGTTTTGTATTTGATCTTCGTTTTGACGTAGGGAGATTCTGGTAGTCCTGCTTTCATTGCAGATAAAAATGATCAGTATACACAAATTGGAATTGTGTCATTTGGGTTACAATGTGCTTCACCTCGCCATCCAGGTATGCGTTTTGACCTAACAATTTGAACCAATGTTAACCATACTTTACTAGACTTAAAGAATTGTTTATGAATTTACAGGAGTTTATACCAAAATTGATGGTGTGTGACGAAACTATTCAACCTTTGATTTATAACATATGAAGCCAAAAAAATGCATAATCTATTCTAATCATGTAATGCATATTATTATATGATATACTTTTGTTTGCTACAGAGCTTGCTGAATTTGTACATAAGGAAACCCATGATGCAATTTGGTGTGCGGATCAAATCCTTGCTACTGCTTGACCGCTTCTCGACTCTCGACGATTTAAAATCCCCGTTTAAATTAAAAAGATGTTTGCCTCAATCTAAATCAAACGTAATACGTTAAATCAGTAATTTTTACAAATAACACATATATTATATAATCATGAGAAAACATGCTACCCCCTTATTGAAAATCAGGTCCAACAACTTAAAAATAAAACATCTAGAGATTCCAGCATGTTCCAAACAAAAACAACTTGGATCCAGTCCAGAGTCCAGGACATGCAATGTTTGATGACGGTATGCGGTATAAAGATATATACAAATTATGTTTTTCTTTTCATGTAAATTTCCCAAAACCGCATGCAAAAAGTAAACTACTCAAACTACTGTAGTATATTGTTTGCACAAAAACAAAAGAACACGCATCCATCCATACACCAGTGACTTTAAACAATGAAAAGTTAGCACCAGCAAAAAGGTTTGCAACCCTCTTACCTTGCACTACCTTGCATCTCTTCAATCTTTGTCAAACAAAAGCTCCAGCAAGCAGTTAAGAAGTATAAGTCACAAAACCGCCCTTTGCTTTTGCTTCATGAATTATTCAAAAGCATTAAAGTAAACGCTTTATCTGCAATTCGTCGCCTAAAAAATTAACAACATGACTAAGCAGTAACAACAAACTATAGGGGCAGCATACCTGAACTGCTTTATAGCGAAAGATGTTTTTAATGAGTAAAAAATTACATTACTCTTATATAAGCAAAAAACTAACTTACGCTAGCTTCCCTTCCCACGCTATGTAATTCATGAAAAAAAGTACAAACATTTAAAGATGTAAGATACGTGTACATCCCATCAAACCAACCATGTATTTACCGTGTATGTATGTATCATGTTAATGCAATAGTGCATGTCTCATGAAGGCATTGTACCTGCTTTTGCGAATCTTGTCGTGATTTTTGGATCATAATTAAGCACTGCAAGATCGCAATGTACTAAAAGCAATAGAGTACCTATTTGGCGTGCAGTTGTTTTGTTGTGCTGATTGTGATGTAACTTTTAGAAGGCATTCATCAAGGATCCTTCTACATAGATGGTCCTCGTAACGATTTGTCTTTCCTTTTGGTTAACTACTAGGCAGGAAGCAATTTTTATTCGTCAAGAATATTTTCCCATTATAAGTTTTATAACATCCTATTCGCCTCATAGGGATTCCCTGTAAAGCCAACAACTTTTATCATAACGCAGATAGGTAGTTTAAAACTTAAAAGGCAAAAGAATGCAAATGCATATAGGGCATTAACTTCAACTTGTACCTTTATTATTGTAATACACTCCGCCTCATCATCCTCCCTGTATCAGTATCATCAATTTGTAATCGAACAAAGAGTGCACTAGTAGTTGCGGTCAGCTGGATAGTTAGTTACATATTAGTCAGTTCTCAAATCAGCAGACCATAATTTGGCCAATGAATTCACAGTTCATTAACGAGTCCATATAGCTCTCTTTCAAAAATACAGTTTGTGACCGTAAAATCTAGAACATACAAATATTTTGAAGTGGCACTCGCTACCTAACTCAAAAGATATTTCATTGTGCGTAGCGTAAACAGCCAGACAAGATGGATCATAATCTTAACGAGGAAGAAAAACAGCTCTGCAAAGAGGTAATTTGTCAAAGTTATATTTTTTAGATGCAAAGTTGTGCTACAAGTAAAATATGAAAAACTAGAAATTTTATAGACTTTTGCGTTGCGTAAGAATGTAAAATAGTTATAACAAAATGTGAAATTGTGTCAAACCTTTGTATGCATTTCAGCTAAGGGATCGGATTGCTGATCTGAAAATAACTGAAGAATATCGCCTACTGGATTGCACAATGAATCGTTTCCTCCGAGGTAAAGTAAAAGCTTTAAATTATATAACTTTGATTTTTTTTAAAATTGACATCTAATTTGATTGATTGCATAAAATACATCATTTCAGCCCGAGAAATGGATGTAGACAAAGCAGAAGACATGTTTAGAAAGGTATGTAATACATACATACATACTATGTGTGTATAAAATTATATTGCCCATGCATTAGGCCATAAAATGATGCCGACTCAATTCTAATCTCATCTTTCATAAATAATAATAAAATAAATTACTCTTAAATCCTTTTTCAACTAATAGTTTCAAATTTGTTTTAAAAAAATCCCTAGTACATAGCTTGGCGTCTTGAAAACGATGTGGACAACGCTTTATCATGGGATATTGCTCAAGATCTGAAAGAAAGCGTTCCATACAAAGCCGTAGGCCAAAGCCTCAACGGAGGTCTAGGTATTATTTATGATAGATCATTAGAATTTAACTGACAACGACAACTGATGTAGACTAGCCGATAAAAAAGTAATTGTTTCTAGTTGTTTATGCTCACGTGGGAAGCTGGAATCCGATGGTTGCCCAAGGGCGATATGAAGAACTCATGAAGCTTGCATACCATGAGTTGGAGTACCTTACGCAATTCACCAAGATTCTCACTATGAAGAAGAAATACTTTTCTAAAATGGTGATCATAATAAATCTAGAAGGATTATCCTTTGCTCATGTCAGCACAGTTGACTGTAAGCAAGCAAAACAACAGAATGTGAATTAAATTTGATGTTATTACGGATTACGGAAGCATATACTTAACCAGGTGTCTAAACATGTTTTTAGTCTCACGTTTTGACGTAACTTTTTTGTTTCAGACATTCGAGCTCTAATATCTTTGTTGAAGGCCTTTGAAGCATATTATCCGGAATCCCTAAAAGTTGCCTTTCTTATAAATGGTATTTGACCATTGACGCATTGTAGTAAAACAAAAACTCATTCCATAATGGAAAAGAGTGGATTATGCAATAAATACATATATGTATGCTGTTTTGTACTCTAGCTCCATGGGTTTTCTCTATTCTGTGGTCGATTGCAAAACCTTTCATATCAACTGCAACACATGAGCGTCTCAGATTTCTGGGTGGAGATAGTCAAGCATGGAAAGATGAGATAACCCAATACATTGGAGAAGACCAATTTCCAGAATGCGTTGGTGGCACATTGTCCGACAATTTTGAGGTTAGTATCAATTGAAGAAGAGTTAGCGTTACGTTTTTATGCCTGAATTTTCTTACTTGCAATGAAAAATTATCTTCTGAATTGCAGTTGGTTTTTGAAAATGGTGAGGTTGTTGGAAAGTTAAAACCGGAAACGACTGAAACAAATGACAATGAATTTGAAGATGCATTGCGAGAAACATTACCACAAGAAATTGATTTGTTGGATTAGTCAATTGACTGACTGCAAGCAAGCCTTTGTTATTTTACTATTTTACTTTACGTTTAATTACAGGTTTAAGTATACAATACGCTACAAAAAATTACCTTAATAAATTTTAATCGCCAAAAAAACTTCAAATTGTAAACGCTTTTAGTTCTTTTGGCTTATCTGTCCACCCAACAAATACATTTTGTTTCAGAGCACTCCAAGCAGCAGCATAACTTGTTGCACCATTTTTTGCTTCCTCATAGCTTTTAAAGGACCCTTCCGTATTTGACAACTGAGAAAAATATACACCGCTGTATTTAGCAAAAACTTTAGTACGACAAATGTCAACCATGGATGGGGGTTTTCCAAAATATTTCTTTGTTGCTCCTTGCTTTCTACCACCCACAAGAGCTTGAACACTTTCTTTTGTAGGATCTAGGACACAAGTTGAAGAATACCATGAAATTGAAGCTGGAGCTGGGACCAAAGCTTCCTTAAACTCCATGAAATTAAGTTCACTTTGACAAATACGTGGACATTGATATCCAACGATGTATTTTGGGGAAGACTGAGTCAAAACAGAAACAACTTTTTCGGAAAACCTGGCGTGCAATGCTCTTTCTAACGATTTTTGACTGAATGGCACTTTTCCACCAATTGTGATAGAATTTAGACGAATTGGTTCTGGGATAAAATTAGATAGTAATGCTCCTTGGAGTCCCAAAACCTGCCATTTTGTTAACTTATCACTACAAGACATGCACAAAGTAGGACAGCCTTTACCTGGTTTCACACGACACTTTCCTGTAACCTGAGTGTCTTCATATTGTAATGGACCTGCTTGGAGCTTTGCTCCTGTTCTGTGCGTATTTAAACTATCACCAAGTTTTGATTTTTTAACTGGGGGACCAATGTCCTCGTTACAATTGGACTCTACATCACTTTCATTTTCTACTACTATGGCTGCATCCCCACAAGGCAAATGACTAACAAACATGTGAAAACTAACATTTTTACAAAGTTTTAAATTATTTAATAATGTACTCGGTTCGCCGTCAGCATTTTCATTAATATATTCCAAAATAGATTTATCACATTTTCCTACACTAATTAGGTCTATCTGTTCATATAAATACAAAAGAAACGATCTTCTAGCAATAACCTCTGCATGAGAGTCAGACACCACATCACCTAACTTACTGAGTTCGTTCTGTCCTAAACATTTAGTACCTGTACCAAGAGCAACTACTTTAGTTTTACTTACAGAATTATTCTTATCATCAACAATATCTTCTTGAAGAAGGATTGCTGCCAATGTAGTCCATTCAGATGCGTTTGGTTTCCCTTTTTTCGGCAAGTTGTTAAAATGTTCAATCACTCTGCTAGCAACAAAGTCGGCATCCATGTTAGTCGTCGTCATCATCAAAAGTAATCTTCTTCCCTTTGAATGCAGTAAGTGAAATTTGTTGTTGCTTCTTTTTAGCTTCCCAAGAAGGATGAAGTTTTTCAGCCGGTTCTTGATTTTGCTCCTGTGGTTCAGGTTTTCTCAGCAATGCCTTATTATCAGAATCATTAGTAGAAAATCTGCTTCGCTTTGAATTCACTTCCACTGGTTCTGTGTTTCCACTAAATCGATTGTCAGGTCTGCCAAATTTTCCAGGAGGACCTTGTCGGTTCTGATGATAATTATTTTGCCGTGGAGGCGGTTTGGACACAAGTTTTCCTTTTCTGAACACTGGTTTTGCAGGTGTATTTGGATTGCGGGTAAAGGTTGGCTTTTGGAAATCCTTGGGTGATTCCTCTTCTGGTTCATCCACACCACCAACAAAGAACGCACTTTTTGGTCGCTTAATCGCTGGCGCTTTAGTAATATCAACATTCAAAGGTTTAGTAGATACAGTTTCCACAGACTCTTCTTCAAGTTCTGCTAGGTTCTTTAAGAATTTAACTTTCACTGCTCCAGCGGATTTATCATTTGTACAATTATTAGGCTTTGTTAGTTTAGAATTTTTATTTTTAACATTCAAGCCAAGTTTTAAAGTGTTTCTATTTTGCGTAGTAGGTTTCGGTTTGGCTTCAGCTTTTTCCTCTACAGGTTTATCTTCCCCCTTAATATCAGAGTCGTCACTTCTGCCACTGCTCTCACTATCACTATGGGGCTCAGTCTGGTTAACTGCATCAGCATCACTTTTAATGCCTTTGTCCGATTTTACTAATCTAGTTGCATCTTCATTGTCGTTACTCTTTGAAGCAGTGGTCTCGTCGTCTTCATTCTTTGGTTTCTTCTTTTGTCTAGTCATCTCCAGTAAAACTGATATCTGCATATCCCAATTGGGATTTGCCTCACGATACTTTTTGACATCATTCTGAATCAAAGGGTGATGAGTCAATCTGGCTAGAGCTTTTTCTTCCAACAACGCTTTGGGATTATTCAGAACGTCTTCAAGTTTTTGGGTATCCAACAATGCAAACAATGAGACTTTATCCTTCTTTAATTTCTGTTAATCAAAGAAAATCAGTTCTAATATTAATACACCGACGAGTAAAAGTCCAGGGTATGTTAAACATAATATTTTTTTAACCTATTATAATAATAATTACCTTGAGAGCTTGAATTTCTTCTACCAATCGATCTGCTTTGCGGTTGGCCTTTAGCTTTTCCTCCTCCTCGCCTTTTCGCTTCCTGTACTTTTGGATTTGATGGATTAGTCGATTTATAATCTGAACTTTGACTCGAGTTACAGTGTTCCTCATGCAAACTATCTGTTCCATAAGCAAAAACCAATAATAATTACTAATTAATTAAATACATTTTTATTTGTTAAAATCAAAATCTCAAAAATTAATTTCCGACACGTCAAAAATATCCAATTTTAATCATCCCCATCACCAATTTTAAATACACTTACGTGATTATTCAATTCCTGTCTTTTCGTCAGTGGTTGATCCGATGAGGTTGCCTTCTTCTTCCTGACTATCTTCTTAATGACTTTACCATTTCTAACCGTTTCCTTTAAAGCCATGCTCGTTTAAACAGCAGGTGAGATTCCCAAACCCTCAACAAACAACAGAAAACAACCAACTGTTTTAACTTTGATTGTTGATTCAATTAAAATAACGCAGCAAGTTAAATTACTTTTAACACCTAATTTAACAGTTTTCAAAATCTGTCAGTCTACATACACCAAAAAATTGTCTATAAACATCCACACAAAGTTATCACAAAAATATCCGTATCCAAAAAATGTACCTAAAAAATATTTGATGCAGTGTGAATGTGAAATGCAAAGCACGTGGAAAAGCACATCTCAGATCTACCCCTGTTTTCCCTGCGGTATATTCTATGCACCGTGTTTGAGCCATACCCTATCCATATCCTTATGCATAACCTATAAACCTATATAAATATGTAGTCAATAATGGTTTGGAGTGTGGGAAAATAGCTCACCTGATTTTCTATCGTGTATAGAAATCTACACATAAATACACACAATGCCTAACTTTAACTACAATTATACATGAAGGACTAATTTCACGTGCACTTTGAATGCACCTAGCACCTGTTTTGTTGACTTTACTCTTATCGAGGAAACTTGTTATACCAACAAATGATAAAACAACAAGTTTGGCTTGATTTGATTGTTATAAAGTAGTGCAAATTCCTTATTTAATAGTTGTGTCATATTAGAAAATGAATTTAGAAGTAGCGTGTAGACGATGTGGGATGTGGAGCATCGAATAAATGTGAAAAGTAAACACTAAATTTTTCAAATCAGCAATAATGTGACGGTGACAATTTATCGTGTCGTAGAAGCCTTGAGAACTCCCTTTTGACTTTTCCCCATCACTCACCGCCACTCTCTCAACATCTTCAACTAGTTTGAAATTCGGCTTTAGAAATCAGGCATAATGAAATTCCTGCAAGGCGGTTCTGGATCGTCAACTTTCTCCACGCACCAGAAGGTACTAAATTAATAACTTTAACTTTACTTTTAAATTCACATTCATTGGTTTCATCAAGTTTCATGCACTTGTTAATTCGTTGATTTATAACTATGACTGCTACAGGTGCTGCTGATAACCGTGGGGGTAGGAATAACGGTAGTGGGGATAATGGCAAGATACCTTCTCCGACGCCGTCCTCACCGTCCAGGTAGAAGAAGTCCTGCAGCATCCGTGGCGCAAGAGAAAGCAACTCAACAAATTTTAAGAGATTCCATCATCCTTGATGATGCTGCTAGTGTTGGTGCAGGTAATTTAAAACTCATAAAATCCAAAACACATGGGGATGGGAGAAATCTTGGATATTGTTGTTTAGGCTTGTTATTTTGCAATTTCAGGAACGAGTATTGATTCTAACTATTCTAAAGCTTTTGCTACGGCTGTGAGCGCTAGCCCAAGACTTAGGAGGTCAGAAGGTCACAGACAGAGGTCTTCATCTATTTCATCAGTTTTAACACAAAGTACCCTTATATCTGTAGAGCCTCACAATTCGTCACTCAACTGCACACAGCTAGGTGTTCTAGGTAAAACAGATTACTGACCTAATTTACTAAAACAGGTGCAAAAGTGTTGGTCTCTTGAATGACTCTTTGGTATTTTGTTTTTTCTAGGTTTGGAGACTTTGGAAAAGTCAATCTCATTCTGGGAAGAGTCTCTTCACATGGTTGATGAGAATATTGAGAATGGAGACGATCGTGAAGCAGCTACTAAACAACAGTTAATAAAGATTCTAGACTTGGCATACGAATTACAAAAAGCAACCGAAGAACTTTATCTTAATGAGGCAAGTTAGCACATTCAGCTATTGAAAATGATGCTTTGTTTTTTTTCAAGTGTGTAGTGAGATTGCCTGCACACTCAATAAATATCTGTTTATAGTATCTCTTGATTCTCTTGTTTATATCGATCTTTACTCACCTTACCTTTTGTGTTTTAATTTTAGAATTCAGCCCTGTATTCAGAGAAAAGCTATGGCCGTTTACGTTCTGTCAGCTCTGTGGAGTCATTTATGTCTGCCGAAGATTGGCTTTCAGATGACGAAGAAATTACAAGAAGTCTTCAAGTATCTGGCTATTTTGGAGAAGGGGGCGACGCAGAGTTCCCATTATATGCCGCTGCTCTTCGATTAGTGGAAGCTAATACAGTCCCATATAGATCGCTTAAGACAGATATGGTCAATTGCAGAAACGGAGATCAAGAATATTTGGCAAAATTACATTGCTTGCGTGGAGCATTTAGCAGAATTATATCAGACAGTGATAAAAAGATGTGGATCATGTGCAGAGGGAAGGAAGTTCTCAGTGGTATCATGTTGAAGGCTGATAAAGTAAACAAACTAAGCAATTTTTTTTTATACCGATGGACATAATTTTAATAATAGGGTCAGTAACTAATGTTTTTGTGACACCTTTATTTGCAGGATCCTGCAGATTTTGAAGACTCGCTCGATAGAATGGGTAAATATGATGTCTAAAATTTGTTATTGAAAAACATTATTTACTAGAATTTGTTTATAGTGCGGAAATATTAATCAATTTCTGTACATCGTAGTGAGTTGGTGCCAAGAGGGATCTAATTGGGCTTTGATAGAATCGGAACTTAAAGACAGAGGTCTTCGTGCTTTGACGTTTTACGACATTGTTCTCGACTTTATTTTTCTTGACGCTTTTGAAGATCTTGAAGCTCCTCCTGCCTCCGTTTTGGCTGTTACACAGAATCGTTGGTTATCCAACTCATTTAAGGTTTGTTTAGTAAAATGAAAGACGAAAGGATATATGATAAGATACGTTCCCTAACTTTTATGTATTTATTTTTGATCTAGGAAACTGCACTTGGAACAGCCGTATGGTCAGTTTTGAAAACTAAAAGGAGATGGCTTCGTTATCCAGACGGGTTCATGGGGCATTTTTATGATTTATCTGAACATATTATGCCAACTTTGGCGTGGGGTTTTTTGGGGCCCACTAGCAGGCTTCAAGAATTATGCAATTATTTTAAGGTAGTATACATATATATACATATATACATCATCTTTTAGTATACATATATTTTGTCTCTTCAATTTTAAACTTAACATTTTATTAAATTTTGTTCACAGGATAAATTTTTGGAATTTCTGGAAGCGTTATATTCATTTGATAAGGTGAGATACACTAGTTTGGATGACTTGGCTACAGACGTGCTTAAGCGAATGGATGAACTGCATGCGGATTTAATGAGGCGAATGTCGGAGGATAGGAGTAGCAATGGCGAATTAACAAATCCTGATTTTTAAAATTCCAACTTATCATTCTTCTTGCCTTTAAAGGCACATTGTGACATTGACTGGTAATCTATACTATCCTAGCTTTTCAAAGTACAGGCTCATTTCAACATCATTTGAAAGTAGTGTAACTCATTTAATTTTTCCGTTTGACTGGAACTGGAGGAACTCATGCTAGTAGTAATCATTCAAGTTTCTCTCTACCATCGCAAAAACCTTAATTGTGACAGGATCTCAATTTGCAATTGACATTGTGTAAATGTATCAAGCACAATAATAGAATTGTTTGAAAGTGTTCACACACTCCAAGTATTGCAAATTTATTGCAACTACTTATAATACATTTTTTCAAGTTTCAATGGGGGTGGTCACGTCAGGTGTTATCGTGATTGTGTAAGTTATCAGCGTAAGGAACTAACTTGATGACGTGAGTGGTAAAAAAATCAATGCGTTGTTAAGGATGTTTCGTAACTTTATTCCTAATGCAACAAAATCTTACACAGATAAACCTGACAATAGGCAGATATATAGTAACCTGCGATCTAGCATTTATGCTGAATAAAGTTAGCATAAGCTGTGTCTGAGTAGTTCATTGGTTTAAAAAAGATTTGAAAATTTTCATAATTGTGGCTGCTATTGAGATTTTTTTCAAAAATTGACCTTTAATCACTTATAGGTCACGCTGGGGTCATTTCTGAACTTTGATATTAGCATAGTTGAGTTTTTCTTGAAAAATAGCATCATTTTGATGTATCATAAGCCATGTTTTGCTATTAAAATTTTTTGACCTTGACCTTTGACCCAGTTACCGTTGACCGATTTTGCTCATCTTAGAACTTAGCCAAGAGCTTGACCTAAGGTATCGTTTAGCAAAAAGAATTTTTGAAAATCTTCAACGGTGTAAAAGTTATCGTGCGAACAGACGGACAGACGGACGGACGGACGGACGGACAGACAGACTATGATCCATTCTAAAAAACCTGCTTTTGATTGATCTTCGATCGCAGGTTAATAACTGACCTTTTTTGTCCAGTTATCTGTGTAAGCTTCGTAACCAACCCTTTCCATAGTAAAATTTCGTAAATTTTAACGAAGGTTCGTAATTTGTGTAAGTTATTTTACACAATCACGATAACGACGATAACATCGCTGACGTGACCAGCACCAATATGTTTTAATACTGCATGCGTGTCTTTCTGTTTCGGGTACATTCTTTGCATAAACTTGTTGAATAAACCTGACAATAGGCAGATATATAGGAACCTGCGATCTAGCATTTATGCTGAATAAAGTTAGCATAAGCTGTGTCTGAGTAGTTCATTGGTTTAAAAAAGATTTGAAAATTTTCATAATTGTGGCTGCTATTGAGATTTTTTTCAAAAATTGACCTTTAATCACTTATAGGTCACGCTGGGGTCATTTCTGAACTTTGATATTAGCATAGTTGAGTTTTTCTTGAAAAATAGCATCATTTTGATGTATCATAAGCCATGTTTTGCTATTAAAATTTTTTGACCTTGACCTTTGACCCAGTTACCGTTGACCGATTTTGCTCATCTTAGAACTTAGCCAAGAGCTTGACCTAAGGTATCGTTTAGCAAAAAGAATTTTTGAAAATCTTCAACGGTGTAAAAGTTATCGTGCGAACAGACGGACAGACGGACGGACAGACAGACAGACTATGATCCATTCTAAAAAACCTGCTTTTGATTGATCTTCGATCGCAGGTTAATAAACCTGACAACTGGCAGGGTATATAGGAACCTGCGATCTAGCATTTATACTGAATGAAGTAAACATAAGCTATGTGTCTGAGAATTGGTTTAAAAAAGATTTAAAAATTTTCATCATTGTGGCTGCTATTGAGAATTTTTTTTTAAAAATTGACATTTAAACGCTTATAGGTCACGCTGGGGTCATTGCTGAATCTTGATAATAGCATGGTTGAGTTTTTCTCGAGAAATAGCATCATTTTGATGTATCATAACCCATGTTTTGCTATTAAAAAATATTTGACCTTGACCTTTGACCCAGTTGCCGTTGACCGATTTTGCTCATCTTCGAACTCAGTCAAGGTCTTGACCTAAGGTGTCGTTTAGCAAAAAGAATTTTTGAAAATTTTCAACGGTGTAAAAGTTATCGTGCGAACAGACGGACAGACGGACGGACGGACAGACAGACAGACTATGATCCATTCTAAAAAACCTGCTTTTGATCTGCGATCGCAGGTTAATAAGGTGAAATCACAAAGTAGGTTAATGCTTACGTTTGCTAAACCCTGGGCCAAATATGCAGTATTTGTTATTGACTTAATATTTTTAATGGTTATGTTATGACAGTTATGGGCTACAATGAATGACAAAATGAAGTATAATTTTTGTAACATGGTGCAATAATTTGAGTATATCAACCTTGAATATGAAAGTTTAAGGAGGAGTATCAATATTGATGAGTCTCTATCTCTCTATACTAGTAACTAAAAATGATGTTTGGTCGTATAATGATTATATTGTGATAAATGTATCCAGTTCCATGTGTGTCGCGAGTTGTGATTAGAGACTACTACGGAGAATATATTTGATTGTTGAGCTATAGGTAACTTCTAAATTCAATAGTTGCGAAATTAAATGTCGCATTTCGTAGTACGATGTAGTAGATATTGCTTTTTATGAATATTCGTTACACAAAAAGAACTACTGTAATTATGTTCATGCTCATCATTTGTGAGATGTTATAATATTATGTACGCACGTCAGTAGTAGTAGTAGTAAATATTTATTCATTAAACGTGTGTTTTAAGAGCATTGAACTCTTATGGAATAATCGTGAAGACCAGAATAATTTAATATTTAAATTTAGTACAAAACGACATTAATTATTACTACATATATATATTATGTCATGTTGGAATGTTCACTAGATATATTCCATGCTGTTTGCAAATAACATTTCACGTTTTTTGTATTGTTACACAGTTATAGAAAATAAAAACTTATCTAATCTGAGTAGCGCGTACACCCACACCGGATCATTAATCATTCTAGTTGTACAAATTATCAGAATCAACTATTATATAGATCCATATCACCATTTCTATATATCTTAAATACTTACACAATTAAGCATAACTGAGAACAGGGGTATGTTATATCTTTCTTTTCCATACCGGTAAAAATATATATTCAGACAAAGTATGTTGTTTGTATTGCATGTATATAAAGAATAAATTAATACAAAACTAATCACAGCGTTCTCAATACATATTACGTATATGTATATTAATCTACTTAATTAAGGGAAATTAAGGAAACAATGAATCATAACTCGGTGGTGGTAACTCCAATTTATCACACGAGTCTGATTTCTCTGATGTCAAAGTTCTTGCACGACACTGTGCCACGATTTCGTATGTCATAACACAAAGCAATGCAACGGCTGCGACGATTAGGATAATTACGTGTGTTTCTAAATCCATGATGACTGGCTAATATTTGGCAATGTTGAATAAATTTTTCAAATAATTTGGCAGAAACACATTCGTTAGGAGTCGACCGTTTTCTCTGTTCAAATAGGTCGCACTGTAAGTTATCCCTTATTGTTCAACTCTTCTTCTACTTTGGCAAATGCTTGTTGAAAAATCAATTCTTTTTCTCCTCGATGCGTTGGCTGTGTAGGAAAAAAGTTGTTTGCTGTCAAAGAATAATTCACGAATGTTGGCTGGATTGGATAATGGATATAATGGCTTCAGTGTTTTGTTCTTTCTTCTCCAGTCTAGTAAGTTTCGATACAACTTTGACTCCAAAGTACTATGATGGACCTGTCAAAAATGAAAAATGTAAATGTAATTAATTTTTGATTAATTATCCCTTCAATCAAAGTTTCAAGGTTGCATACATATGCATAACTTAAGTTGGTTGTGTTGTATAACAGCAAATCATTTAATAAGCTCTTTGTTTGTTACCCTTTATGGTCAAATGCGTAGTTGGTACTGTTGTGTCCTTTAAGAAATCAATAGCTACTATGGTCGATTGTATTTATGTAGATGTCCAATGACATTGATGATGACTACATGTAATTTCTTATGACGGAACAATATGATGAGGGTGGTTGACAGTTGTTGAGTGTGCTATATGAAGCTCCAAATACACTTTACGTAAGCACGCAGGTAGTGGTAGTGGTCAGGTTCACTGGGTAAATAAATAAAGTTTCCTTTGTTTCCAATATAAACGATTACGTTCATAAAGACGCGCAGCGTGTTCGTATCAGGAGGAGTGGTCCCCACTTTTTGGTCCCTATACACATTGATCCCCGTCAGAAAGATCCCTAGGAAAACTGGTCGACACAATTTTTGGTTCGACAGGGAAAACTGGTCGACAGTTTTTTTGTTCGACGAGGAAAACTGATCGACAGTTTTTTTGATCGATGGGGAAAACTGATCGACAGGTTTTTTTGGTCGACGTGGAAAACAGATCGACAGTTTATTTCACCGACAAGGAAAAATGATCGAATGCTTCATTGTGTGCGTCTCATATCTGCATTGTCAATTGGGCTGCATTGCTTGAAATGCAGCCATCATGTAAATGAAACGAGAATGCGACTTCATCTGTACCAATACTGAGTACCAACCATTTCAATCATTTATGTGTATGTATTTTACCAACGCAAAGGAAAAATAGCCTTCATCTTGCTTCCAATTTTTTGCATGTATTAGCCGAGTACGCGAAATACGCGTAATTTTACACTTCGTAAAGGTAAGCGAAAGCGTGCTAGACAAGCCATTACACAGCCTGAAGTTGTAGATGAATCTGAAGTTGACACATAGTTTTTACTTTCATGATCGTTGATTGAACATTTGTCATTTGTATCTATTCAGAATATTCGTAAACTTATTGTACGTTCATTTTACCTATCTTGATTTGATACATACACGCTTGTTTTAATAACTTTTAGCTAATGAGTACTTTTTGGTACAGATGTTGGTATTTTATGAATAATTTCGCAACAGATAATACACAAAAAATAATTGACTAACGGTGATACTAAATGGTTTTAAAAACCCTAAAAATATTAATACATAAATATAAAATAAATCTGGTAACACATGAGTGTACGAACAAGCAATTTAGAGTTTATGAAAGGAAACTATGACATTTGACACTTAAGTCTTAAGATAACATCCAAGATAAGCGCGCATATCATGGTTGTTGGTCTTCTCTAATATCGTGCTGAGATGGCGTATTTGAAATGTATAGAAAGGGATTCCGTATTCGAAATGCATAGCAAGAGATTCTCCACTTGAGAGGCTCCACGATATACCTGAAGCTTGAAAAAATGAGGGGGTAAGACCTTTTCCCCCCAGGGGTAACTCCGTTTGGGCCCAAAATTGAACTTGATTCCTCATTTTTCCTAAGCTATCGATTGGCGCAAAAAGAATTTAAAAAAGTAAAAGTGTTCTCGAGTTATCGTGCCCCCATACGGAAAGACGGAACGACGGACAGACTGGACTTTCCTATAACAAGCAATAAATTGCTTGTAATAAATTCATTATAAACTTGTATATAGTGCAGTTCTGTTGATGCTTCGTTTCATTAGTGTTGTTTAAATCTAGGAAAATCGTTCTATATGCAGTATTTACATTCATGTTTATTAGTCTCGTGTCTAGTCATGCTCATTTCATTTGTATAAAACTTAATGCTTACATGAATGCTGCAGTTATAGCAATGCATATACGAAATGGAGGCATTGGACCTTTCAATCATTTTCCCCCGTCAAATAAAAAACTTGTCGATCAGTTTTCCTCGTCGACCAAAAAAACCTGTCGATCAGTTTTCCCCATCGATCAAAAAAACTGTCGATCAGTTTTCCTCGTCGAACAAAAAAACTGTCGACCAGTTTTCCCTGTCGAACCAAAAATGGTGTCGACCAGTTTTCCTAGGGATCTTTCTGACGGGGATCAATGTGTATAGGGACCAAAAAGTGGGGACCAAGTTTCACCAACTCCTAGCATTAACTCTTGACCTGTGCTAACGTCAGCATTAATGCAGTTTTTGTATGTGGTTATTATTACGTTGCCCCCTACTGCACTTATTTTTCTTGGTCACTTTCCGGTCCAGTTATTTTCCGTGAAGTAATGTCAATAACACCTCACGCAATTGATTTTTTTACGCTGACTCGTCACACTGTCAAGTTGATTAACAGTTCTGGAAAAATTCCATCGAACTTCTCATTGTTTTTTCAATATATTTCTGGATCGACAAAACTGAACGTTACACAACTTTACACTGAATCACGAGAATGGATTGTTGAGACAATGCAATACTTCCTTTTGCAATGGAAGTGGTGCAACAACTATATGTTGCTAGCGGTAGTTGATGATGAAACTCAGAGATATCAGTCAGAACATCTGCCCCTAAAACTGTCAGTAGCTTCCCTTTTGGTCTTTGTGTGCCCATATAACTTCCGCTTCTTCGATAATTTTATGTTACTTTGGTATGCTCAACAACACATAAGCTAGCTTTCCCTTTCACATCCGTTTTAAGAATGCCAATGCACTTCTGTCTCACAAACTGTATTTGCTGTACGTGATGTACTTAAAATGCCCGAGAGGAACGGGAACGAGCAGATGTCTTGTATGTGCAGAAAAATGCCGAATGAGTTGATGTTGACGGGTGAAGCTCACTAGTCAAGTAGGCAAACTTACTGAGCCCGTAATTTACTTATTTAGAGTTCAAGCAATACTAAATGTGAAATAAAGTAGAAACCTGTCCAGCTCGTGAATAATTCACCAACTTTAATTGAGGTAAAGTGGAATGTCTTGAATTGCAAAAATATTATGCACGCATGTAAAAGGCGGAATCTCCTTCCTCTAGCTCGTTCCGATGTGGTTTGTGTGAAACCCTATGGTGGGTCGGTGGTATATAAATGATAAAGTAAAACCACTCTACTAGACTCTATAATACATAGATTAGATGTCTTGCTTTAAATAATTTTTTGCTTTCCGTCCGGCCAGAAAAAAAAACGTGTGTGGTGATTAGCTCACCTTACTCTTCTAAGACTGGGCTTCCACAGAATGAAAAATTAACACTGGTTCCCAATGGACGGATTTTAGCTTGCGTTGGTGAATGAGATAGTGAGAACATTACTCACTTTGTTTTTATTGCTGTGTTCTGTTCTGACTCTGTTTCGGAATTCACATAGGCTCCTGGGTGTATTTATTTAAAAGACGTGATTTTGATCACAGAACCAAATGCAACATAATGTCTCTTCACTTCACACAACATATAACAGATTTACGCTCTTAGCAAGTTTGCTTACGTAAGTAAATATCCAGCTAGAATAATCCGGCTGTGCTTTGTTCTCTATATATTCAATACGTTTTAGTCGACCCCGATTTTTATTTATTTTACTTTGACATTACTTTAGTAAAAAGAACCATTATTTGGTAAAGTAAGACTACTATTAGTAAAGTATTTATTATACCAACTACACTGCACTCTTCTTTGAATCAAAATGTTTTTTCATGCAAATTATGTAACAGGATTGGAATACCAATGTCGCTTTGTGCGAAGGGACGAGATACCAAATCGTTCATCCGAATAATATTTTCTGCTTTGGTGGAACGATATTGTTCACGCTTAGGTATATAGAATGTGGGAGTGCTGAACACTATTGTTGTTAGCGTTTACATTTATGGATGAAGAGTATATGTGTGCTATATGTATTTACATTCCATTTTGCACGTTTGCAGTTTCATTGTTAAACATTTTAGTGAAGAAGGTAGACGAGATTTGAGAACTTTGCTGCAGAATGGTTGTTAATGCAAATAGTGATGGTACTGATGAGATTTGTTATGCTGCGTATCCATACAATGCATAGTGATTCGAAGGTACTGATCATAAAAATAATTCAGATGTCACTGCACACAGATTGCGCAGCATAATGAATACCTACCGCATGATTGCAATATTTCTGTACAAGGTATACATGCACGTAGTCATTTAAACCAATGCAATAACTTATGTTTTTAGTTGCAATACTCGTATATGACTTTTACAACTCACGATATGTACGAGAAGAACCGCTATAAAAAGCCAAAAGCCACAAGATTATTTCTATTTCTGTTTGTTTCTACTCAAACTCAAGGTTATGGTATTTATCAATTTATCATGTTTGTTGGATGTGAAGTGAGGTAGAGGTAGTATTGAGCGTTGTATGAGCGTGAACAGAATAGATAGCAGTACTAAATATTACAAAGACAAGTTCATTTTGTTGAAATGATTTCTGTTCTTAAGGTAAGAAACCCAAGGAGTTGATTGAATTGAGGAGAGTCAAGTGAACGAGCACATAGACTATGATGTACTTAGCTTTAAAAGCTCACGATCACAAATATAACGTGCATTTTTATTTGTTGCATGAGAATGTCCCACATTTTTAGCTTTGAAGAATGATCAGTTTAAATGTATTCTATTCTTGTGGGTATCCTGAATTTGCATTTTGTAACCTCTACGTATGAGAATGAGAATCGTCACACAAACAGGAAGATGTTTATTATCTGTATACATTTGAACATGATATATTGTTGGTGGGCTTTGTTGATTTAAGGTGTACCTATGTAGTACCAGCCAAAAATTCTTGACTCGTAAAAATTGTAAACATGTCGTGTGTCGTGTACTCAGAGGGCAGAACCCCTTATGTTTCCTATTTTTTTAATGGGATGTTTGTTGATACCAAACGTACATCCCGATGACTAATGTATTATTGTAGAAATTTTTGATGATTTTGTTTACGCTAAGTTGGGCATGGAAAGTTTGATGTTCCAACTCATGTTTCCTTTTAATGCTAGAACAGCCTAGTTATAACATGCGAACAAAGTTTTGACAGCAAATAAGCTGTTAAAATTAATTAGACACATTATTCACATTCAGTATTCCTTTTTTTGAAGATTTCGTGGAAGTCCGACCACGCTCTAGTAGCCTTTAACAAAACAAAAAAATCTCGCAGGATTCTCATTTGAGAAAAAAGAATCACTTCCACACTTCCACTATCAAGAACAACATGATCTAGATGCGTAAATCTCATGTGAGTTTTAAAGCCGGTTCTCTACCTAACCAACGTCATATCTTCTGTTCCCATGCCTGGTTAGCATTGTTTTCTAGTCAGCCAAGCCATAAGATACAATTTGGACTGGATATAGTTCATTTTCCCGACATAATTAGCTTTATATTCAAACGTGCGTGCTATCGACCTTGTCATCTAAAATTGTTCTATTCTGGTTTTGCTCGCCGTATCATTACTTGCACTTGCTAGACGAATAAAAACTTTTTGATGTTTAGAAACTATTGTTAGTTCAACTTAAGACGTGTGTCTTTCTTTGGTATAGTCAATAGTAGACGGGCATGGACTTGCATTACCACCCTTTCATTTTTTTAGTATAAATTGCTACATCAAATAATGTTATTCATTATATCATCACATCACATCACTTATCACTTTGCTACATTTTACTTGTAGGTTGCTGCTGATGTGTCGTCATCAAATTTAATTTGCAGGCATTCAATGCGGTAATTGTGCTTGGTCATATAGTAGTGAAAGGAAATCGACAAGTTTGTCCAGTTTATTCAACAACAAAAAATTGCAATTTGCTTGCGTACAAAATATGATAGTGGGATTTGGGGTGGGACGTGCTATAGGATAATCGCGATGTACTACTAGATGCTTTTGAATACATAATTTGCTTGATGACGTGCGTGTTGTAGTGCTGACGGGAATGAATATTCATTTTTAAATTTGATGCTGGTTGCTCGTCTAAAAATAGGAGCAGTAAAGAACAGCATAGCCATAGCATGACCGACAAATGATTCAAGGGTAATGAAAGGAAACGAATCAACACCTTTTGAATTTGTTATAAGCTTCACATCACGACGTGAACGGCTTTTGTCTCTGGGGATTTTGAATTGAAAAAAAAATAATTGAACGTTGGATCATGCTACTTTCTAAGTTTCAACAAAATTGCATGTTTACTGAGCACGTTAAAAATCTAATTTCACTACTGCACTTGTGGACACGTATTGATTGGGAAAGTTGTGAAGGTCAAAATGTCCGAAGGACTTGCACGTGTCATGTCGGCTCGGGACTAATTCTGTTTGGCATTTAAAAATGAGACTACTATTTGTCACTTGCTCTTCTTCATAATTTTAGCTGGATAGCTATTATTAAAGTTTTTGTAGGAAGGTGGAAGTTTATGAAATAGTTAATGAGTTTTGCAGGGGTACATTCAACATTATTAAGGCATATTATATCCGGTATATATGCATACAAACGTCCGATACAAAACTACCTGGGTGCGTAGCAAATGAAATTACAAGGAAATCACTGAAATCAGTATGTCTGTCATTGATATGTACCCATAGAACTTTGTGTGTGTGTGTGGAGAAGGATGAAAGAGAAACTACCAAAATCCATTTAGCTTATCCTTGGGGTATTGGTATTACCCAAATTCATTTTTGAATGTGAGAGTGTTGTGTTGTCCATAATATTCCGTGTCCATATACTACATACTTTTATAGCAATGTCCTAGCAATTATGAGTGAGTCATTCCACATCCATATTATTCCATTATGACATTTTTGTCAGATTTTTTGTTGTTTCAATAATGGATGCTATATAATAAAGTTAACAAAGTAGATATAGCATGCCTGTCTTCACTTTTCATTCTTCAACTTCGCAATAAATCATGCTTTATGACTAGCTTCATATTCCTAGTATATGGTTTTTGCTTGACACTTTGCGTATCTTTTATGTTACTTATAACAAAGCATACTACATCATCACCTGGAATATATATTCTGCCAACCCGATGTAGTCTTTAGAAATAGATTTTTTGCTCCGATTTTCATTTTTGAACATAACATTCAAACTATAATGCGTATACCGTGACTTACCATAAAAAGGCACAAGCGAACATAAAGGACGAATGGAAAAAAAAGAACATGTTCTCAGAAAGTTACAGTGAATGACCACTAAAATTATTCCATTCCAAATAGTCATTAGTCAAGTCAGACGTCAATCTGAACTTAATATTATGTGCATCTAAATACATCCTCAGGTTCAGACAGCACTGGTTCTCTAAATTGCCTTGCAATTTTGCATACTGTTTAGTGCAATGAAGCTAATAGAAATTGCGTTAATAGAAATGGAGGTATAAAGCTTTCTGCCCCTGTGTGCTTATAAGTATGTCAATAAAGAATTCACTTAATACATCTTCCATCTTTATCGTTACAGTATATTTTTTCAAGCAGTTGATGTGTCATAATGATCTAAAATCTTTCCATTCCCATATTTCACGGAGTCCATAACTTGTCATGCAAAAATCCAATTACGTAATGATGACAATCCGATGGTAATGAAAATCAGTTTTACATCTTCTATCAATATTCATAAATAATATATATTGGCCGCAGTTTGCGCATGTGCAGGTATGTAATCCGAGAAATTTCGAAACCGAAATCATCAACAATATGTACAAGTACAACTCATTTCAGTTGATGTAACAGTCGACTTCTTTTGCGCATAAATGCTTATTTATTTAATGTACAATAACAGCTAGCGATTGCGAGCAATTGTTACAAGTCAATGACAAATGATTGTGAAGCCCGACTCATCTATAAATGGTATCGAGTTTCAAAACGGCTTACAAAAGCTGTAGGCTCGTTGCCAAATCATTGGAAATTAATTCAGCATCAATTGATAAGTGCCTAGTTGTTGCATAACATTTTCATTTCAAAACGTTTAAATACTTATCATGGGAAGACTTGAGTTGGTCTATTGTTTTTCACATGTCAATTGCCAACTGCCAAAATGAATTTAGGAGGATCAAAAACAATAGCTCGTTTAGGTGTTTGGGCTATTATAGCAGTAACAGTAAGTAGAATTAAGATACAAAAATGTAGCTATTGTAGCTTTGCTACGTATTGGGCATATTGTAGCAGTTAATTTGTACATTCCTTATAGTGTGTACAAGCATTCCCAAAGGATGTCAATAAAGGAGTCAATGACCATAACTCTCAAGCACGCCAAGAGGATGAAGATGAACCTTCAGCGCCGACAGTGGCCCCTTTTCAGTTTGGGACCAGTGTGGCACAAATTATTACAGGAGCTTTAACAGGCAATATAGATTCCATCATTAAAGGTTCCTTCGGTTTTATTCCGGTACCAGAAGTGAACCAGCTTTCTCACAACACATGGGAAACTTTGAAAGGCAATCCAACTAAAATGCCAGCCTGGGTAACTACTGTAGAGCCTGATGAAGTGGTTACACAAGCCGTAGTTTCACAAACCGCTCCTCCAGCCACTGCTCCACCTGTTCCAGCTGCTGCGGATGTTCAGCAACCCCTTCCAGCAGTAGTTCAACAATCAGCCCCAGTAGCAGCTCAACCGCAAACACCAGCAGCGTTTCAACCCGCAATACCTCCTCCAGTGTATCAGGCAGCCCCTGAGTCGTACCCAGAAGATTCCTTCTACGTATATTCTGCAACAAAATCGCCTACGAGGACAACACAGCCTACTTACACAACATTAGCATCAATACAAGCTATCGAAGGTCAGTCAGCTACTGAGTCAGAACCGGAAGAGCAAACTACGCTTTCATCAGTTGCTACCACCGATGTTGATGATGAGGATGTGGACGAAGCTGAGTCAGGAGAAACTGAAACGAAAGATGAAACCACCACTGCAGACAACGATGCAATTGTTGTTACTCCTGAAACTTCCTCAGGGGGCGATAGTACAAAGAGTTCAGCTACTGAGTCTGATGTTCAGACGACTACAGAGGAGGATGATCAAGATCAGATCGATAGCGAAAATACAGTCGTCAAGAATTTTAGCCAGTAAATATAAAAAAAACTATATGAATAAATGATATACTCATTTTCAAGTAATTAGTCATGAATTGATGGTATACATGAATTAAATATGTTTCCACTGAAATATCAACTCCTTGCGCTTCGCGTCATCTTACATACTCACTGACTCACTACGCTACAACAAAGATTTTGATCTTCAAGTCCCATGAATATTCATAAATAATTTATATACATCGCCCAGAGTTTGTTTATGTAATGTAATCCGAGAAATTACTAAACCAAAATTTGCAACATTAACTCATTTCATTTGATGTAACAGTCGATTTTTATGCCTGTATCTGCGTTCCATGTCCTTTTTCCTTAGTTGCATAAAATGCTTAATGCTTAGACTTTCACATATATAGATTAACACCTTGCGACTACGAGCAATTGTTGCAAGTTGCAACATCAATGACAAATGATTGCGGAAGCCATGTGTCGTGTATAAATGATCTGGAGCTTCAAAACGGCTTACACAAGCTGTAGTCTCGTTGCCAAATTATTGGAAATCAATTCATCATCAGTTGGTTAATGCCTATTTGCTGCATAACATTTTCATTACAAAAGGTTTAAATACTATCACAGGATAGCGTGAGTTGGTCTATTGCTTTTCACATGTCAACTACCAAAATGAACTCAGGGGGATTGAAAAGAATAGGTCGTTTAGGCGTTTGGGCTCTTGTTGCAGTAACAGTAAGTAAAAATGATTTTAAGAAGCAAGCAGTTTTGATACATTGTTCATATCGGAGTAGATGAAGTTGTAAGTTATGGGGTTTTAAATTCGTTATAGTGTGTACAAGCACTCCCAAGAGATGTAAATAAAGGAGTCAATTGGCAAGACCAAAACCCTCAAGCACGCCAAGAGGACGAAGATGATTCATTTCCCACTGTGAATCCAGTTCAAGTTGGGACCAGTGTGGCACAAATTATCACGGGAGCTTTAACTGGCAATATAGATTCTATAATCAAAGGTTCTTTCGGTTTTATCGCGGTGCCAGAAGTTAACCAACTTTCTCATAACACATGGGAAACTTTGAAAGGCAATCCAACTAAAAGACCATCCTGGGTAACTACTGTTGAGCCTGATGAAGATGCTACACAAGCAGTTGTTGCAACCGCTCGTCCAGCCACTGCTCCGCCTATTATTCCAGCTGCTGCGGATGTTCAGCAACCACCTCAACGAGCCCCTGTAGTTCAACAAGCAGTCCCACCTGTTGTTCAACAAGCAGCTCAACCGCAAGCTCCAGCATTTCAACCAGCACCTCCTCCAGTGTATCAAGCTGCCCCTGAGTCGTACCCAGATGTCCAGTATGCAGTCCAGTCGTCCATCTACGCATATTCTCCAACAAGATCGCCTACGAGGACAACGCAGCCTACTTACGCAACATTAGCATCAATACAAGCTATCGAAGGTCAGTCAGCTACTGAGTCAGAGCCGGAAGAACAAACTACGCTTTCATCAGTTGCTACCACCGATGTTGACGATGAGGATGTGGACGAGGTCGAGTCAGGAGAAGTTGAAACGAAAGAGGAAGCCACCACTGCTGTTACTCCTGAAACATACTCAGGTGCCGATAGTACAAAGAGTCCAGCTACTGAATCTGACGTTGAGACGACTACAGAAGAGGAGGATGATCAAGACCAGATCGATAACGAAAATTCATTCTATAGAATTTAAAATAGTAAATACAATAGGTTTCTATGAATAAATGATACTCATTCACAATTAATTAACCCTCAATTGTTGGTACGCCTTCATTAAGTATGTTTGCAACTCTTGCTCTTCGCGTTTTCTTACATACTCACTACTATGCTACAATAAAGATTTTCATCTTCAAATTCTTGTGAAAATCATAGTTGCGTACTGATAGTAAGCAGTGTTTTCATGATTATTCATACTTTCATTTCCAGTTAATCTGTTCAACTCTGCATGTTGCCATAATCTGTCCAACGGTTGAATAAAACTTGTCATAAAACATACAGCATATCGTCATTCGGTAATTAATTCTATTCATGTAGATTTCACCTGTACCGTAGCTGATTTACTAGTTGGTCACATCTGTGCCTGTCTATCACTCATCCTTTTTAGGTTTTTGTGTGCTGGACAAATTGAGATTGCGACTACAAATAAATAAATAATGCCTGCTTTTATATATTATGCACATAAGGTTAGGATTAATGTAGGGATACGGAACTGTATTTTTGCAAACTTTAGCAGCAAGAGCTTTGTATTGCATTGTTATGAATGGATATATGTATCCGGATTTGCATTAGAGAAACGAGAGCAAGAAATAATGTTGTGTTTGCAATTGCAACCTACTGAAAATGTAATTGATGGTTGTGCTACATCACAAATCTGGGAGCACCAACCTTTCCAAATTGTTCACTTGTTGAAAAGTTGAGACTTTCTAAAGCATGGATTGGCATGAATTTCGAAAGATTCTAGCTTACAGGATTTTAATCCTAGTTGTGGTAAGTCAGTAAATTAAGTTGTCTGTTAAAAAAAGAATTTGTGATTTATGCTGAATTAATTATTAAAGTTAGTAGGGTCCTCATTATCAGCCGCCCCCCGAACTGAACCTTCCAATGTAAATGCACGCGTAACTCAATCTTCAACGACAACTGTAAGTATATGCTTTTTAGAAATGCTCAAGGTTCACAGGATAGGTGTTAATAATTTCCTTTTTTACAGGCTGACATTTTTAGAAACGTTCAAAAATTTCTCCATGTCTCAAGACCGTTAGGAAGGCAAAAGTTACAAAAGCAGGATGAAGGTGCTGCCGGAGCAGAAGGCTCAGCTAATGCATTGGCAACCATTACAGACAGTTTTGGAGGTCAACTGGCTGGTCAAATTATTAGCGTAATCTTATCATCTGTCACAGGAGATGTGAGAGGAATTCTTGGAAACTCACTAAACCTTTTCCAAACGGACGATACAAGGGACAGAGTTCAATTCTTTTTGGATGAACTCTCTCAAAACTTTCTCAAGTTTACTGGATTAGGAGCTCTTACATCAACAATGTCACCACAATTATCAACGTTGCAGCCCATCTTGTTAGGAACAGTAAATGGGGCATCCCAAGTACAACAATATCAACCAGCTCAGGGTGTCCCACTTTCCCCCGGTGGCTCCGGTGGTACCTCTGCAGGGTTAGGTGCTCTAGCTATAGCTGGTGGAGGACTCGGGCCACTCGGAACTCAAGGTCTTAATCAGCAACAAGCTACTGCAGGAGCCCAACCTATAATTTATGTTCTTCCATCCCTTAACACTGCAAATGCGAACGGAGTAACCACAAAACCAAACACTGGCAATAGAAGGGCGACTACCCAATCTGCAGGGGAAGACGACTCGGAGGAAGACAGAAGACGAAGTTTTTCATAATTGTTATGATTCTTATCAGTTTTTATACGTATATATTTGTTGAACAATAATATGGTGGAAGACAATATAAATTATGAGACAATGGATTTTCTTTCTGTTAAAATAACGTACGTTTCGTGCCTAAGCATAAATATCTCAAAATGAAAACAACAAGCGAGAAAATCATGTCTGCAAATGTAACAAGTTCAAAGGTATTCATATGATTTAAAGGGTTTTTGGCAATGCTAGTTAAAATACAGCGAGTCTAAGAAAGTTGTGTCTTGACACTCGAAATAGTCACAACCTTTTTATTCTTAGACACTGCAGACTACACGGTTCCACTAAAAACCCCCTAGTAAGATAAAAATTCACAATAGCACCCGTAAAAGAGAAAATCGCTGCTATAAATAATGTTTAGAAACTCAAGTTTGCATTTAGAGCTGGCACTTGGCAGGACACTAAGATTGGTAAATAGGCATTGTGCATTGTCCTAAATTTTTGTTGATATGAACATCTCACTCTGCATAGTTTAGTGCCTATACTTATAACGCTTAGGCAGCGTAGCATTTTGACTATTTTTGGATGTATCACAGTTTAACGGCATTTTTACGGCAGTTCGCAACAACAACCCTTTCAATAGCATGGTTTTATGGGAACTATTAAAAAAAGGTCTGGCCATCTTACTGAGAAACACAGGTATTTCTAGCACCTTAAACATGCCGTATTGTCTGTGAGATGAAACTTGTTAATTTTTTAAATCCATTAAACCTAGAAAGTGTGGAACCAATGCCATTGCCAGTATACCTTTTCTCAAAAAAAGCATATAAAAACTTTATATATGACACTCGTTACAATGATATGCTTTACATGATGAACGCTCAACTTGGCGAAATGTCTTTAGTTTAAAGTTTATTGTTGTCATTATCGAATGTACACAAGAAAATGTAGGCTAACGGAATCTATAAAGGAGCCTGCCAAGACTGAACTCAATTTTAAAGCACTTGTGAATGCCTAAACATACATACTCTATCGAAAAATTCAGCGGCTGTTCCTCAAAGTTTCTACTAAAATAGTCCTTAATCAGTTTCGGGGTTTAAACTTCTTTGAATTCAAAATGATCCTGCGATGGAAAGTTGTTCGGGATCTAACCCTAGCTGTTTTCATGCCGTTAATTTTCGCAACCTCTTTTGTACTCTCTTCGCCAACACCTGTAAGTGATGCTTTTTTAAAACAAATATAAACCTCAACTGGAATCTAGAAAAACTAGAAAACAATTAATTGCATTTTTTTTGTATTAAGGGTATACTACCAAAGAACTACGACTTATCATTCAGACATCCTAAAACATGTAAGTTTAATAGTTACCTTCAATAAATATAAGAAAGTTGTGCAAACGATAAACAAAGGTTAAACATCAATCGTTTCGTTACAGTGAACATGACTAATATGATGGGAATGGGATTTCTTAAAGACATGATTCAAAACGGAATTCCATTTCGCCCCGGTGCTCCACCCCAATTCCCAAGTCTAAAGAATTTGTTCAAGTCTAATGGAACAAACTTATCTTGGGTGCCACTTGGCAGTCTAATCTTCAACAATAACGGGAAAATTATTGGAGGATAACTAGCTGGGGAATGCAAGTTGCAAGAATCTACTTCAGATCACTCTAAAACAATACTCTTAATATTTAACGCTGTGCTGACCAAAGTCGGTCGATTGTATTTATCATTCAGTTCAGAAACGCGAGATTTTTAAGAAATGCCTATTTTGTAAAAATTAAACACAAATACATGTGCATATATAAACGCGTAAATAAATGTTTTATTTTTGCGATACATTTTTACTGTACAAGCAACAATGTCTTTGTACGAAACTATTTACATTATACATGGCACACGACAGTGTACTAATAATAGTGATTAATTGCTTTCAATAACTGTAATAATACTATGCGAATAATGCTGACGATGTTCATGCAGCGGAGGATAATTTAAGCGGTTGTCACTGTCAGATTCTAATTTTATATTGCTTTGCAAAATATATAATATATAATAACAATTCAAATCATTAAAAGAAATACTTTTTAAGATCGTAAAAATGAATGTCTGAGTAAATCAGCAGCAGCCGGTCTGCGTTTATAATCTGTCTGAAAGCACAATTGCAACACGGAAATGATATCTGTACACTGTAAATGTGGGGGTAAGCTTGGATAAGCAATTTCCCCTTTAACAATGGCGTTCATTTTTGTATACGGATGAGTTATGTGCTCAAACGGCGTGTGTCCATAAACCATCAAGTATAAAATGCAGCCCAGTGCCCAAATATCTGACTTTGGACTCAACTGAAAATAAAAAGATACTTTCAAAACAACGGCCAAGGGGAAAAGTAGTAAGCTCAGATACTACATACACACTTACAGTATTGAGAGATATAAAAGGATTTAATATGTTACCTTCGATCGTCCAGCTTCATCCAAATGAATGGTCTCTGGGCTAATAAAATTCAACGTTCCTTTTGGATTAGCCATTGCAATACTGGTCACATCTGGAGTTTGAAGTCGTGAAGCGATTCCGAAATCGATTATTTTCAAGCTATCTCCAACCCAAATAAAATTAGCAGGTTTAAGGTCAGCATGGACTATTCCTAGATACAATAATGGTTGCACCAATTATGTTTAATTCAGTTGTTTAAGTATATTACGGAATCAATGGCAAGTAAAATATTATTGATATTCTTACCTCTACTATGAATTTTATCGACTATTAACAGTAAGCGTTTCCATATGGCCTTTAATTTCAATAAACACGGTTGATTTGAATAAAAAATTGTCCGATTAAGATCGCACTGCCCATGTTCCATCACTATTTTCATTGTCTTTTCCGATCGACTAAACTCCCTACGAAAGAAACAAGTATGTTTAACAAAAATACAAATCATGGACAAAGATTGAAAGTTTTTAGAGATACACCTACCATGATTTGATTTCCACCACAAGATCAGTTCCCTTCAGCTCAACCAACATTTCTACTTCATTAATGCATTCTTGCACAAGGGATTCATCTATTCCTTGTAACGAAACAACTTTCAAAGCATAGAGTCGTCTCGTCTCTTTTTCAATTACCTGAGAAATAATTCGTTTATATTACAATAATTTTCTAATTATAGGATTAAAAATTTGGACAGGTAATAATGCTTGTTTCATATACTTACAAGGGAAACTACACCACAACCACCCTTTCCAAGTTGTTTAAGAATGAGATATTCTTTGCCTTTCACATGTTCACTCAGGAACTTCCATCCAGTTTGTTTTTTGGCAGATGCTGGCTGTTTCTTCTTAGAGGTCTTTGGCAGTGGTGTATGTAAAGCTTTTCGAGCCTGGTGGTCACCAATACTTGTAGGAGGAATTACAGCAACATCAGAAGATACATTATTGCAATGATGAGCATCGGAGCCACCGGTAATTGAAGAATTGGCTGGATCTGTATTTTCATTTCGACTTTGGTTTTGGTATTGTTGCTGCCTTGATTTTTCATGATGCTCATGATGTCCTCTGCTTTTTGGTGTGATATCATCCGGATTGGGGTTCCTTAATTGGGATTGAGAACGTTGTTTCGGTCGGTAGTGAGGCACTAAATAACCTTGTTGCTTTTCAGGGCCAGGATCAACAGCAGAAGGTTTCTCATGTATTACATCTAATTGTTCTTTTTTAAGATTTGTATCTGTTTTTGACATTGCTGTAGTCGTCGCGGTAGAGTCGTCCGTCAATGTCTTTTCAATCACTGTCGTCTCCGAACTATTATGACTTTGCTCGGATAACACACTCCTGGAAATATTGGGCGTCTGAACTGTTTCCTTTTTGCACAGGGGTTCTGCAGGTACAGGAGACTCATCATAAGATGCTGGAGATTCAAAAAGTGTTCGAGCGTGCAGGCTTGATGTACTAGATCCAGATCCGGATGTTCTTAGCGGATGGACTAGAGTCTGAAGTGTTCCCGGACTGAGGTCAAGTCCAGAGTCATTATTCTGTACTTTCTCCATGAGATAGCGTGACAATCCACCCAATCTGTAAAGTTTAACAAAATCATCACATGAGTGACAATGGCATAGAATGACATGACCACATCGAACCGTGAATTGAAAATGCGACTAACTTACCTTAAATGCCCTCCAGTTTTGTTGCCAGAAGTGGGTTGAGATTTCTCATCCGGGACACACTCATTATTTCCATTCATTGCTTTATTTGCTCCTGTTACCAAGCCTGGCAAGTTTGGCTGACTCCTTGAATTCGCCTTCCTGGCATCCATTTTAATTAAGGTACAGTCAAGTTACGTGTGTCAAGGGGCACTGACTGTTGATAATTTATGACTTAATTCAATTTGATCAATCACCAACAGCCAGCAGCAACTGACTGAGATGACAAACTAATGACTAAACTCTTTTCTTTTAAACTAACTCAGTTTCTTTTTATGTCATATGTTGTCTTCAATGTAGTCGATCGAACCGTTGACCATCTTAAAAATTTAGCAAGACATGATTACAGTTCCTAATAATCACTCTTTCACCACAACTCCCACTCACAACCAACGATTTCAAAGTATACTTTAATTTTTTAATCCCAAATTTGACTCTGATCAAATCGCTCCACGTTAAAAAATTGTATTGTTGTTTGTATACATTTTTATCCTATCGTCTGATGATCCCAAAAAGGTTATTCTGAGAACTGGGAAAAAGTGCATGTAAATTTTGACCGTTACCCATTTTCTCATACAAAGATTGTATGTGAACCTGAATGAAGGTAATGTTTATGGAAGCATCAAACAACATAATATACCAGTAGGCCTTCGCGGTGTAGGTCTCACAATACCCCAAAACTTATACCTACCTAAAATGCCTTTTCCCAGTGCCAAGCTGCAAGTAAACATATAATATTTTACAGGATAAGGATGTTTTTATGTACAAAATCATCTTATTGTTTTTGTACTTTCTTTAACGAAAGTTTCCTAATTACACATTAAGCTATCACATACCAGACGCAGATGCCTTTCTTACTTCCAGCTACTTCATACTTAGAGAAGAAATTATTATAATGTTTAACGCCTCCTTATGATGAATCTACTACCTGTATTAAATTTAATAACAACAGTATGAAGATTGTATGAGCGTCAACTTAATTCAATTGTCTTGTTATTCTCATTTTAAGCCACCAACTAACTCACCTTCCATTTCACAAACTTCTCTCCATATGCAGCAAAAGATTAAATTAGTTTCATCATGTAGTTTTACGCATGAAAGCCACCTCACAATTTAGGCTTTTATTGTAACATTCATATTAATAAAAAATATGTATAATATCGTGAGGTCTATAATACGCAAAGAAAGCTGTTGAGTAGAATAAATTGGATTGTGATTTAATCAATATATCAAGCGACAGAAAACGTGCTATAACAAACAATAGGATTTAGGAAGATTGCATATTTATCGAATGTCCATAGTCCATGTTCTTCTACTGCTTTTTTACAGAAATACAACTTATAAGTCTTCCGTCCAAATTGCCCCCGACTTATAGAATGGCTTCTTGTAAATATGTCTCTTCTCTTGCTCAATATATGCACAAACTTATCAACGCATTTCCTTCCATGGAACACCATTCTAACCTTTGTTAGCGTGCAGCATTTGACCATGTAGCATCCAAATGAAAGACGTTTTTTGTTGAAACTCTAAACTGTAGGCGTGCAAACATTGGCTAAGTTGCAAGAGTTGTTTCCTACTGCAATTTTAGCCTGAATTAATTTATAAAAATGGTGTTAAATAGTGAAAAAATACAGTTTGAGGACTTACCAAGTCCGGGAGATAAGTTCCAGCTGCTTGAAATTATAGGAGAGGGCACTTATGGAGAAGTGTATGCTGCTATCGACTTGGAACTGCAAGCGAATCAAGGAGGTTTGCAAGTAGAAATGTTGAAAATTTCTTGCACTGATAGCATTATCATATCATTACGAATTTTATTTTATATATTGCATTTTCCAAAAGATTCTAATGATAGAACAAGGGATTCTAAGGTCGCGATTAAGATTCTGGAGAATCTTCCCGAAAACATGGAAGAAGCTGAAGAAGAGTTGCTAGTTTTAAGGGATTATAGCATTCATCCTAACCTACCTGCGTTTTATGGATTGTATTTCAAAAGAGCACCTCGCCCAGAAGACTGCCAATTGTGGTATGTCATGGAGGTAGGTTTTGAATCGTCAGATTTCTTCTTTTGGGGCGAATATTTCACATATACAGGCTAAGAACGCCTCTTTGCTAAAATACGATATGAAATATGATGAATTTGCTATTATGTAGCTCTGCTCTTCATCTGTAACCGATTTGTCACAGGGGCTACGTAAATTTGAAGGAAGGCGATTGTCAGAAGTTCAAATTGCATACATTCTTCGAGAAGTCGTTGATGTGAGAGAAAGTGTTATGTTACTGCTTCAAGCACAAACTTTGAATCAGATTTGACCTGGCAGTAACAATGATTTATTCTGTTTTATTAAATTTATATAAAGGCGTTGATTCATCTGCACACACACCATTGCATTCATCGAGATGTCAAAGGGCATAATATTCTCTTGACTGGTGAAGGAAGGGTGAAAATAGTTGACTTTGGTGTAGCGGCCCGTCTAAAAGATACATATGCAAGACGAAACACATCAATAGGTATTTTTTAAGCCATCTAAACCATTAAATTGTTTGATTTTAAAAAAATTGAAATTTTTAAATTAATTTTTAATTATTTAAATACTAATAACCTTTCTGCCTTTTGAAAATCCACATGCACGCCCTATTATATGGCCCCTGAGGTAAGTTACTAACAAATTAGGAGTATCACGTTACCCCAAGTGTGTGCTTGGTTAAACATATTCAATGTTTAATCAAATGCTGACACACGGTTCGTTGCTTGTTTTAATCAAAACTTGTTTTTGGACACTCAAGCAGCATTTAAGCTTGTTAAAATTATAGGAAACTAATAAACCTAATGTGTCTGATATAGGTAATTGCCTGTGAGCGACAAATGGATTCATCATACGATGTTCGGTGTGATGTTTGGAGTTTGGGAATCACAGCAATTGAGTTGGCTGAGTCTGAGCCCCCACTTGCAGATTTGCATCCAATGAGAGCATTGTTCCAAATTCCAAGGAATCCACCTCCTCAGCTAAGTAAACCTCACGAGTGGACTAGAGACTTTAATGACTTTATTGCAGAATGCCTTATTAAAGATATGGAACAAAGGCCATTTATGGTGGAGCTGAGACAACATCCATTTCTTCAGCAGTTAACTCGCATTCCTGAGGACATTATTACAAATGACTTGATCCGAGACATTCAGATGATAAAGGCTCACGGTGATTTGGTAAAAAGGGAACCGGAAGTGACAACGAAACATGGGAAACTGAAAACAGATCGGAAGTCAAAATTGCATACAATGTTTGTAGATGACCTCGTGTCGCTTGCTAGTCTTGATGAGGTAATTCTGGATAAAAACATGTTCCACACAATCGCAAATAAAAGTTATTGCTAATTAAATGGAGAAATATTGAAATCAATGCATTTGCAGGAAACAATACTTGATCAACTGTTTCATAGATTCCAACAAAAGCAACCCTATACATACATCGGAGACATTTTGATTGCAGTAAATCCTTATGAGGACCTCGGAATTTACAATGAATTTGTAAATTTATATTATTTAACGTTTTTAATTGCTATTTATAAGTGTGTTACAAAAACTCACGTATGTAAAAAAAATCATGCCCTTTTATTTGATTGATTTCATTTAACAGTATCAGTTCAAATACCGAGCTGCAAATACTGCTGATATTCCTCCTCACATTTATTCCATCGCTGACCAAGCGTACCACGCGATGCTTCATCAAAAGAGATCCCAAAATATTGTCATTAGTGGTGAATCAGGCGAGTTTTTAATTTAATTTTCTTAAGAAACAAAAAAATTAAGGGCAGATTTTAAAATTAAATATAATCTTTACGGAATCAGGTGCTGGGAAAACGGAAAGTGCCAGGTTTTTGTTACAGCATTTGGTATATTTAGGCAAAGTAAGTTTCCATACTCTCGATTTTTGATTAGCTGTAAAGGAGTGTTGAGAAACTATTCATTTTAGTAATATGACCTTTTTATGCAGGCCCCAAACAGAAATCTTGAATCAAAGATATTGCAAGTGAATCCTATCATGGAAGCTTTTGGAAATGCAGCCACAGGAATGAATCAAAATTCCTCCAGATTTGCAAAGTATCTAGATGTTACTTTCACAAGAACTGGAAAAATCACTGGGGCAAAAATAGCAGTTTATTTGTTGGAAGAATCACGCGTGGATAGACAAGCCCAGTACAAACCTTTTTTGTTTTCTTCTTCATAATTTTAGTTTGCAAAGAAAAAAATTGTAATCGGTAACCAATAAAAATTATTTTTTATATATAGGGATGAGCGTAACTTTCACATTTTTTACTATCTTCTCCACGGATTACAAAGCAAAGGAAGAAGACAAGAGTTTAAGCTGGACAAACGACGGTACAGCTACCTCCAAGGAATAGACGATTCATTGGATACTCAGCAAGTAATTAACTTACTGATCAAAATAGCTAACTAATGCTTTAAGTAATATATCATGGACATCCTATACACATACTGCACAGTCAAACAAACAATCTAATGTTAATTGTCATTATTTAATTGAAAGCAAGAAATGTAAATTGACGTCCAATTGACATTCTAGGAAAACGTGGAGCACTTTGAAGCAGTAAACAATGGGTTTTATTTGCTGGGCTTTCGAATGGAAGAAATTGAATCAATTTACAAAATTCTCGCAGCCATTCTCCACCTGGGTGAAATACGATTTGATGCAGGATCTGAGGAAGATGGTTGTAGCATTAAAAATATGGACGAGTTAGACACAGGTAACTCTCCGGATTACAAGCACAAACTTACGTACATGGATCATATCATGAAGTTATGCAAAATAAAAAATGTTGAATATTTTCAAATAGTCGCAAATCTCCTCGGTGTCTCGGCTGGTGACCTGGGACTCTGTCTTACAACACGAAGTGTTGTTACAGCCGGAGAAACATTTATCCGAAGGAATAGTTCAGCCGAGGCAAGGACCTCCAGAGATTCCTTGGCCAGAGGACTTTACAACAGGATATTTCGTTGGATTGTCTATCAAATCAATGCTCTTCTTGGAATCAGTCGTTTAGCATAGTAAGAAAAAAATAAACTCCAATCATTTTTGCAGTTGGCGTAATAATGGGAAATATTAATGTTTTAACGTTTTTGAACAGTGGGGACCCGCTGGCCATTGGCCTTTTGGATATTTTCGGATTTGAAGCGTTTCAAGTGAATTCATTGGAGCAACTATGCATCAACATCACGAATGAGCAGTTGCAATTTCTCTTTAATCAGCATGTTTTCATGTGGGAGCAGCAGGTTAAAAGCTAGCTTTATGTGAAATTGCAAATAAATTGACGAAATAGCATTTTTTCTTACTTAGTGTATTTCCCCCATATATTAGGAATACATGGCAGAAGGGATTAATATTGAAATAGTTCAGTACGCTGATAATCGACCTATTTTGGAACTATGTCTTGGGAAACCTTTGGGAATACTATCGCTAACTGATGAAGAGTCACGATTTCCACAAGCCAATGACTGGACCTTGTTAGGTATATAATGCAATAATTAATTTTAAAGAAAAACTAGACGAATTAATAATATGTATTTATGTATATGATTTGTCATCTTTTATTTTTCGTATTGATACAGAAAAACTGAACGCAAATCTTCAAACAAACGATTTTTACTTTCCCCCAAAATCCAATGCTGATTTAACGTTCCAAGTAAGACATTACGCTGGGAAAGTTCAATACAGTGCTAAAGGATTTGTGGAGAAAAATAGAAGCAACCACTCTTCCGGTAAAATTAAAAAGCAATCAACTTGAAATTTACGCCTGTATTAACATGTAATCTATTTCATACAGAAATCATTCAGACGTTAAGAAAGTCAACAAATGACGTGGTGAAAACAATATACAAATGCCTCCTCACGCGAACAGGAGATTTGTTTTTTATAAGTCGAAGGGACAGCATGGTTGAGGTAAGTGAAAGTACATTGAATCATATAAATATGTTTTTATCTCATTTTCATTCTTTCAAACAACAGCAAATGCAAAAGGAAGAAGAACTTGGTTTGGCTTCACAGACAAGAAGCCATATGACCATCGCGACAAACTTCAGATTTTCCTTGATGGATCTCATGTCCAAGCTGTTGGGTGGTGAGCTTCATTTTGTCCGATGCATTAAACCCAATGACTTTGGTGTACCGGAAGAATTTGATCATATTAAGGTAATCATAAAAAAACCCATGTGTATGACAGCATGATAATATGCATTTCTAAAAACGTGTGTGAATGAACACGAACACGCAATACATGTTTGATAAATTATTTGTAAACAAATTATAAACAGGTAATCCGACAACTTCGGTACAGTGGTGTGCTAGAGACAATTAGGATTCGTCAATTGGGATTTTCACATCGTTTCACTTTTGCAGAGTTCTTGAAAAGGTATGTCTCATAATGCCCCAAGGCTAGCTAATGGTCTGCAAGCAATGATTCCGAAACACCTTGTTCTTGCAGTTACTGCTTCCTTGCCTTCAATTTTGATGAGCGAGTGGTAGCTGACAGAGAATCTTGTAGGTTGCTCCTCCTCCGTTTAAAATTGGACAACTGGGCACTTGGAAAGACAAAAGTTTTTCTAAAATACTATCACGTTGAATACTTGGCCAAACTTTGTGAACAACAGGTTAAAATCGATTCATAAACCATCATTTCTCTCTCTCTGTCTCAAAAAAGGCAAAACCGGAAGTAGCTAAACTCGCTTCTTCTTTTTTATCAGATTCGCTCAGTTATCTTTGTACAAGCATGCGTTCGGAGATGGCTTGCAAAAATCCGCTACAGGAAGGGAATGTGGCAGGTGGCAAAGACCATCATTTCAACACAACGTGCAGCAAAGTTATGGTTGAATAGAAAAAGGTCTGCTGATGCAACTAGTGGAGGGACTGGAAAACCTAGCAAAAGTAGTATAATACATGTTTGCTACTATTCTGATTAAATAACACAAATCTCGAACATAAATTAATTTAATATATGAATGGCTACATGTTGTATAGAAAAGGGGAGTGCATTAAGATCTAGACTTTTGGGAGAAGAGATTTTAATAGATGATGATGACATGTCAGCTGAAGAGAAAGCAGCCATTCTTATTCAAAGCCGTACGTTCATATAAATGATGCTAAAACCTACGTTTAACTGTCCAAAGAATTTAAGGTCTCATTTGCTTACAGATTTTAGAGGATTTCGTGTTCGTAAACAATGGGGGCCCATTCTTGAGGAAAGAATTAAGCAAATTGTACTTACTCATGGAAAAGTAGAAGATGCAGAGAAAGCTTTACGGGTACGTACGAGCTCGTATGACTGAAAATGCCGACAAATATATAGCGGCTAAGATGCTTAATTTTTTATAGGATGAAGGTCTGAATGAAGAAGATGCTGCATTGGTCCTTCAAAGATTTTATAGAAAATGGAAAGTAAATCAGGAGAAAACTCAAGAAGAGCCACCTCCAGAACCACGTGTTAAGCTTGATAATTGGGATGCCCCATTTCGACTAATGGAATGTCACATGAAGGACCTTCGAGCAGGTCGTATCCGCCACGAGAAAGTAGATATGGCAGCTCACAGACGTGAAATGATAACTGCCGGATTGCAATCTCAGGATTTGCAAAATCAAGAGAGAGAAAAGTTGATTGCTGGCAAGTGGCAAAACGTTCTCAACATTTCTGGAGGCCCTGCCTCCGACCCAAAAAATATTCTTCCACAACAAAGAAAGCTCAGCAAATTTGGCCAACAGCTTCTGGAGGAAGCTCTGGAAAAGAAAGTTCAAGAACTAAGGAGACCATCTAGGGATAAGCCGGAGAGGGCGCTCGATATCAGAGCTGCTTTAGAGGCAACCCCTAAACCTCTTTTATTGGCGAAGGACTCACCGGTAGAGCCGCTAGCAGCCACTACAACCCCTGAACCACCTATAGTTTCAAGAAGAAATTCTCCAGCTGGTAAGGTAGAAGTGGCTAAATCTCCAGGGCCCTTGAAGGTTATAAGGGTTTCTCCACCAAAGGAAGTAATGGAAGCAGCAGGTCCCAAACCAAAAGTTTTGGCAAAGAAATCCCTTGCTGATTGTGGGCAAACTTCTGCTGACTTTCGGAAGAATTTGAAGAAAGCTGCACATCGGCCAACGGATTCTTTAAGAAAGGGCTGGACCTCACAAGATGTTGAGGACTGAATTTATGAAATATATTGAATGCAACTTTAAAAAGTGTTGGAAGGAACAATATGCCTGTGTTTGCTTAAACTAATTTATTTCAATTCAGATAAAAAGTCATTGGTATTTAGAAGGTTGCTCACTATATGCACGTAAGAACAGCTCATCTTACATAATTATACAACTTACTGTAAAATCGTATATGAATTTTACTTTGAGAATCATGACAGTTAGATTTTTAAATGTCAAATGTTTATCGTATTTACACAATTCGATAATTATAAATATCAAATATGTATTTGTATTGCACTATCTAAAAAATTTGTATATTATTAAAGCAAATTATCTTCAATTAGATCAGCCAGAGCTTCACAAAACCGATGTTGAGTGCTTTCTTCCATTGTCACTACTTCGATAGACGCCATGGCCATGAGTACCGCTAGAACGCAGCTGTTGGTGAACTCTTTTTCGAGCATTGCATAATCAAATGGCAGTGTTAAATCAAAACATTCAACGATTTTCTGGGATTCAATAATAATTAAATTCAATTTTCTATTAAAAATTCTGTAGCGTCCTATTTGTTTAAAAAGATATGGACATGTTCTGCAATTACTCTAAAGCGTTCATAGTAATACTGCAGTAATATCGTTCCATGCTCCCGTCTGTCTTCAGGTTCTAAACTTAACATCATCAGTAGGGCGAGGTCATGCGTTGGCCTACCATAAGAAACCATTTGCCAGTCAATGATGCAACAATCCAAATCAGCTTCTTGGATAGACACCTCATTCTCCCTATCTTCATCCTTCATTTTAAACAAAATATTTTCACTCCAGAAATCCATATGAACCAATGTGTTCGGAAAGGGATGCTCCGCTGGAACAAGGAGGTTATAAAGCTTGTTGAGGAGATGAGGACGAAGTTTTGCCATTTTAAATTGAATTTCTCTAGCTTTAGGATGACGAGATTCTCGTATAAACTTTTGGAAAGAGATGAACTCATTGTCAATAAGGGTCTGGAGGAATACGAATAATTTTAAAAAAATCGAAAATGAATTTTGAATTTTTGTAAACAAAAATGGTAGCATAAACTGTTTACTATGTACGTAATAGAGATTGCCAAAGTCTTTCCATCCATACAATTCTGACCAGCTCAATTTTCCTCTGTCAAGTTCTTGCATTGCCCAAGTGACTGCGTGAAACTTGACAATTTTTTCGATAGCTGCCATTGCCTCGGACATTAGTAAACCTGAACCAAAATGACGTTTTCCAAATCCATATACCCTCATATCATCTAGAACGAGTAGGGATTCAGAATCAAGGATGTGAGAAATTATATCCAAATCTGGTGTTTTATCCAAAGGCCTTAGGTACTTTCCGTAATAGCAGGTTGGAACCCGGAACTCAATTAGCTCGTCAATATAACGGGAATCTACCCACATCTAATTGCAAGTACCAAATTACATACCATACCATTCATACCATATCATGCTTGGACACTGCTCTTTCACCTGCTAAATTGTCAATTAATTTATACGTGATGTAATATGAGAGTAACCTTGATATCTTGCAAAATCTGAGTGTAAAAAGCAATTTCCCTGTTGGCTGCATTAGTTATCTGCAGAAGGTTTCTATTCGGTTGGAGGAAAGTGGGCATTTTGATTATCCAATATTGAAACTTTTCTTCACTATCGTCTCTGTTTTCTATCTTTAAAGGAAAGTTAACTATTTTTAGCAGACAACATGACAATGATTAAAAAAATATCTACTATAGGTACAAACTTATTTGCTTACATAGTATTTTATTTTCCCTGAAACAATCCTACTCATCGGCTTCATTCTATCATCCCCCAAAAAGCTTTCATCTTTCATCTCAATTTCACAAATGCTAATTTTTAGTTCTTCAGTTGAAGCTACAGATTGATGTGACTTGGTACCTTCCGTCGTGGCCAGTTTTTTATTGTCAGCACGAGAAGCTGATGATGATGCACTTTTGTTGAATGCTTCAGAAATTCCACCATTCTCATCCAAACTGTTTAAAATGACTCCTTCGACCCAAACAATGTTGTCAGGCCTCTTGTCATCGTCGTCTCGACCCATTGGTTCCGAAGATGATTCCTCCCTTTTCCTAATACAACGAGAAACAATGGGAGCAATTTCAGAGAAAATATTATGCATTGGGTATGAGCCTGTATGAATGCCAGAGTACAATTTGGTAGAATTAAAAGGAAAACCTTGAAAACTGATGTACGTATGAAAACCATTTATAACTTAACCAAGTGGACTTAATTGGTGAAGACTTCTACGGCAACTCTATGAACAAAGACAACTTAAGACCTGCAGCTACAACTATTAGAAGCATTCATGTTCTTAAAACATATTCCATGCAGTTGTACTTTTGACCCTTTTCAATATAATAATTTTGAAGTTATGTTGACTTTAATTTTTAGTATTAGTAAAGTTAAAATAACAATGTTTTTTAAACAAGATAATTTTGTACGGTTATAATTCGTTCGTGTATATGTCGAGCTACTTTTTATTGTTTATCCCGGTTTTTATAGAACGAAGTGGGGTGTGTGCAAAACAAAAGGTTGACATGTTTTTTTTCATTGTACATGATAATATTCATAGACATTATTTGTTCACTGAATAAATTTACGAAGTGTAATATTATTATTATGTGTATATCTTTCTGTGCATCAATACAAAAAATTAATTTTTCTTAAAAACTATAACTTCATTTGATAAGAAAGAAATAAGATTCTTGCTCAGAAAGGATTAAACTGCTGAGATAAATTGATTGATTGATTGGTGAGTTATATTTTTTTTTCTAATACGGCACATTAGAAAAAAGATAAGAGACGGATTCTCCATTATGCGTGCGTCTAACAGCTTCTGCGAACATCATTGAGACATCAATACACTGTATCTTGTTGCATTGTTTCATGTGTTCCTCTTGGGGGATGGTATTTGTTACAACGACAGCTTCAAAGCAAGCGTTATTGATTCTGGAAATGGCTGGACCAGAAAAGATTCCATGAGTGAGAATTGCGTACACCTTAGTAGCTCCAGCCTCCATCAGCTTCTCAGCGGCATGACAAATGGTACCACAGGTGTCAGCCATGTCATCCACAAGAATAGCGACCTTGTCCTTTACATCTCCAACAAGGACCATGGACGCCACTTCATTAGCCTTCTGTCTTTCCTTATGAATGAGAGCAAATTCCACATTGAGTCTATCCGCAATTGACGTGACACGCTTAGCACCCCCAGCATCAGGAGAGACGATAACTGCATTCTGCCAATCCAGAATGTTCTCTCTAATCCACTTCAAGACGGCTGGCTCTGCGTACAAGTTGTCAACTGGAATGTCAAAGAACCCCTGGATTTGAGAAGCATGAAGATCCATCGTGATAATATGATCTGCCCCAGCCACACTCAACATGTTAGCCACCAACTTGGCAGATATAGGAGCTCTGCTCTTATCCTTCTTATCTTGACGGGCGTAAGGGTAGCAAGGGATAACAGCGGTGACCCTGGATGCGGATGCGATTTTACAAGCGTTGATCATAATTAAGAGCTCCATCAAGTTATCATTTACTTCCCCACTTCCGCTCTGCACAATAAAAACATCTTCTCCTCTCACACTCTCCTGGATCTCCACACAGGTCTCACGATTCGAAAACTTTTTTGCTACCACCTTCCCCGACTCAATCCCCAACCTGTCAACGATCCTCCGAGTGAGGTCAGGATTGGAGGTACCGGAAAACACCTTCACGTTCGGCATTCTTCTTTTGATCTCAGTTTTGTTATGCTGATTATTATGCTCTTCTTGTTGTTCAGAATTTGTTATAGAACCGTTGACGTTGTTGTTGGCGGCGGCGGTGGTAGTAGTAGTAGTATTCGTTTCTGTGGCTGATTTCTCCAGGCTGCACGCGTCAATGGTCAAAGGTTTAACAGTTGGTTGACAATGAAGAATTCCCAAAAGAAAGAAAAAAAGAACAAAAAAATACTAAAAAACTGGACCAAAACAGCTGAGTCAGAGACGTGGTTAGATTTTAGTTTCACGCTAATCAAAGGACAAACAAATCAAAAAACAATTCCAAATTCAGTTCCGTTCTTCACTTACTTTACTCTTGTGTGAAGACGTCAATCTTCTCCTGTCGTTAGTAAAATAAAAAGTGAAGTGAAGGACAGTCTTTTAAAATGAATAAAACAACGCTTCTTGTCCCTCTCTCTCTCTCTCTCTCAACTGGAGCACAAGAGATGACTGACGGAAATCTGACTAATTCCAGTTTACCGTGTAAAAGCTCTTAATAAATGCACTCTCTGTCCAGCCATACAAATCCAACCATTTTGGGGTATCCTTTTGAGATCTGGATAACGTGTCGGAGGAACGTGATGGATGATGTGAGTATCCTACCGTATCGGCTCTTAACTTTAGTGACTATCCTGCTATTAAGAAGGAAAAGAAGAAGAAGACGAAGAACAAGTATTAAAAATTTAAAGCAGAATGATGATGATGATGATGATAAACTTGATAACTTAAGAAGAAGAGATATGAAGAAAAAAGGAGGCAAGAAAATGCACACAGAAATGAATAAGAATAATTTCCTATGTACAAAAAGGATCTCCTCACGTCCTCATATTATCAATTTTGTATATATACTTTATGTGGTGCATTTTGGTATTCATTCAACAGAGTCAGGCAAACGGAGTGGAGTATGGTATGGAGTGGAGGAGAGCATATCAAAAAAAGACCTGCCAATGTCACATGAACTCTTTGCGGAGAAATGGGCTATAATATAGACAGAAGGAGCAGGAGTAGAAAGAAGTAGAGGAACATATTTTTTATATCTATAAAGGGTATATGATTTATATGAATATACTTACTTATGCGTATGCGTCGGGCTCGGGCTTCAGGTAGGCAACATGTATGGACTTTTTTTTGGATGGAAACCTTATATACTTTTTGTACTAGGATGCCAAGAGTATGTCTATAGTCAATAGTCTACATGGTGTTAAGTTGGTTGTGCTTTTGTGCATTTGTGGTGAGTCTGAAAAGTGACAGGCATGACCAATATAATAATAGCCGAATTGAATGAATGAACGGTTCGGTTAGTATGTAAATCCTGTTTGCTATCCTCTGTTGCATATTTTATATTAATAAAGAAGAGGATAATTATAATGTAATGAATGATACATACTGTGGATAAAAAATAGAGCCATGTTAAATCATGGAAATTTTCTAAAAGGTTTTATCAAGTGGAGAAGAGTCAAAGTCAAAGCTAATTGTGGGAGAGAGGGAGGGATGTGGATGTGAAGAAAATGCATGACATGACAAAATGAGAGAGAGAGAGATTTTAGTGGAAGATATATTGTGGTTTTGTTTTATTTTAAGTCTTTCACTTTCTCATCTCCATATATTTTCATCTTGGCAATCGACAACATGGTCCATTTGTGAACTTGGGAAGTGAAGAAGAACTTGAAGCCAAAGCCAACTGGCTTGAAATAATGATATTGAGCTAGTTCATTACGTATTACATAATATGAAGGCAAAGTCCAATAATTTCGAGGCGATTGACTGAGCTTTGAAATGTACTTTTTTAGTTCATTTTAGTAGTATAATATAGTGGTTTGGGTTTCGTTTATACATTAATACCTGCTCTTTCTAGTCACTCACTAGTTTATCATCATCAAGATTATAATCCATAAAGTTGAATGTTCAGGGTTGCCCAAACTCAGTCATGTTGATTTGAAACACGCAGCTAGCAAATTCTTTTGTGCATGAAGACCAAAAGCGCTTCATCTCCAGGCAATGTCCTTGGCCTTCCTGTACAATTTAATTACATGTTCCTTATATCTTATGTATTTGTACCTTTTCAATTGATGAAGAAGAGAGATTTTCTTTATGCAACAACAAAGAACCGGTTTTCTGTTGTCGCTTGATTCTCAGGAAAAAGGTGAGCGGTAGGTATATAAAGTATTATGCAACAAAAGTGAAAAAAACCATGTGCTTCTTTTTCTTTTACCACCACCATTTTATATAGAAAATGCATCTTTTATTCTTGTCCGCATACCTTTGGCCTTGCCGCAGTGCATTTTATTATATCCATAAAAAATGAATGCCGGTGATATGCCTACTTTTTTTTAGGGAATTGGGAGATTGGGAATTTTTGGAGTCACCTTTCCTAGAAGCTTGAGAAAGTAGAGCATGGAACCTTCTGGTTTGCATGCCTTGCTCTTTTCATATAATACTGCCATGAAAGTGTTAAATATCATCACCACTTCTACTACTGCTAATAATTTCAGCTTGAAAAACGACTGAGGCAAGAAATGATATCGATTGCTTGGCACAAATTCTTTATCCGAGAGCTTCTAGCTTCTGCCTGCTAATCTCATCACATATCTACTTATATATGACGATTCCTTGATAGCCTTGATTTGACGTGTATGGTGATCCACCCCTCTGGAATGAAATCTGATTCGCTCATCTAATATCATACACATTTCGTCATAAATGGTAGCTCATTGCGATAAAAAGGTCATGTGAATGTGAAGTCAATGATAAGAAAAATGTATTTCAAGCATCTTACATAAGGTTCAAAGAACATAGAAGAGTTGTTGACTGTTTTTGATTTCGTTATGTCGTAACATTCCAATCCCTTTGTAATCACATGCTGCTCAATCTAGCTAAGCGTGCATCAAATGAGCTCATGACTTCTGTTTCTCTATCTCGTATGCGTTGTAAAAATAACTGTAATTGAATAATCAAAAGAACATTTTGCAGAAATGACAGTATGGGTCGTAAAAAATAATATCTTTAGGGTGTGAATGGGAAAGGTTGAGGTCAGCGTCACACACGTTTGACGTTGGCATCGCATCAACAAATTGATCTACTTTTTAGAGAGCCTCTAACTTTATGGAAAGTTTTACAAAGCATCCCATTTAGCTGATGAATAATGAAGCAAAATTCGCTACTATTTTGACAAATTCCGACTTTGATGATATTCATGTGAATTTTGATGTAAATCTCCTTTTGTCAAATATCCTAGATATTGCTCGCTCATTATGAGTTCTATTGAGACGGAGCATGATGCTTCCAGTTCCAGCAGCGAAAATACGGTGTTACAAGCAGCCTCTGGATTGTCAGTGGACGTCGATGCACAAAAAGAATGGATAACGGAGCTCCTTCGAAAATACCTTGCAAAGTATGTTCGAGATCACTTAGCGAAAAGAAAAGATGGAATTCCGTCTCCGGTTACTTCTTCTATCAACATTCCTGCTGGTAATAACGAAAATACTCAGGATGTAAATTCAAATTCCCTCATTCATAGTGGCACCTCCGAACAAAAGATGGGTTTTGGTGATGGAAGCCAAGTTGATCCCGAAGTGAAGGCTTCGAACAGCCTGAAGGAATTGAATATTGTAGAGTTGGACATAACAGAAGAAACAGCATTGGGGGATGATCGAATTACTTATTTGAGCCGAATTTTATCCGTTGCAGCTAGCTACTCGGTACATGTAGAAATGAAAATAACTCGGGGTTGAATTAAACAATGGCGTTTTTTTTAAAGAGATGAGATGGTAATTATAGGTGGCAGGTTCTGAACATTTTGTGGAGTGGATTGTCAAAGTTCCGTCCAAATTCTTTGTAGAACGACATATTGCAAGGGAGACACTAGTATACTTACGTGAAGTCAGCTTTTATATCGAAATACTACAAAGCATCAAGGTGATTAAAAAAATATTTATAATGATATGCATTTTTGACATATGCCTGTGACATTGCGCGAGTTTCCACTCTTCAGTTATGGTTAGAGCACAATTGCAACTCTTCAGCACCAGATAATCAACGCCTTTTGTTAAACGTTCCCACGTGCTACTACGCCAGCTATCAGGAATCAAATCTAGAGTCGGACTCTGAAGTTTATGATTTTCCCAATTTGGAATATACTTTGATTCTTGAAGACCTCCGTGCTCAAGGCTTTGGGAAGCGGGACTATCGCATAGGTTTAACTATTGAGGAAGCCACTGAAGCTGTCAGGGAAATTGCCAAGTTTCATGTAATTAGTTGGGCAATGGTACAACATTCACACGAGGAGGACCTCCGCTGGCCAAACTTATTAATGTGGGAAGATTTACATAGGATAACACTCACCATGATTTTGCAGGGATATAAGCATCTCCACAGTTTCAAAGCTCACCTAAAGGATACCACTCAACTCAAGTTGGTTAACAGATTGCTAGCTTTGGAATCACGACTCCCGAACATTTTGGAGGGACTTCTCAAGCCATTGCCTTCTCCAGCGGTGACTTCTCTAATTCACATGGATTTCTGGACTGAGAATCTTTTATTTAGAGAGACATACGAAACTAATCAAATGGACGTGGGAGAGGAGAATAGTGAACGAGGAGCTACAAATAATGCCTCAGTGGAACTTGACTGTATGATCATTGACTGGCAAATGGTTAGTTATGGAAGAATAACTCATGATTTGGCAATTCTTTTCATTTCATCTTTGGATGCGGAAACTAGGAGAACGAATGGCCTGGCGTTACTAAAGTTCTATTGTGAAACTTTTGAGGTATATTATCCATCTGCTTAACTTGCCCAAAATATTGCCTTGTCTTAAATGGTATCCAGTCTTAATTTGCTATAATAATGTAGAGAATCGCACAGTGTCTCAAGCTAGAAGTTCCATTTGAATTTTCGGACTTTCAAAGTCAGTACGTGAACAGTTGCTTGCTTGCTGTTTTGTTGACTGTTGGAAGACTAGATCTTGTCGTGTCAGACCCATTAACGTTAAACCGATTTTTCAATGCGTTATCAGACCTGCGAGATGAAGAACTAATATAATATATATAATTTGAAGAAAAAATATGTGCATATATTCTTCCCTAAAACATGGGAAGTTTTACTGGATGAATAATTTTTTATTGAAATAAAGCAACTTAAGCCTTTCCAGATTGATAGTTTACATATAAGTCATAAGTATAATCATGAAAGCAAACACGTCTACATTCTATTCAGGATTGTCATTCATTACATCTAGCAATCTAACAAGTCGAACCAAGGGTTTTACTCAACTTAGAAAATAAATTATTTTAACTAATATTTCATTATACATTTATACTTTAACTGTACACACTTCTATTCTCTTTATAGATACAGCTTTTATGGAATAATAATAATTGTATTTACTTAATGAAATTCGTGTCATTTAAATAAATTACTTTTACAATGTATTTATATATTTTTTGTAAATTACAAATTATGTTCATTTTCACGCAAAAGATATTTTGACTTTTTGGCATGATGAAGGAATTGCTTTTGATCTTTGCATTGTAATAATTATTATTATTTCATGTAACTTTATTGCGCTTAACCTCTAAATAAAATGTACAAATAATAGGTTAAAATTATTTATACTTGGAAAAGACAAAACGCATGTCATAATAATAAAAGTAACAAGCATATTAAACTTCTCATTTAAATACATTTCTTCTTTCAGTAACAGACAACCAACAGAGAAGAGAAATTGTATGCTATATATACAATATATCTATTGCTAAAAAGTACAATTTTAGAGTAAGTAGATTTAGATTTAGCATTTTATCATTTACAATCTTTCCATTTTCCATGTCTTTATCAATTATATGAGGTCATCCTTCGCCATATCCCTTAAAGCTTGAAGGAGTCTTCGTTCTGTGACAGGAGTGTCAAGAGCCAAGTCAATTGAACCAATCACAAGTAGAAGGGCGAGGAGTTGACTTTTCTTGAACTCATTTTCTATTACTCCGTAGTCAAACGGGAGTTCAACTTGAAGTCTGGCCGCAGTGCGCTATAAATAAATAAAATATATAAAGTGTATAACTATCCAATGTATAATATGCTTCAATGTTATCGTTAGTGCATAATTTTCATACCTGAAAAACATTCCAATAGTGCTTGAGAAGCGCTTCCGTGTTAGCTTGCCTAACTTCCGGTGTCAATGAAGTGAACAGCAACAGGGCAACATCATGAGTAGGCCGACTGATAGCCATCATTTGCCAGTCAACAATGAGACACTCCGTATCACTCCCACTGTCCCCCTCCTCATCCCCAGAACTGCTACTGCAATGTCCATTTCCATTCACAACGTTCCCATTCTCATTGGCAGTACCATCTGGAGGCGTTCTCTTGCGAAAGAGAAGGTTATTACACCAAAAGTCCATGTGAGTGAGACACGAAGGTGCTGGTGGAGGTGGTGGTTCCAGTAGCTCACAAAGTAGTTCTGCTGCTCTAGGATGTAGTGCCTTGAGTTTGTTAAGGATATCCGGACCATCCGGTTGCTGCCTGTCGAGAAAATCTGCTAACGTTGGGAATCCTTGCTCTATCATTATCTAAGATGAGGAAAGGGAAAGTAAAAAAGCAAACAAGAAATGAAAGAAAAGTTTGTCAAATGACAATTTTCTTTATTCTTCTCGTTTGTTAAAGAAATCGTAATAACTATAATGCATTCCGACATTTTTTCAACTTTTTTTCTATCTCTAAAGTTCTAAAAGCGACAAGCGACACATCCGTGCCCGTTTCCCACCACAAGTTATACAAACCGAATCTCGTAATAATCTTACATACGTCCCCGTTTTAGATTTGCACATCAACATTCATCACATGTGTGGCATTACCTGGCACGTTCCAATTATCTTTAAAAAAAATAATATATTCTTCATGCCGTGAATAAAAATGCTTTTACAATCATTCTGTCACAGACACACACGTACGTATATATTTTGTAATCAAGTCTGACAAGTAAAAGCTGTAAAAACAAATGGAAACTTTTCCTTGTTCATTTTTTAGACAGAACGAGAAACCCCATTTATCATTCCTTTGATTCAGAGAGAAATTCATGGGAATTGGCATTTTCCAAATTTACGTGGATAACTTACGTGGAAGCCGTCTCTCTCCTGTCAAAAGGCAGGGAAGAACATTGCATAAAAGACATGACATAATATTACTCTTACTAACTTTGCTCAGGTAAACATATTACAAGAATATGCAATTGTGTTTGCAATATGGAAGCGAAAGTATAATAAAACGGAAGAAGGAGGTGAGAGAAAGAACAAATAAATGTGGTGGAGTTTGGTTAGAGGTAAGCTTGGAATATGAAGAAGCCTGTTTATGAGAAAACTGTCATGTTCCATTTAGCGTCTGTGACTCAAAGTAGCATGATTTACTCTGACAGTTATTAAGAGGGGTTAACATTACATTGCTAAGAGGAAATTTAAAGTGAAATCGGAAACTCCTGCTCGTACTACCAAAACAGAGCGTATATATTGTAATCAGGATTGGCGTATGTTTCAGAAACAACGCCAACGGAGACTTTTAGAAAACAAGTTGTAAAACCTTACTTTATGTTTATAAGAACGTGAAGCCTTTATGATCCGTAAAATAAAATAAAAAAAGTTGTAATTTTCTCCATTTGTTGTGGAGTTATAGTCTACGGCTCACGGTTGGTTTAATGTACCTTATATGCGGATGCAGCTTTCTGAGGTCTGTATGCGAAGTCCCATTTGTCATCTAAAGCCATATCATCTGTGGTTTCTTGCATGGCCCAAGACAAAGCATGAATTGTGGCAATTTCTCTGAGAGCAGCAAATGCTTCATCGAGACTAAGCCCTGTATTAAACTCCCTCATTCCATAGCCATTTGGTCTCATGTCCTCAAGGACAAGAACGGATTCTGCATCGGAGAGTATGGCCCCGTCATCATCTTCCACCTGAGGCTGGGTATTCTGGTACTTGGCAAAATAGCACCGCGGCACGCCTACCACGAATGAGGCATCTCGTGACTTGCCCCACTCCTGGAGAGGAAATGAGACAGCTCATTAGAAACTAATGTATTTCCAGTGCGTGGGATGCGACTGGTGGGCTCATGATTTATTTGAGATTTTTAACTCGTAAATATACATATACACAACTATTTTGGATAAAAACTTTCCCTTTCTTTTACCTCAAGTTCAGGTAAGGCTTCTGTATAAAAGTGAATTTCTCTTTTATCAACTTGAGCCATCTGAGCCATTTCTCTGTCGGCTTTGTCATTTGGAGGTATTTTTACTATCCAGTTTTCAGTCTTTTCTTCATCACTTCCGGAAATCTGAAAGTGAGTTTCAATTAGTTAGAGTTTAGTAGCTGCAAAATAAGCTCCAAGTTTTGTATACTCTATGTAACCTTTCTATTTGCTGACTTATCACTTACCAAGAATCGAACACGAAGAGAAAGTAAATCACTTAACGTCGAAATTCTCCCATCGCCAGCAAATCCAGGTCCAATATCGAAATCAATGACTTTAATGCCAACCACGGTGCTACCAGGATCTCCACCGGAACTCTGCCTCTTTTTTCGCTCCATATATGTGTAGTACGTCTGCAATACGTGTTCTAGCCACTGAGTAGTTTTTTCCCTCGACGAGTTTCCACTGTTGTCACTCATTTTCAAATCCTTTTCCTCCACTCTTTTTTTAAAAATCCTTTGTTTCTAATATTATAGATATATATTTATCTATATATACTTATAATGTACCTGCACAATTACTCTCACAATCAAAATGTACGAGAGGTCATGCAACAAACTTAAAACAAATGACAAAAGCACTGTGCTTGGTGAGATTTATGTACTACTCTAGCTCCTTCCTTTAGGTAGCATTAACATTGGTTTCAGAAATAAATTACTGATGACGGCTGGCTGTTGTCCCTTTGAGAACATTCATACGAGTGACTCCTTTCTTTTCACTTTCACCACCAGAAAACACACGGGCTCGGCACCACCACGGCAGTCTATTGTAGCTTAGGGAAAATGAATGATTCACCGTCAAAAACAGTGACACATAACAACTACTTTGTAGTTCTCTGTATGGAAGGGAGTAAAGTACTTTGGTTCTCATGTACTACTTTTTCTTTCTTCTTTTGTCATGTTCCAGGCACGCCATGAACCATATCATAGGTAGTAAGCCCCGTACAACAAAACTCTCAAGGTATACATACGATGTACTATATATATGGTATGGAATCACACAAAGCACACGCAAAAGAAAAACTCGAGGATGATTGCATGCGATTTCAGGTGTCAAACACAGTTGTACCGCTGCACATAACGAACATCACTTATGAAGGTATTGTGTAGTTTTTTAAAATCTCCAGCTCGCCAACTTGTCGTCACAACATAAAGCAGCAGCTTTTAGATTATTCTCCTTTTTCTAAACCTTTTTATTCCTCGGTGTTTTTGGTTAAGCCAAGAGCCAAAAAAAACACTGCAAAGTCGATGGGGTTTGTAGGAGATCCCCAAGGCAAATCAAACCACACCGGAGTGTGCTTACAAACAACTCTGTTTCCAAACGAAAGGGAAGAAGAAGGACTGCAAATCTGAAAAGTCATAAAACATACATTCAGCATAATCTTTTATATATATGTATGCAAATATGAAATTTTTGTGTGATATTTTATTGCCTTCATTCCACATGTTCTCAACTTCTTTTTAAAGACACACAAAATTCTGTGCTTGTTTGTCAAAATGGTTAAAGACAATTTATTCAAGCGTGCTCGTGCTCTAAACCGTTCCAAGAGGATAAACTGGTTATGAAATGAAAGCACATGTACGCCGAGCACCGGCTGAAAAGATACGTATTTATGCCCAATCTTTTTGCAAAAACGTGCATTCCTCAATACCTTTCCCTGCAATCCTCACGTAGTAGTACCGGGCACACACCACGATACTTAACATTCTTGGCAAGTAAAACTCATAAATAGGAATAAATGAACCTATGACATGTAATACACGTACATATTTAAGTACGAAAAATATGTGTGTGCTCTGTGCTTTTTCTCTTCGGTAAAAATCTGCCGCTTCTATTCTAAGTCTCCAAGAAGTTAGCGAGCAAAAAGGCAAGAAAATAAGAATCTCTGAGGAGATGACACACATGGGATCCTCTTTTATGGTCTTAAACGAATCATATTATTAGGCAATCGTCTCAACTTCAACTGTGCAACTATGTAGAAATAGAAAGGGGATGGTCCAATAATAATGGAATGCATAACATGTAGAAAGTAGAAATTTCCTTTGAAATTGACTTGTTAAAATGCTCCGTTGAGATAAAAAAAAAGTAAATTTTTTTTGTACAAGCTCAAATCAACTCATGCAAGCAATGCAATATACTGCTTACATGCAATGAACGTACACAAGTTTTTAGATTATTCAGCAAAAATAGATTTAATCATCAGAGAGGGAAATGAATTGTGAGATGATGATGAGCTTGAAATCGTTAACTTAATTCAATTTCACTTCAGATTCTCAAACTAGATAGAACCAAAACCAAGTACAATCAAGTCAAAATTTAGCGACAGGCAGAATTCATGCCAGAGACGCCAGACCCAACGATGCAATTGACAATATATTATATTGTGACATATACGTATATCGTATATAAAGATCAATAGGATGAGGAGGAGATGAGACGGATATGGTATTTCGAGTAAATCTCACATTCATCTTCATCATCATCACAAGAATCCATACAAATGATGTGAGCTGGGATGGTTGATGGAGCAGTGGGAATAGTTGGATAATAGGAAACCTCAAACATCCGGAAAAAGGGGAGCACACACACAGGATGAGCCTGTAATGCGTTGACTTGACTTAATGGATTCTCTTGATTGAACTAAATGAGAGATTTTGAGGATTGACTTGGAGGGAGCGTAAAAGGATGAGTTACGATTCAATATACTATCGCTATCACTAATGATTATTCCGAAACATATACATTCTTTCTACTATAATATAATAACATCCTTTTCAGGATTATTATGGTTCGAACTTCAACTTGACTTTGAAAGTGATGGTTTCCAGACCGCAACACAAATGACGGTGTGCGAGAATAAGAGGAGAAGAGCAGTGTGTATGCATGCACTCATACTGTGATAAATAAACATTATAGACACCTTTAAGATAGACCTTTGACTTTTAGAATCCGTCACTCCCACACACTTCATATACAGTAGTATAATAGTTTTATAATATATAATTCATGAAAAGGAACTCGACAAAATAAGTGACGTGGAGTTCTTGAATACATCACTTACTGATATATAGGATTGACGACAAAGAAGGGCTGAAGTATAGATCACAGAGAATTATGTAAGCCATTGTATTAACTACACACATTTAGAGGACCTTTCATATCATATAGATACACGCTGCCTTCATATTCAAATCAGTAATCATTGGAAAAATCATTTAAAAAGCACTCATCGCATTTTGCCCTTTTACTGCTCTCTCCATCAGTTTTCATTAAAATCCTTTACAACTAGAACTACCATAGCCCACTACATCACACCAAACCAAACTTCTAGCCTCCCATTTCTTTTTCTTTCGTTTTCCTCAAATTCGTTTTTAGAAACTAATCCCAACTTGCTGACTTTGCTCACGACACGACATCTCCTCCTCCTACTACTATATATGCTGCTGCATTGCACGAGATACTCCAACAAAACCAAAATTATTCCGTTTTTGGGAGTAACTCAAAACTCCTAACATGGATGCATAAATGTGGCTTAAAAATCCTTCTAAGGAGGGAGCAAAGGAAATAATATATATTATTATGCAAATAGTTGGGATTTTCATTTTAAACCAAAAGCCAACTCTGCATTTTCCTCTCTTTCTTCACTTTCATTCCAATCCTCCTTCTTCTTCTTCTCCTGTAGTTTTCTCCTTGGCGTGCATTAAATGAAAGAACTACCAACTACTCTGCTACTCTGATGTGAGTGAGCATAATACTTAAGCCCATTAGTAAGAACTCTGCATTTATCCCCATTCATTCCAATTCCCTCCCACACATACATCTATTATACGAACATTTGTATAAGTACATTAAGCAAGCAGAAAACTCTTTGAAGGAAACAGAGGAGGAGAGTCAAGTAGGTAGTTTTTTTTATTATTGCGAAAAAATGCACACTTTTTTAGCCATAAAATGAGGATGGTGCCATATAAGTATTAAAAGAAGACTTTTCTCTACGATGCTGATGCTACATTATACAACATATTAAAACGTGCTCTATTACCCAACTCCCATTTCTCTCCATCCACACGTCCAAATTTTTTCTCAACAAATTTTTGTATTACATTAAAGCACAATTGGAAAGAAATAAAATGGAGGGAGAGAGAGACGAAAAAGAAGAAGAAAAAACTTCTTCAACTCTTTTTATTAACGATATGCTTATGCATGCTATTCACGTTCCGCCTTTTCTCTTTTCCAGAGATTCGTCGTGAACTCTGATAAGCTAAAGAACTAGAACTAGATCGAGAGAGAGAGAGAGAGAAAGTCAGGCACGACTTATTCCAAAAGGAGGAAGAAAAAAGGTAGGCATGCATATTTGTTAAGAAAAGTTTTTCTTCTTCCTTTACTCACGAGTTTACTTCCACCTTGTAAAAAATATTTGTTCACGTGGATAGACTCCGTTTTGTGCGTATTTGCATAAGCGTGTGGAATGGAACTATATAAGCTTGTTGGAGTGTGGTGTAGTTTGGTGGTGGTTTGGTTTGGCTTGGTATGTTAGGTACGTTTAGTTGGTTTCATTTCTCCAGAGACGAGATTTAGGGCGACATGCAAATAAACTTTATTTATTTTTGAAAAGAGTTGGATAGTATATATATAGAGTAGTGTCTGTGTTATGTGTTGTGGCGGAGGAGGTGTAGTAGCTCTTGGAGAAACTCCTCTGGCTCCTTGAGTAATCAATAAGGCGCGTCCTATTATATGATTATAACTATGCATTATGAATCTTAACATTTTCAAACCAGAACAGACCAGGTCGGATGTAATAATGATGTTGGAAATAAAAGGGAAAATGCGACTGAAGGGAAATCTTTAGAATTTCGACTGATATACTCTGAGAGGTAGGTAGTGTCGTAGAGTGTAGAGCTAGCAATCTGGAATCTTATTGAAGTTGTCTTTTTACTCTCGTGTGAATTCAGGCTTGTAAGCCGGCCTGCTATTCATGAAACCATATATCTTTGTTCTACAATATTGTAATTCTTCATTCAACATCCTCTTTGGAATATACATACCTTTAAGTAAGTAATATTTCCTTACTTTATGAATGATACTCCTCCTCATCCTCAGTGTTCGTGCAAAACATTGGATAAAACTAAAAAGATATGCATTTTGGATAGCGCACACTACATTTCTGAAATTGGATGGTAAAGCAAAGGAAATGAACTATTATAGGAACAGCAGGTGCTCACGATTATTTGATACCTTTTCATGCTTGCCTGCTGTGTCAAGTCAATATACGAGCGGATAAAATGTTCATGGTTCATGCTTGCTTACTTTCACATTATCGTCCCTCTCTCTCTCTCTTCTTCTTCATCCTCCTCATCTCTCTTGTTTACTCTTGACTGTGAAACTCTTACTATTTCTCTCCATATAATACTTGATACACGATAAGTTCACCAGACAAGCTAAACCATCTACCATATGCTAAAAAAGCTTTGAGCTGACTCCTATAAACATTATTTTTCCTCTATAAACCTTTTTGTCGGTGTCGATACGCTATGAGATGATAGGCACAGCTAACAGCTTAATGATTATTAGACGCACTTTGGTGGAGTTGGAACAAAACTTCAAAACTATGCCACTTTATATCATCAAAATGGGAAACCTTGTTACTGGGTAATGCAATCATCACAAATTTTATTTGCGAGGAGACGAGATCATGGTGCTAAATATGCATTAAAAATTTGTCATAAAAAAAGCCTACGCAAAAAAGTTTTGATGGTGGAGTAATGCTCGAATGTATGTATATACATGTTAAACCGTTCTTGGAAAGAACAGAAAAATCTCAGAAGTTGAGCATCCAACCTAGCCTGTCTACATCTAAAGTTCGTATTATAATTATCTTTCACTCTTATTTTCAAACCGTCAGCCGGGTTTTTGCACGGGAATTTAATGTTTAGGATAGGATAAAAGGATACCTTTTGAAGCCTTGAGCTAAGTAATATCAACCTTAGTACTTATGCACACCCACACACATTTCACACCTAATGCATGGACCATCAACTAATGTAAATAACTTGCTCAAAAAGTGTTTACTGTAAATTTAATGTCTCAATTTTATCTAGTGTTTGCAGTTGGGGTGATGAGAGCTTCACTTTGCTTTGCACAAGCAACATCGAAAGTATCTAAGATGCGCTAGTAGTGGATCTAGCGGGTATTTACTCTTTATTCGCAAATGGATAAAATCTTTTGGAACCGAGAAAAGCTTAAGCCTTGTTTATACACGAGTAATTAGTAAATAAGAAAACACTCATCTGCTCACCTTCTAAAGACACTTAAGTAATGCTATTTGCAGCTTTAGTTTCTTTGTGTTTCTGTTAAGTATATGTCTACTTCCAATTCAATGCAATGCGTATTTGAAGAACACTAAACGACAACCGGAAGACGCACGGTTTTAACGACTTAAGAATGAAGCTATCACTTTCGTCACTTCCAACACCACAGATGCTTATGACACAAGATGAAGACAACTGCAACTCCTTTTTCCTTGGGATGAAAAAAGGATTAAGAGTAAAATAAGTATGTTGGATAATGTTCGTGACAAAGAAAACGGAGTAGGAGTAATAGAACGTGTGTCCGTGTATGTGCAACCAGTTAGAGAACAGTGGAAAGACTGACTTGACTCCGTGCAGGCAGACTGACAGATAAACTTGTGCCAGGCCAGGATTGGAGTTTGGTAAGGGTTAGACACAACCGAAATGCTATTCCCATTTACTGCATTATATTGTTGACTACAGACTACAGCAAAGCGGATAACTTTACTCTTCTGTGAGGTAATGTAATGTAGTTTAGGTAGGATATGCATAAATGAAGTTAACAAGCTAAAAAAATATCATATACATATAAGTCATTTAGGTTTAAGCTTGTGTCTATCTATACCCCATTCTCCCTTTTCGCTATCTCTATCTCTTTTCCGTTCTACATGCCTTTACATCCCAACCATTACAATGATGATCATTTCTCATTTAAGTTAGTGCATTTATAGCACCACATAAAAAACTCTGCTTTGAATTTCGGATGAGTTGTTGTGAGTAGTTTAGTGCTTCAGCTGAGCATAAAAAGTAAAGAGAGAAAAAAAATCTTCCTGTAGTGATTTCGGAAGTGAACCTAACCTAGCAAAACCGAAGAGTAGTGACTGCATTGCACTAGACGAGAACTCAACTCAACTCTTCTTGCTGCTCCGGTTATGGTTGGCGATCACGGCTCTAATTTTGGTAGGAAAAGAGTAGCCAGGTGAATACATAATCGGGGGTGGATTGGATATACATACATACATATCTACATGCTTATTTTCATCATCTACGTGACAGTGCAACTGCCTGAATGTATCATGATAGTATTATAAATATAAATGATGATTAGCATGAAAGTTGCTACAGCATGTACATACGTATATTACGTGTGTATGTGCCCTTTTTGTTACTGCCGAGAGTTACACACATGATAATTGCACGAAGGCAATCACATTTTTGTGGTAAACTTTCATGCTCGGAAAATTGCTCTTGTGGTTTTCTGCTAAATATGCATGTAGTTAGGTAAACAAAATATGGAAAGGAAATGCATACTTTTTAAACATCTGCTCATGTAGCCGCATCGTCATCGTAGGATGAAAATTTAATGGACAATGTGGTAAATAGAGTTGACCTGGTGTGTCGGCACATTAGGGTCAACAATGAGTTTGCAGTGACTGATTAAAGTCGGAACTTGGAAAAGTAGTCTTAAATGCATAAAAATGCATGTATAACATGTTTGGTGCTAAGTTTTTTGTATGGTTTTTAGCAATTTGTCATCCATGGTAGGTGATTTTGATATTAGAATGAAGGATGTAAATTAACTGTTTTTAAAGACTTTACACAGTAAGAAATTTCACAAAAATTTATATTTTTGTTGGATGATTTAATAAGCTTAGCTTCTTTGAGAATTTTTTGATTGATTTTTTTTACAAGTTGCTGACATCATTGACAGGTGGATTTGATTACCAAAATGGTTATGTCGTTTCCTTCCTGAATTTGACTTGCAAATACTAATATGATCTCATGTTAGAACTTTGAATGATTTCACAAACATAGGACGGGTACCTCATGGGGTAGTATTCATTTTTAAACAACTGCATCGAAAACAGAAAAAAACAATAAAAATGCAAACAATGTCTATGTTTGTATCACATTTCTGAGCACAAACTTTAAAAGGTGAGTACAAAAGTATTTGGATTTTGTGTAAGCAACACATGAAACATGAAAAATTCATTTTACTCAAAAAAATACAACTTGTATACAACCCACGTAGAAACAGTGTTGAGCCATTATTTTGTCGTCTAGTTTTTGGATACATTTAGCCTGCACAAAGGGCACCTTCATGGAGTGCCGAGTCGAGATCTTGATGACGATGACGTTACTAGAGGTTATTAAGCTGCTGAAAATGTGAATGCCATACCATATCATTTGCAATCAACATATATCCTCACAAAAACTGAGCAAATGCCGATGTACTCTTATTATGCATGTATCTGTCTTCAGTGCAATCTGCATTACTCATTTACCATATGAGAAATGAGGATGATGTGATGATGATGATGATGATTATAGCCTTCTGCGCTACTACATCTCTAACAGAGCTGGCGACGTGCGGACGCGTTCGGATGGATGGACACATATCTTCATCATCCTTCTGTAAGCAACCATGCCAGGCCAAGCCAAGCCAAGTCATCAAATATGATGTTTAAGAATGTGTTTATATCTTTAGTTACATATTTGTATTTTTTGTCCTAGTCCTCATGATATCTAAAGACACTGGCTATGAGTGCGATAAAAAATGTGTAAAGGCAAAAGCAGCAACATTCATAATGGTCATTTGAAAGGTAATGCACTATAGCTGAGCCCAACTTCACATCGACATATTCACCATCATTTCAGCCCCACGACTCGGCACCGTGAAAACATATTTTTTCTCTAGAACATCACAATCACAATAAACTTGAATAAAACAACAATCTTCCCAAGTATGCTACTCCACACAACATCATCTAACATGAAAGAAAAATGAGATACTCATGAAATCTATTTTTTCTTCTGTTTCTTTCCTGTATATTGCTGTATGTATTCCATAGTAAGAAAAAAAAGTAATCTAGTAGATTTCGTGTTGTGTTTTTTTTTGTTTCGTCTTCATCTGGACATGAATTGTATTACGGAATTGCCATGTCATGTTCATGCTCATGTCCATGTCATTCCAATCTCGTTATATACATAAAAATGTATAATGCAGTGGGATTGAGGAGGAGAGGAAGGAATTTCCATTGTCGCGAAAGCCGCCACCAGCATTTTGCCACGCCAAGATACCACGTTAGAGAACACAACAAACTTATATGTAAGTAAGTGTTATATGTTATACTAGAAAAAATGGTTGTAGATGTGATGAGATCTACGGCTCATCTCCGCCAAGAACCCTCTTTGCTGCTATTGTTGTGCATTTAATTTAAAAATCATTTCGAAAGTAGTTACCCAAAAATATAAGTTTCAGCTTATATACATGAGTGGTACTCTGGTACAAATTTGTTACTATTTTTGGCCGGGTATGAAGGATGCATTGAAACATTTGCCCACGAAACATTTATTGTTGACATTGATGGTAATTGCGATGGCGTTGGTATTTATATAAAAAAGAAACCCAGAGTTTCTACATTCATCCTCGTATTTCATTAGATTCCGTTCCACCCAAAAATTCCCATCTCCTCTCCTCCCATTGAGAAGAAGTGTGAACTGAAGTGATATGGACATGGGTAATAATCCTCCCCATTTTTTCTGCAAAACCATCATCATCATGTATAATGTAAAGTCTTAGCGGAATTGGTTTTAGTTTCTTTTCTCTATCCATCTTATTTCCTCTATCTCCATCTCTCTCGGCAAATAAAGGAGAGTAAAAATGCCTATTTCGGAAGCTCAGCATACTTATTACTATTCACCTGAGTGCTAATCCTTTTTATGCATTGAGTTCAGCTTCTATTTTATTCTCTTCCCATATACATCTCACTCATTCTTCGCCACCTACATAATCCCAGCAGATAAGGCGATATAGGATAAGCTTCATACTTTGGTATGTATCTATTCTCTCTCCCTCTCTCTTGCGAAAAAATGCCAGAGAAAATCCTATTCTTGTCTCGCATCTTAAATTATAGATCAGCACAAAAACGCCTACTGAAACATCACACTCACACTGCAGAGCCTCCGAAAGGACGGAGGATATATCTTGAAGATCAGCCTTGAAGTTGAGTTGAGTTGGTACAAGAAGCTCTTGATTTAATGTTACGTTTTTTACCTGTGTGTTACGCTCATAATAATGTAGCCAAAGCACTTTTGTAAGTTTCTTCATGGTGGTGGTATCCATCCATATGAAAGGTGTTCATTTCACGAGAGTTGGAGGAGATGGAGATTGGATTTAATGGATAGTATTGCTAAGCACGCATTTTTGCTCAAGAAGGTGGAAGGAAGAGGAATGAGCGAGAGGTGAAGACAAGATGGGAATGATTCATCACACCGTAACTAACAACACAGCCATATCCAATGGTATGACATGCCATGAGCACACATAAAACTCACAAGTTCCTTTCCCATCTTTTCTTCCTCTTCTTCTTCTTCTCCTTGATTCCCTTTCTTTTTTTCTGCCATTACCATTACTCAACCTAGAAGATGAACAAAAAATATAGAGAAGAGGAACATGGAGTATGGAGTGGAGTGAGAGACCAAAAAATACGAAAGGGAAATGCTCATGTTCATATCATTTTTTTGCTTCAATATTATTATAACACTGCTATTATTTCCTAAGAGAGTAGAGAAGCAGAGCGTTGCATTTATGAGATCAGATCAGCAACAAAGCGTAGGAAGGAAAAGGAAGGCAAAAAAAAAACTTTATCGAAGAGTTCACCTCTCTCCGTCCACAAGAACAAGACAAGCGGAGCAAAAGAAGAAGAAAAAAAGAGTTACAGTGAAATGGTTAGGCTAGCTGCAGGTATAGCTCGTAGTCTCTAAACCGGGGATGAAAATGGCAAGAGATGAAGGCAGCCAGGTGTGACATTGCATGCACTTCATCGCACAGTCCTTGTTGAAAAGAACTGGGGAAAAAATGAGTGTGTTTTTACAAGATGCAGAGGTTTCCTTCCTTTTATAGCCCCAGTAAAAATGAGACTACCTCAATCCAATTGAGCAGCCGAGGAAGGAAAAGAATTAGAAGTAGACAGGTATATGGAGGGATAAGTGAAGTGTTATTGCTCAAGTTTTTCCCCTCCTCCAAGTATTGATTCCCAAACGGGAGTTAAATGTACATAACTATATACATAGAAAAAACATTTTTTCCTGTAGCAATGTAATGGAGGGAAATCGCACGTAAATTGCCCCTTCAACTGGAATTGTATGGAGTACAAGTGGATTTACCGTTTCTTACTATGTATGACATTCATAAACCTTGGGAGGAAGCTTCCATTCCAATCTTGATGTAGGTCACCAAACCATAAAGGTGATTTTACATAGAGTGGACGACGACGGATCACCTGGAGTGGAGTGGGGTGCCAATGCAATGTCAGTACAGCACAGCTCCAAACGCTGGCCTGCCCAACAAAATCGTTTTTACTCACAAAACTCTTCCCCTCTTTCCTTTTATTACAAACATTCTTGTTGTAACTAACGATTTTATGGGCTAGAAAAAAATGAGCTAAACTTACTTTAAGAACCACTGGACCAGGCAGAATAGCCACAGCCACAAAGTAAAAATTTATGAGCAAACGTGTGCCTCTGCTGAAATGAGTAATTGCATTAGCAGAAAACTTTTTCTATCTCTATCAGAAATTAAAAACATATGATATGAGAGCACTCTGAACATGCTCGACTTTAATATGAGCATGTATGACCTACTAACCAACCATTCATCACATCACAATACTTTTTAAACTGTATTAGCTCACCAAAAATCTCAAATCAAATTCAGCAGCAACAATAAGCTTAACTTTTATGTGGTCTGGTCTGGTCTTGTGTGTTGGTCGGTAGTCGGTGTCGACAGTCCTGAAAAACTTTTAATGAAAATTCCACAAAGAATCGAAAATTCTCTTTAATCTTTTTCTTTCTCAGATTCTTTTTTAAATGAAAGAAACTTTTTTGTATTTTGAAGAAATGAAGAAAAAAAGTTCCTCTTAACTTAGTTTTTGTTGTTCAATGTTCACTGTCCGCGATTTTAATTTTGCTAATCAGACAGAATTTTTGGACTTGGTTTGTTAAGTACATTATCAACTCGTTATAAAGTTAGGTAACCTGACTTTCGAATGAGAATTGGGAAAAAGGGAATTTCAACCAAAAGTGGAACTTTGTACAACTAGGGATTATTGTGAAATAATTGATGAACATAAAGCAACTGAGTGAAAGTAAAGTTTGATGATGGTGGTGGTGGCAGTGGCAATGTAATGCGATGTGAATGTTGGGGATGGTAGTAGTCTTTTATCATCATTCTCACATTCATCCTACTAGTGAAATTTTTGTGTGGAGCTGGAGAGAGAACGATGTTTGTCTACACATTAATCCTTTCCCCCAGATCAAATCTGTTGGCATTAGCAGTCAGCCACCACTACACACTATATAAAATGCTCCTTTTTGAGTAGTCACGCGTATGTTTTGGTTTCACCATCATCCATTTATAGTGTGGATGTCATTTAACACGCCAAAATTGATGATTCTGACAATGAAGATTGAGGATAATGGAGATGAACGAGATTGGGAAAGTGTATAATTTCTTGGGACTCACGTTCCTATACAAAAAATTTCTCCCAGAATCAGGAAGGATGTAATCTCTAATCGCAGCTGGAAAAACGGTTTTGGTTCACTCAATCAAGCTGAGAGAGAAGAGAAAGCGAGTGACTGTGACTATGACTGCATCAAGAGCTCGTTTCCACCAATCTAATTTTGATCCTATTTGATGAAATGCTTCCCATGAAAATTCCTCAATCAGTTTATTTTCCTTGCTTGCTACCCATCATGATGATAAATATATTGGAATACCCAGAATTATTCACATATTCGCCCTTTTGTAATGTATGCAGCGTGTGTATAAAACGTGTATATTTTTATGGTATGCAACAAAAAAAGTTCTCATGTCATTGCCAAACACTCACTCACTTTTATGTCTTTTGCAATATTAAAGCACGTAACTTGACTGTAACAGCAGCAGCAGCATCACTGCTGAGCACAAACGTTGGTTCTGGTTCTGATGATGATATGATGAGATAAAAGAGAAACGTGTTTTAATGATGCAACCATTCCCTGCTATATCCAGCTTATAATATTTTCTATTCATTCATCACAGATCACTGGACAAGTGCCAAATACACATGGTATGATCATATGATGATGAGCTGACAAAGAGTTTAGCAATATCAGTTTCCCTTTTATAAACATGTGTTGAGCATGCTGATCCAGTTGGTTATAAGTTATAACTTTCAACATAAAAATATTTGTATACAATATGCTGATGTGAATGTAAATGACTAAAAATTTTCAACCGATTTTATTTCGGATACTATGTATTTACATATATCTATCTATCTACCTGATTCATGAATGAGCACGGCTACCAAAAGGACTAAAAAGACTAAACGAACCATAAAAACACAAGTACATTACATGCATGAATCGATTCGGATAGGAAAAGGTTTTCGAGGAGATCGTCTGAAAGTAAAGTCAAACCTTTATGACTACTGTCCCGCATGTAAGTTGCCTGATGATTCCCATTTCTTCTGAACGTGAACATTTATAAACGTATGTATTTATATTTGTAAACAAGTATTATTGTGCCTACACCTTTATCCATTTAGCAAACTTCCTCTTTGACAAAGTAAACAGTTTAAAACTGTGTTGGAGTTTGCGACAAATATCGCAAAATTAATCTAACATTTGTTTGCCATCTCCCCTCAACGGGGGAGACAAAGGGAGAAAGTTAGGAAAATAAAGTTGACTATCAAGCTCAAAAGATAAATGATGATGACTTTGCCCGCTTCCAGTCCTTGTTAAAGAAAGTTGAGTTGAGTTGAGGAGAAGGAAGTGGAGGCGGATCTTCTGAGAAAAGAAGCTCTTCTTTGACTCTCTCCTCATTGTCTCCTTTCTTTCTAAGTGATGGATTTATATCTCTTTCCCATGTCCTTGTGCTTTAGCTCCCTTCTTCGAGTGATGAATTTATTGCCATCTGTTCTAATATTCTCTTTTTCTATTATCCATCATGGAAGAGGAAAACTGGTAACTGCATGATGTGACTGGCGACTGGCTCCCTCCTCCATATATACATACATACATACGTACATAAATATAAATATAACGAGAGTTGACAATCACGAAGGAAGGGAGATATGGGAAAACAAAAGAGGACGAAAACTGTGAACATTTTCTACAATCTACTACAATATATGTAAGATATAGTCATAACATTATATTTCCCAATAAAAACTTATTTCATGAAGCATTTTACTTTCACTGTTTGTTTGCGTTTTTCCTTTTCCCAAACAATACATTTTGCTTTCCTTGAACAGTCGCTCATTCTCTGTGAACCTTTGCAACTCAATCTCTTCTATTGACTTCAAATAATAAAAAAGGAATGGTATGGTATGGCATCAGTATGGCATGGCATTTCCCTTTTCTTCTGTACACAGCACAGCTACTACAACGTGCTCTCTCAGTTGTTGTTGATGCCTTGATGCTGACGATGATTATGAGAATGTTTTGTCATTCCATACATTTCACTCTTTTACTTTCTCAATCCACTAAACTTTGACTTTGGTCGGGGCCGGGATAACAACAAAAAGGAGATGGGATTTCTTCAACTTTTGATTTTATTTTGTTTTTCATTACTATTGCAAAAAAAGTCGGGAATACAAAAAATTCCACTGTTGTCCTTCGTACCCAAAATGTACATATATACATGAGTAAAGCAAGGATAAGTTAAGTAAGCAAACAAAATATTTGATTCGATACTGGGGAGGTTCAGCTAGACCTTATGGAAGTTGACTTGAGGACAATGCAATGCAATAATACCAATTCACTTTTTCTTATTACCGATTTCCATCCTCTCAATATAAAATACTAAACTTTTAATGTAAGTATTACTCTCTCTCTCTGACTTTTTTGCCTTTCTCTTTGTATTCATGTGTGGGTTTTGTGTTTGTACTTTGCGAATTGGTATTGGTATACAATCCTGGAATAAGTACAGTTTTTATCCCCTTTAACGATCCAGACTAATGTGTCACCAGTATTTACAACAATCCTACCGAGAGATTGAGACAAAAGCGACGTTGTGTGTAGGAGCTCTCCAGCAAGTTTTCTCTCTTGCTGTTGGTATGACCTTTTAGTGTGTACCTATGTTATTATGTGTGGGAAATGTATATTACGGTTCGTTTTATGGCACAAAAGTTGCAACAAAGACAAAGAAAGAAAGACAGTATAGTATAGGCCCCCTGTTCTCCAGAAAAATACTAGAGTTACTGGACTACTGACTATGACTATGATTATGGATGGTACATACATTTTTATATGGAACAGCAGCAGCAAGTTTCCACTTTTACAAAGTAAACTCCGGGAATGGAATGAGTTGGAGATTACTAGTTTCAATTCTTCTACAACAGCAAACATCCAGTACGTAAAGAGAGGGAAGGAAATGGAAAAAATTATTTTGTAGAGTGAAACTATTTATATATGAGGAATATTAGATGCAGAGAGGAGGAAGAAGAGGAGGTTGTTGGTGGTGGTGGTGATGATCATGATGAAAAAGAACTGATGAAATGTGGGCTACATTATTAGAGCTGTTGTCGTCCAATACCTAGATATTTAGCAGCTCATAATGTACTACTACTCCAAAATGCATATGTTTACAAATATACAGGAAGCTTAGCTCTAAGGAAAACACAAATATATCCCTGGTGGCCCTTTTACACATACACAAAGGAAATATATTGCAAAAACTGCAGCCTCCATCCACATGTGTGCTGTGTGTGTGGGTTGACTAAAAAACTTGGGTTTGGGTTTCCTTCCCTACAAAAGCGAGGAGAGCGGAGCGGACCCAAACTGTGAATCACTTTTTCCCCAACATTTTGCCAATCTACGTCCGTCCGTCCTCCTCTCGTCCTCTAGTTTTTGTTGGCAACTAGTAACTTACTACTCTTTTTACTTACTTAACATTACTTGACTAACATGTGAATTTTTTTGCTTAGTATTAATGCTATAGAAAAGGCAATTGCTGGGAAGCTTTTTGTTACCGTTCTAATGGTGAAATGGAGGAGAAGGATGAATGAATGTCGTGTGTCTCGTGTGGATGTTGTGTACTCTTTCTCTCGCTCTCTCTTTCCTCTGGTTTTTCCTTGGCTTGTTCCACTTTTTTCCTGCTTGTCTCAGCTCTCTTTGAATTAATTAGCACTGGCAAAGTCAACTCTCCAACTCGTTCACTAGTTTTTTTTAACTTGTTCTCACTATATATACTATCTGCTTATGTCTCAATTCCCCTTTTCTTTTCAAAGTACATCGCTGTTGCTTTTGCGGTTGGCCACCAACTATTATTTGAGAGTGGAGATGAGATATATCGTTCTTAGTTTTCCCCTTCCACCATTAATTTACACGCACAATACAAGATGAGAATGAGAACTACTTCTTCTCGCCATCATCATCATCATCAACACCATCACCATCTTATATAGTTATGTTATGTGTGTGCTCAAAAGTATTAAACTGGAGGAGTAGTGAACAATATAATTTATCATGCTGTTTTCCTCCCTTGCCTGTCCGTTTTGTTCAAGTATAATGATCAGAAACGCTTTTCACTTTTCCTTCTATATCTCTTAAACGTTTCAATTCACCCAAGTTGAGAAATGAGAAAGTTGATTGTGTAGTAGAGTAACTAGCCAAGGAAATAACTAATAGTTTTTATGTCTCTTTTCAACTCTACTTTCTCCTTCAACTTTAAACCCAACGAAGCAGCACTTATACTATTACACAATATACTTATTTAGTGAAAAAGGAAAACTTTTGAAATGAGTGTAAATTCTCTCTCTTTCTATTTTCTCATTCTCCTAATTCCTGTTTCTTCCTTGACAATAATGCTGATTTGCCAAATAATGGGAGAAACAGAGGAAAGAAGAAGAGTTATTGATGCTAATAAAAATGAACGCGTGGGAATGGGAAGGGAAAAGTGTAGTATTTAATATAAATTGTAAAGAAATGTTTCCTCCAAGGGCGTTTATAAGCTATGCTAATGATTTCACATTTTCTCCTCACACACAACAATCGCGTGGTGGTTGGTTATGTGGTGAAAGGTAGTAAAATGTTGGAAACAAGCAAAATAATAACTTTCTTTCCACCTCTTTGTGTTGACGTCCGTGTAGGTTAAAGTATGTATAGCTGGCTGAAAAAGGAATACGCAGTTGTTTCACATTAGCCCCATGTTCTTCACTTGTTCTCAGAGACGGTGAGCACTCTTGACTGCTCCACGAACCAAGTCTGTCTGGCAACTGACTGGAGTTGTGAAGGAGAAAGCGGAGAAAGTTCGAGGGTTGAGTAAAGGGAAATACCAACCGTGCTAGAATGCGGTAGTAGCAGCTGCTGCTTCTGCTGCCCCTCGTTCTCGTTCTATAATGCTCTTATAAAGGATTTCCTTGTCTATTCATAATTCTACTTGGAAGTGCAATAGACTCTTTGTGGTATTCTATATATATATGTACATCTGTACACTATAAAGCTACCGGTATGCCATTTCCTACAATTTTTTGCTCATCGTGTTTTGGTGAATGGAAGATCAGTCTAATGGTAGAGTGAGCTTTTATAAAAAAACAAACCTTCTGGCCAAGTAAGAAAGGGAAAATCATGAGAGGATGAAAAAGTCAAAAGCAAACATGATTCCAACGCTACATGCATAAAATTCCTAAGTTTTCCTAGCAAAGTTTCAAAAACAGGAGAAAAACTTAAACCCAAAGTGTAGGGTTGAGTGATGCCGGTTAGATTCTCACTCCAAAACAGATATTCCGGCGTGTTTAGTATGGGGAAGAGTGTTCCATTCATTTATCCAAGGGGTTTACTTTTCCTTAACCCAATGCTCTTCATGGAATTATTGCTATCATTACATGATAAAAAATTATATGCTACATCTTGATTTTACTCACATCAAATCCTCCTCTTTTGGGAAGTGGAAGTTAGAGTTATAAGACAATAGAAAAAGCCAAAATTCATAACCATACCGACACCGACATAGTTTGTTCAAGTTTGGAGCAAATGGTTCCTTTCAATTATACCTCTTACGAACATATTCGTCAAATGTTTAAAATAATTATTTAGTGAAAGGGAAATTTTAATAAGAATTTTCTTTCTTTTAAACTTTACTTTCTTCGGTAAAGATGTGAAGGAAAATTGCATTCAATTAACAGAACCAAAGTTAAAGGACATGATGATATGATATTATCAAGGATAGACGTTCCTCCAAACCATTTTTACGACTGTCCATATCATTACATTACAACATATCAGCAGAATTTTCTTTTTGTAGTCCAGCATTTTATATAGAGCAATGTAGTTGTAGTAAAATGTATGTAATATTTGCATAATATACATTTTTTATGCAAAGCAATATAAAAAAAGCAGAAGCTTTTTTCTTTATCCCTCGTTTGAATTAGTCCACTCTTTGTGCTTGTTTGACAAGACGAAAAAACTAGAGAAAGTTTTTGCAAGATGATGAGATGGTTTGCTTTGGTTGCATGAATCCTCCTCTTTTTTTCTGGAGAACTAAGATGATGGCAATAGCCACAGGGTGCCCTTCATGGTCATTAAAGTGAAATTGCACATAAGACTTGCCGCTCTCCCTCCTTATTCCTTCCATTTTTTTGCGTGGGTTTATGATGACAAAAGGCAAAGGGCGAATGCAGAAACACGAACATGTCATGAACATCCAGTTCCAGCTTTATGTATACTCCACTTCACTCCACGAACTGCTCATCCAATCATCCAAATTATGGAGAAAGGGTTATACTTGATCCAATGATCATCCATTTTATTTCATTATGGCCTTGCTTTCGACATGAGAAGTACATAGAACCAGGACCAATAAAACCCGCCATCAAAAGTATCCTGTATCTTAACCAAGATTATGAAATGAAACCTTTCAAATATTCTCCACTTTAATGCCAAGTAATCTTGTGTGTCCTGTCCTACAAAACTGTTTTACTATTATGTAGGACGTTGGTGAACAGCATAATTAAGCCATAGGTGGTACATTTGATGAGGGTTTGGAATGGAGTTGGTTCTGCGGTAGTAAAGATTGAAAATGAATAGAGTTCCAGTGACGACGACGACGACCCTTTCCCATTTATTCCTCCTTGACAATAAGAGTAGTATAGTGTTGAAAGTAGTCCAAAAATATAATTACGTTTTCCTGGTTTGCCCATGAAAATAGCTTTGAATGAATGAGGTGGAAAGAGAGAAACTGGGTGGAAATAAGTATATCATTTGTATTTTAAAGGGTTTTGTTGCTCACTCTCAATCAAAGAGCTCTACCTCAGCTCGGTCTGGGGGATACACATACTCACACAAAACACAATGCTTTTATTTGAATTATTATTACTCTCAAGCAAAACCTGAAGTGCTTGAGGCTTCAAGAACTAAATTCATTGGGAGCCTTTTTCCAGCAAACTCATTTTTTATCTATGCTCCACTTTGCCCCAAACATGAATCTTTTCTCCGTGTCTCCCTAAAACTAATCGTCGAAAGAGACGATGTGAGAAGAGAAGTTGACATGAAACCACTCTTATTGTATGAACCTTCCAAATGAGCAAATCACGTTCCTCCAATAGATTCCCTTGTAATAACGAGCTACTCGAGTTGAGAGTGCTGCTGAGGAACGAAGGGGAGAACGACTCCCTCATACTAATTCTAAAGGAGAAGGAGAAAGCGAGAGTATACGCAATTAGACCTTCACCCACCACCACCACTTTTCACCATGTCAAGCAGTCAATTTATTTCCTAAAACTGTTCACGAGTCTCATAATAAGCTCTCTTCTCTCTCTCTCTCTCTTTCAAGCATTTTACAATGAGCCAGCTTTTAGCTTTTTCATGAGCCCGCAACGTAACGCAATGCAACGAAGCTTCGATAAAATAGAATACGATGATGCGATGCGGTCCTCAAAAAAATAATGTCATTCTTCCTTCGCTTGCTCCACAATTTCTTCCACTTTTCGGTGAAAAAGCTTCATCTCCAATTTTATTTGTACCCTCTAACCAAATGAAATGTGAATATAGTGTGGGATGGAATGCGAGAGTGAAATGAAATGATAGTTTTTTTTCTTCATGGAGAAATTTACTTTCAGGAAATAATTGCGGTTGCATACCATGCGGTGAGCACAGCAAGGCAAATAATATACTTTATGTACACACATACCGAGATGATGATGATGACATTTGCACGTTTTCCTAGTTCTCAGGAAAATGGATGGGACTTCCTTATCAATTTCTGAAAATGATGGAATGCCTGCTCATGCACTCTCCTTTTTTGCTAACTGTGTACCTTAAACATTCTCGCCGCCTGCAACAACGCAACGCATATTTCAAGCTAGTAAACGGAAATAAGAACATATTATGAGGAAAGAGATACCGTCACACATTTGCAAAATAGTATTTCTTCAAGAATGTAAAAATAAAAGTTGTTTGCGATTCTTCTTGCTTTTTTTCACTCTCATCCTTGTTTGCAAATATAAAGGATGAGATTTCAGAGGCCATACGTTTCCCATTGTCTGCTAGAAAGAGATATATAGACAACAACATTTTTTTAACCTGGTTTATGTTTTCAGCCTGAAACGATTCTTTTTTTCAAAGTATATATTTTTGCCAAAAAAATGTAGTTGGTTGCAACAATGTTTCCGGTGCGATATGTACAAACAACAACAATACATACAAAAAAGGGATATACTTACATACTTATGTGTTGCGTGGAAGGAATGTGCCGACAGCAAGCAATCAATTTCCGTCAAACTTTTCAATCAATGAGGAAACGCAATGTTCACGAGTGGAATTTTCAAGTGGTCTTTAACTACGGAATCAGACAAGAAAATGTATCCTCCTCCTCCTCGTTTCTCTCCTGATGGCAATATCACAACATTTGTACAAGACTTGAGTTGAGAATATCCTTTCGTAAAAGCCAAATCGACAAGAGGATGACGATGATGACGATCATTACAATAGTATACGTTACGGGTCCCTAGAGAGTGGAATATATGATCCTCTGGAGTGACTTTAGAGATGGAGAAAACCCCCAGAAAAAAAATTCAATCGTGTGGGAGTGGAAATGGAGAAAGATTCAATATATTTTGTTGGAAAGTAAAGGGAAAAAATGAACATAAAAACAAATACAGTGTGTGAGTACCAACCAAAGTCACTTAAGATTGAATTAAAGTTTGCAATAGGTTGTACCTATACAGACGAAAGCCAAAAGCCAGTTGTTGCAGACAAGCAGGATAAAAAAGACAGGATGTATGAAAAAATGGTTGAGATGTAAAGCAAAAGCTGAGCAAGAAGGCTAGAGTCATGATTTGCATACAAATTCACCAAAAGTAGGAGATTGTACGAGAAGCAGGAGAGAAAACACTAATTCTTAGTACAACCAACTAAAATGTTCTCCGGTTTGTGACTTGTGTCCGTTGCAAACATCATTCCATTAAGCGTCATCATCATCCCATTATCATTGTTAAGAAAATATATAGAGACTACTGAGACGGAGAGAAGAAGGGGAAGTTGGCGCAACGTGTGAACATATAATAAGATGGGCTAATGACTTCCAGGCAAAAACGGCATTTTCGACTTTTCCACTTCTTCGTCCTTCCATATTGCAAAAATGTTCGTTCATGATAGAGAGGAGACGACGAAACGAGACTCTTTCTTCTCTCTTTTGCTTTCTCACTTCTCGTTTACCTTTCCATCCGAAACACTTCTCTCAATCGTCATCCTTTAGAAACCTTTTCACGATTCCATGTTCCTTTCTCCTCTCGGAGTCATAAATCGTAAGAAAAGTGGAATGCTTCCTTCCTCGTCAAGAGAAGGAAATGAAGTACTTTTATACGTTGAAAACTATTATTATGAGTGGAGATGAGAGATAAGAACATGAGTTTGAGGAGTAGTTTTCTCCCTCTTGTTGTTTGGAAAAGAGGATGCATCAGCGCTATGAGTCCATTGTTCAAAATGTGTGGATTCTATAGTAGATTATGGAGTAGTTGTAGCAAACTGTGTGAGAACTTTTTGAGCTTAAATCCTCTCTCTCCCTCTCTCTCACAAAACTTAACCGAGCAAGAAGAAATCTTGAGACTGAACACTGGAGCATAAAGATATTTAAGCTTGTATGTACGTTTGGTGACGCGAACATGGTGGTGACATGTATTGAAAAAATGCCTCCGGGGATGAGTCTAGCCTGTCAAAATTGAAGAAACAACCTTATGTTATGTGTGTGTATATATTGTAGCAAGGAGCCAATTTTACAATTGAGCTCTTTATAACCAAAGTGTTGAAATCATATTGGAAAAGTTTGTCACATTCCACGATCCACATCGACATCACCAAATTGAAACATGTGCTGACACTGCTGCTGCTGCTGTTGCTGCTACATACTGGCATTTTTCATTTCATATTGACAATTCAAAAAAATCCTCTTGTTGTAAAAATGATGAACAAACTTTGTACAAAGAAAGTGTTGCTACAGTCAGCCAGTTTGATTTTTACTTTCACTCGTTCAGTATTTCACTATAAAAACTCATAATATTCACAAACATTCCTCATCCAAGTTGGCATCCGCTCTATTGAATTCCATTCCGCTATTGTTTCTGTTGAATACATGCAGTGTCCAACTTTAATCCCAACAAAAATGCTCGATTCGTAATTCGTATTCGGATCAGCATCTACTTTTATTTCATGTTTTTTATACATGTTGCCAATATTAAATTTATAACCTAAAGATACCGTTGACCCCTGTGATATTTCATTTTTATGGAATTCCGGATGTGAAAGGTGCCAATGAGAAATTAGATTTTCACTGTCGTCTCTCATCCGTGCTCCATATTTCTTCTGTTTTACATCTTCTTTGTGTTAAACAGTTTCTGGATTTATTTTTATGAAAAAATTATGTAGTTTTCAACAAAAAAACATAAAAATGGCAAGGACGGATTCCTAGTGAAGACGCCATAAAATACGGGTGTAGAAAAGGTGTATGTACGTATACTATATATATTATTATATTTGAATTCATTATATCTATCAACCAAGCGAAATTTTAAAATGAAATAAAGTTTCAAGCTTTTTAGCAACAACGGAATGCACATAATATGCTCAACTCAAGCTAGAACTATATAGATGAAAGCAAGTATGAAGATAAAAACTCAAGTCAAAATAATTGGTACATTCTCCTTCCTTTTTAACGATCCATCACTTTTTACTCTAAGAAAATGCATTTGAAGGTTATTTTCAGAACTTAAGCCTTTATCTTCAGCGGGGTAAAACGAACAAAAACTTGGGGTTCTCTTGCACTCTTTAACTAAACTTTTTTTTTACATTTCATTGTCGTCATCATATAGGCATTATATCCAACCAAACTAAACCATAGTGAAGATGTAGATTTTGGCTTCAACCTAACATTTCCTTGTATATTTGTAGCTTACTTATACAATAATCTCTTTCACTCTGGCAGTGGCAATTGAGGTTATCCTCTTTTTTTAGCATACTTAAGAAAAGAAAATAGAAAGCGGAGAAAGGCAATGGAGGGTAAAAGACAAAATAAATGTACTCCCATTCCATATGCATTAGGAAACGTCAGGAAAAAAAGTTACAATTTTTTACACTGAACCAAAAAGGACCTTGTTGGGTCTAGAGATATATGTGTGCTTATAGCTTATAGCTGTCTAACTATTTTGCTTCTGCTGTGCTCTGCCCTTTTTTATTCTGATGTCCTATCCTAATGTACCAGAATGTGCATTAGACTAGACTATACAAAAAATGCATCTTTATACTTTTCTACAGATCCTGATGTTAGATTGTTAGATATAAGATGTGATATATTAAAGAATAAAACATTAGCCTGCAGTATGGTCCGAAGAAAAGTGTACTCACATATATTACGTACATTATATTATGCATGCACATGAGAAGAAAAAAAGTTGTCACATTATACCGTCCTCTTCAGCAATAACTTCTTGTCAGGGTTGGCAGATTGAATGAAAGGAAATTTGCATACGGTGCGGGGTATCACGAACTCAAACAAAAGTTCCAGGGTTGAGCTTTCACAACGTGACCTCGGCCAACTAATCAACTGACAATGTGTAGATTGTATGTACATTGTTTCGAGTGAAAGCTAATAATTAAGAGAAATCAGTGGAAAGCTATAAAACTTGTCTGGCGTTTTACGAGCACTCTTCCCCTTTCAAATAAATTGACTTGTAGCAGTAGCAGTAGTGTGTAATATACACCTGGAAAGATACCATCTATAAAATATATTGGTACAGGATCTTTGGTTCTTTATGAGTGCAGATGAGAGTTATATGTGAAACCATTAATCATGTATCCGTAAACCATTAATTGGGTAAGAAATCCAATAAAATTGAGAAATGGGCTTAAGTTGTTAGGCTGCTCCTTCGTTAAGATCATAAACATGTACGGTATTAGGTTGTAGGTACATATAAAAAGGGAATTTATTTTGATAACGGAGTTCCGAGAAACTCAGATTCCATTCCATTCCAGCAACGTTCTATTGGTTAATATTGACATGTCGATTTTTTGTTTTGGTGTAGGTACCATTAGTCTGCCACGGGATGTGCTACTTAATGTGTATACAATGTATCTTTTTCTCTCTTGTATTCAGGTGGGCATCCCATTTTTGTGTACGGGGGAGGTATACATACACGGGAAGTGTTATTTTTGAAGATAAAAATCCATAATTCCCAATTCTGTTTTTCGGTTTAAGTTGCGTTCCTGTTCCTGCGACAAGGATTTTTCTCTTTTGATGCTTATAAATATAGCGCTGCCAAACGATGGGTATCCTCCATTCTCCGCTCTATAGCATCACATCGCAAACTCGCAACCAACTCACGCTCAGTAGTAACGAGCCATGCAGCTAGTCAGCCACCCGCTGACCTTCTAAATCCAACATTGGTGACTACAAAGGATGCCTATACGTTTTTCTTACATTTCCTCCTAGTAAAAGGGTCTACTTTATCACGAGCTGCTCAAACCTAGTTTATTCTTAGAGTCAGTTTTCCATATATTTTTCTTATTTCACAGTATTCATTGCAGGGGAAAATCCACGGATGCTTTTTACACACAGAGAAAGCTCTTCACTCATTCTACACCAGACAACCCTGAGAAGAGTCCGTCAAACCCATAAAAAGAGAAAAGGTGTTTGTCTCAAAGGTCTCAAAATATCAAAATGGAGTGAACAGCTTTTCCCATCTTTCTCTATATCACGTATTGAACGATAAAGCTTATGCACAACATGATATGATATAAAATGCATGAAAGCAAAACAAACCAATTTTTTCAAATATAAGCCTAATCGAAACAGAGTTTGAAGGATGATAGAAAGGATAGGTAAAATACGGGTAAAACGTGTATTTTTCCAAGATTTCAAAGCTATTTCAAGATAGTAGAATAAAACTCCACAAACACATACAGAATAAAAACCACTCCATGTCCTGTTGTTTTTTATTAAAAAATAAAAATTTCCTAGAAAGATGGGGAAACAATTTCACCAAAGAATTTACATATGAATGTACGGTCGGAAGTCGAAATAAACCCGAAATTATATTCAAGATATAATTATGTATCTACAGGAAGATATTAAATATGATTTTCGTGCTCTTACAACTTTGAAGTTGTTTGACATTATCTTAAACCATAGACGAAAAGCGCGTCAAATCAAAACTTTTGTATCCTTTTTGCTCAATTAATTTACCTTATTGCAGTGAAAGTTTACGTTTGGGTTACGTATCGGACAGACAGACGACAGAAGATGTCCCAAGCCTTTATGTATCTAAAGAGACATAATATTTAAAGGAAACTGGAGAAGGAATAAGATGCATTGTTATGGTCAATAGTTGTTGCTACATCAGTGTCATTCTACAACTCCTGCCAGAAGCTAAAATGGCTTGGTTTTTTTATACTACATGGCTGTTTTGGACAACCATACCTACCTTTACGTTCTCCACGGCTTTCTTTCAGTTTCAACTGAAGGAGCCTATAGGGCTTAGAGAGATACAAAGACAATATTATAAACTCACATTATTCCCCTTGGGTTTATGTAGACATATTTTATGAAGAGTCAAGAGTCCCATTCCTTGTTTTTCCTTCCATTTTTCCTTTCTCTAGAGAGAAATGAGAGAAAAACACATTCTTTCTGTAGTACGCTCTCCAGCTTCCCACGTTTCTTTAATCTGCTATAGAGGTACGTTACGTACTTACGGTGGAAGCTGTGAATTCATCTGCAATACCGCATGTAGATGTTCCATTTAATTCCCATTTCAATTGAGTATATGGTTCGCGTTGGGCATGTGTACCTAACTCTACCTCGTCCATAAAAATATAGGAACATAATAACCACCATTATTTCCCCCACTTTTTCTCTAGTGCTTCCGGCTAAGCTTTCAAAACCATGTAGGTATAAAATATGTTATGGAATGCATATGCATATTCCTATACAGTTTTTTTTATAAGATCACGTCATCTCTTATGTATAGCTGTAACCTTTAATCTCAATAAATATCCACTTTACGTCCAATTTCCACACAAATTACAGTGCTCTCATACTTTCATGAATTTCTCAACAACGGGATGAACACAAATTATAACGAAATTTGTGAAAAATGAATTTGAACCTTGTTTCATGTTCGTTTCTCCCACCCGTCACGTACATCTATCTATAGCCTCAATTTCTGCCAAGTCTTCTCATGCTGTTTAGGCATGCTATATATAGGCATTTTGTTCTTGTCCATACTTAAAAAGCTTGTTTACGACTCTATCCAAAAAGGAAGCGTAAATGTATCGTATCACCTTTATTTCTTGGCAATGGCAGGGATAAAGGATAGATATTCAAAGTGATACATTTCAGGAGAGGTTCCCTTTGATGAGTTACACTTTTCCGCTCGCTCTACCACAACACAACAATATCATATATAAGCACACTAAGAGAGAACAAGGGGGTTGCATTATTAATCAAGTTAACACGGAAAACCACAACATATGACTGGAGTGTGTTTTATGCGGCTCCACGCTATAATAAATACAGAATGAACTCAAATAAAAACGTACCTGAAAGGCATCCTCCAGTAAATTGTAGGAAGAAGGAGAAAGAAAAGGTTGATCAGCAACTACAACTACACACCTTTTTGCCTTGCGGCTCATTCATATACCCGACCTAACATCAATACAATATTTCTCCCATTTTCATGAGATATGGAAAAAACACGAAGCAACTAAACAAGAAAATGAGGTTGGGTTCTTCTTCTTCTTCAACTTTCTTGTTTGTGCTTTCACCTTTGTCTCTCCCATCTATATCCTTGTCGGTTTATTCCTGCGGAAAAAATGGGAGGAAGTCAACGTAAGTGCGAACATCAGTCAGCGTTCTCCCATCTAAAGGCATTAGAAGTAGAGGATCACTTGAAAAAGAAAAGAAGAGTCTCTTTTTTCCTCAACATAAAGAGAGTGAGTGTGAGTGGTCGGTCTTTGAATCCAGGCTTGTTGTAGTTGTGCGTTTCATTTGTGTACATAAAGGATTTAAAGGGAGGGAAAGGAATGAAAGCCATTATTCCGTTAGACTCCCAGAGTTGATATCCCTTGGGGGAATCTTTTTTTCATGTGAAGGTCGTCGCTTTTGCTTTCCCTCACAGTAATATACATGGAAGTAAGAACGGACCAAAAGCCACGACGAGTAGTAGTCGGAGTTTGGTTTGACTGTTTGGAGTTTATAAAACGACAGTTATTTACAGAAAATACGTATATCATGGTAAAGATCAATATATATGCGATGCCAGTTACTTTGTGGCATGGCATTGATAATGCAACGCAATGCAAACACAATGAGAAACGGGAGAGAGAAAGTTTCTCATAAGATCACTCTTTTTTTGGAAATAGGAAGAGGAGGTGAGGAAGTAAGCATCATTCAATGCATAAAAGCAAAGTAGCGTCATTTACTAAACCAACTTTTTTTCCTTGCCTCTGTTAAAATTGATAGATAGACAGCTGAGATAGATGGATAGATATGTCATATGGAGAATGACATTTTCTCTCGGGGACATGTGGAAAAAATGGTGAATGACAGTGAAAGTTCATCGAATAAAGGGTAAAGGAAGATTCATGAACATGGAAGAAGGAAAGAGGAAAAAACGCTTCAGGACACATTTCTCGCACCAAACGGAGTGCTACGTACTGATGATGATGATGTTATGATGATGATACAGCCCCGAAAACTTAAGGACTCGTCGTTTGCTCCATTATAACTTTTGCTTTTGAATTACGGAGTAAATAGAAAGATAATGAAGCAGAGAACTTGAACTTGACGAGGAAGGAAATGCTCGAGGGAAGAAGCCTTTATATAAGCACCCTGCTTGAATACATGGGTGTACATAGCATGTAGCGCAAAAAATTGTGAAGCTGTATCTTATAATACGTGACATTTTCCATGAAATGCTATGACCAATTATTATGCTTCTCACGATCAGTAAATTTCATAATATATTCATATTAGTGATTACTTTTATTCAAATCAAAAGTATATCCAAAGTTGATTAAAATATTTTTACAACTTCAATACCTGGTGCTCATTAATTTTTACTTTAAGGAAGACATATAAGTTGATCAGCGAAGCACAATCAGTCTTCCGGTATAAAAGAACTCGTCGAAATGTCACCTTTAGCCTTTATTACTTTTCTCTCGAACATTTTATACCACTCACTCACTCACAGGCATGAGCCTTGTAACATCATTATTCATCGAAATAATAATCCATATAAAAGTAATGAAAATATATATTTCCTTCTGTAAGAGCACGACCTATTTACTAGTCGCAGTGAGATTGGACTGGATCTGAATGTAAATTTTATGCCCGTGTCGAGCATGAGCATGATGATTGCTAGGGGAATGTTCATTTCATCAAGCAATAATCCTTTCAAAAAGATGAGAAACTTTTGTGTACTTAAAATAGAGAGATGAACAGGATATGACTGTGAGCAGGCAACTCGGGAAAAAATTCCATTCTATTTCATTTCATTACTTGCAAAATCTCTTTCTCCAATCGATATCTATTTTGGGTAATACTTTTTTTTGAAGCAGGAAATCTTTAAGTCAACGCAATTTTTCTTTTCATCAACTTTCTCTTCAACTCGTAAAAAGTAGAAATGTCAAATCCTGGGGAAATATCTATCCTCTCAAAATGGTTGCAAGGGAAGCTCGCCGAGTATTTTGTAAAAAAAGCAAGAAGTCAAAACTCCAAAAATTGGAGTCAGACAGATTTCAGTTCACCATCCAGACCGGCTAATCGGCCACCTATTGAAGTTCCATTTACTGATTTCCGTATTCTTGAGCTGAACCTTGAAACAGATCAAGATGATGATCATAATGATAATGATGATGATGAAGATGATGGTGGTAACTTCCGAAAAAAATCAAGTACTTATTACCCCACTTCCACAAGTCTGTTTGATGTAGTTCACGATGAGGTGCTTCGTTTCTCTCGTTGTAAAACCGAGCAGGAACCATACAAACAAGGAAACTCACATGTGTACCTTGTCTATCAAGTACTTGGAAATAAGAAACTATAATAATATTCTACAAGAAATTCAATCTTTCAACTACTTTTTTTACCCAATTCCTGAGCACTTTTATGGCTTAAAATGCTCATAGTTCATATTTATTCTCCCATTATGGAAAATGATATATAATATTGTATTTAGAAAGGATGTCACAGTGTTGGAAGGGAGCTACTGTTACACATGTACGCAGCTGAAATCGATGATATGGATTTGGTGGGTTACATCCCAAAATTTATTTTGTCTTTGGATGAGCATCAAATTGATGTGTTCACAAAAGTCTTTCCTTTACTCAAGGTATATCTTTGATGATAATAAAGAACAAAATGAAAGTATGTATGTGATGATGAAATAAATCCTTTTAGTTTTGACTTGGCATCTTTTTTTTTTTATTATTTCGGGGGGTTTAAAAGGCATGGGCCAAATCTCATGATGTCGTGGTCAACTTCCAAGTGCCGGAATGCTTTTACGGATGCTACCAAACGGAAGAGAAACGGTCACTAATTGAAAATTTGGAGTTTGAGGATGACATTTTCGTTGACGGCGTTATGAACAAAGTGGCTGTAGGGATGAAGTATTATGAGAAAGAAAAGAGGAATGGGCACACGGTGAAGCAATCAAGTTATAGGTTGCTCATCCTCGATGATATTTGCCGACAAGGATATGAAATGAAAAGTGTTTCAGGAACAACATTCCTTCCCCTGTTGAATGTTGAGGAGGCTTTGAAAAAGATGGCAGAGATTCACTCAACATCCTGGGCTTTTTGTGAAATGACAGGAAAATCTTTCTCTAAAACGTGGCCATTCCTCACTCATCCTTTGTATCTTCCTTATATACGTGTAAGAGACAAGTGGCCTTCTATTGCAGTTAGATTTATATATATATATATACAAAAGTACTTACTTTTGATTCTCATTCTCAAGTGGCATGATGCGGAGGGGAAAATAAAGGAGTAGTAGTAGTAGTGGTATAATCGGTGGTCGTTCTATTTTCTATGTATTTTACTCAGGAGCGTATAATACCTGGATACTTTTCGATGGTAGAAATGGTCTATGATTACTTAGTTGGGAAAGGGAAAGAGAAGGAGATGGAGAGCAAGAGGATTATGAAACGTTTGATAAAATTGAGAATGCGACTTGATGAAATTCTGGAGAGATCCCACCACCCAAGGACGGTCAAGTGCTTGATTCATCAAAATTCTTGTTCCTCCAGTCTCTTTTTCCGCTACTCTTATTATCAAGAAGAGTTGAAGGTAGGAGAATGGGGAAAGCAGCAGATGAATACAACAAAAAAGGAGACAAAGGTTGAGAATGAAGAGGAAATTAGAGTGAAGATGAACTCAACCACTTCTCATGATGAGTATTTACCGAAAGCTCGAAGGGATTGCCTCCAGAGGAGATTGAAACGAGAAGTGATGATAACTAATTGGGGAACCGCTTCCTTTGGGTCGCCTATGATTGACGTGGCTTTTCTCTTGTTGACAGGATTGCCTCCGAAAACAAGACAGGCGGAGACGGAATCCTTGTTGGAAATCTATTGGACCACATTTAAAGTAATATATGTTTATACAGACTAAACCTTACCATGTGTCTACATTTTATGCTGGTTGAGTAGCATCTATCTATAGTATTAGGGTAAAGTTTATTGTTAGTTTATATTTGGATTATTTGATAGGCACATGCAAAATTGTTTGGCTTGTCAGTTGAATGGTCTGATGAGCAACTTTACGAGGAATATCTGGAGTGCTTGTTATATACTTGTGTACTTATAACTGGAAACATGAGGGAGGAATCTGGGAAAAAGAAGCTAGATGATAATGAGATGGAAGCGTTTCTTGAAGCTATCAAGGACCTCATAGAGTTCGGTGTCGTTTAATAAAAATATTTTTACATTAATTATTGTTGATACATGTAGATATGTCGGAATGCCCAAGCTTGGTTAATATTTCATGTGTTCGGATAATAAATGGCAGTAATTGAAAAAATCTGAAGCTATTGGGTATTCAATCATAAAAACATTTTTAATTCGCACTTTTTTTTTGCATATCCTAACCTAACTACCAACAGATCACAAACATAAAACCAAAATTCATATGCTCAAATTCGTTTTGTTTGGCTGCATAGATGGATATTGATTCGCAAAGTTTGAAAAGTTGGAGTGACTAGGACATCCTTGAAATTCCAGCAATATATTTGAGGCTGATAACGAAAACTAGCGCGGATCGGATGGTGCGTGCAAAAATCAATCTTAACCGTTAAAGTTTGAGTGAATCACATTCTTCTTCCATTCACGCTTCACTAGATGACGATAATCTTTCCGCTGAGTAGTTAGATTTGATGAGCATATTACGTGCGTGTAAATGCACGACTAAAATATAAATTATAGTTACAACTGCTTCAAAATACAACAGCTTCCATGCGAGAGCCGAGGGGTCCTTAAACCAATTCGCTTCCAAAGCTACTGCCACAAGAATCGCCCAAGTGATCACTTTGAAAGTTGCAAATGTCCAAAGCATTTTTGTAATGGCATGACCATCCGTCTACCAAAATGAAACAGTTCGAATTTATAACAGTTTAATAAACTAAAACCACATAATATGATTAATGAAACAGTTGAATGTGCTTACTTCACGATAAGCGATGAAAATAAAAGTTCTTCCAGTCATGCTGGTAAACAAAATTCCATATAGAAAGAAAGCAGGTACGACAATAATTCCGATCAGGCCTCCATACTAAAGTAAAATCATGACATCACAAAACATAACATTGTTAAGCGCTACTATTGTATTTATTTGTGTAACAAATAATACCATAAACTGTAGGTTGGTACATAATCACTAATCATGAAAGAAGCTTACCGATTCACTAGCCCTGAACAGCATAACCCAAATGCATGATATTCCCAGCCCCAGAATGAGCATTCCATAAAACTGCCAAGATAAATATGCTAAATTAATTAAGCTTGACAACTTGATTTATTGTGCAGATCAATCAATTAAATGGGTTTACCATATTCAGAAATGAGACGACCAGCGCAAAAGCTCGGACATTGCATCCAAACAATATCTTATCACGCTCCTCCATCATTGTAGAGTTGAAAAACTAAAGGTAATCTAAACTAAAATTATAATTTAGGTACAAAATATATAATTTTCTTTATTATATAAATACACACAATAAAAGCATGCAACAACATTCCGCCTCTACATTTTGCTATGCTACTGCGAAGCCAAAGTACTCAAAAGTTGACCCAACAGATGACAAATACCGTGACATGTTGCGTGATAGGAGTGTGTGTGTTGTGTATGTTCCTAGAATTTTATGTTTATCTGTTCTGCTCTTCGGGTTAAGTTGAGGTAGATACAAAAAAAATCTTGGCATAATGCGCATTACCAAAAGAGTAGCAGCGTTGTGTATTATATAGAGCTCAACAAAACGGATTTAAATTTCGATGTGTGGTGAGGAATACTACGGAATTACCCGGTGCAATGTGCAGGCAGTGCAAATTGTAAAGGATGAAGGAATAAAAATGCAATGCAAAGCAGAAGCGTTGAGCATTAAGCTTAACACTTCCTTCCGTGTGTATTACTTGGGAGAAGCTAACATTGTATGACAAGATAATCCAATCCAAACTAGAAAGTGGAAGAAGGCATTTCTTCACGTAAGCATGCTCAGCTCAGCATCAGCGCTTTGTATAATATGAATGTATATCTATGTATTTACGTTGTAGCTGAAAATAGTAAACAGAATCCCATAAACATGAAATGTTCCGAAATGCAGTATGTGTAAAAGTACGGAAGCTAGGTTGAAACTGGTTGAAAGCAGTCTTCAATAAAAAGGTTTTAGGAATTTTCCATCTTCAATTTATTTCAGCAATTTAATTCATAATTTTGTTTGCTTAAGAAAAAGATGATGATTTGATTGTTATTTTGGTTCACTTGAGGATTTATCCCCATTCAGCCAAGGGAATATTGGCTGCAAGGCCGGATACTTGTAAATATTATCATGAAAATAGTCCACAGTTCCATTAAAGTTATCTCTGAACATCTTTGCACTGAATTGTACGTTCCCCCAAGAGCCTCTCGACCGATGTACTGTTTCTCTAGAAATGGCAACTTGATTCCTAATTTCTGACAAAGGCCAACCAACAGTTTCCACCCGACTCAGATAATTTCCGGCATACACATGACGTCTTAGGGGATTCTGTTCAAGCCACCAATTGAGTAACTCCGGGTAGCTCTGCTGAGGTGGCTGAATTGCCCAATAAAGTTGAGGCTGGAGTACATCCACCCAGCCACGTTGAAGCCATAACTTTGGATCACAATATAATTGACTATACTGATCCAACCCTGTTATTGGAGAAGGCATTCCTTCAGGTTCACCAGGACGGTAGAGGCCAAAAGGGGAGATGCTAAATACAAACCGTGGCTTAACGGCATGAACTCCTTGGTACAATCTCTCCATTAATTTATTTACGTTGTCTCGTCTCCAATCTGCGACACTCATATTGCCCCCAGTTTGAAGATATTGCTCATAAGTCCTGTTATCTGGAAAGTATTCTCCTGTCACAGGATAGGGATAAAAGTAGTCATCCATGTGGAGCCCATCTATATCATATCGGGTTACAAGATCTATGGCTACATCGTAAGTACGATTTTGCACTTCTTGGGCTCCCGGGTCCATCCATCCGAAAGTGGAATAGATGTATGAATATTGAGGAAACTGCTTGGCCATGTGATTTGGTGCCAGATGGTCGAAACTTGGTCGTAAGCTCGCACGATATGGATTTATCCATGCGTGAACCTCCATTCCTTTCTCGTGAGCGTAATCTATTATAAACTGGAGAGGATCCCAGAGTGGTGAAGGAGCTTGCCCTTGAGCACCTGTCAGATACTCACTCCATGGCTCAATTGAGGAGATATATAAGGAATCCCCTGCTGGACGCACCTGTTGTACAGACCATTACCATTACTATTATAATGTAGAGGAAAATTGAATTTTATATTGAAAGCTCTGCCTTGAAGAAGGATTATTGCGAGAGGCATTTTCTACCTGAAAGTAAATTGTATTGATTCCACCTTCTTCCATGCGATCTACCAAAAATTTTAGATCTGCTTGTTGAGTGGAAACATTGTGGGAAGGTGATCTGGGCCAGTCAATGTTGGTCACTGTTGCCACCCAAGCACCTCGAACTTCCCTACCGGGATTATTTTCTGAAACATATACAAAACCCAATGAAGCTAAGCACTTACGAAAGTAAATGTTAATGCTCTAAAAGTTATATGAAATGAAGCCAGATTTAAAAAAAATTACCATCAAAACAACATTGGTAATTGGAAGGATATTGGGGGCATGCATCTGCAACTAAATTCCCACTTTGACAATCCGCTTCAGGAATACAAGCTCCAATTTGTCCGAGTGATGGATGAACATAACCGTGACATATATCTTCGATTGGGGCTGCAGAGTGGAATAGTAGAATGAATGCAGTTTATATGTATGTATACATACACGATTTTTTACATGAAACTGCTAAGAATTTACAATTTACCTTCACATAAAATTCCTGTAATAAACGCAAAAATTATTGCTGAAACTTTAGTAATTAGCCGGTATTCCATTTTGAATAGCTTTAAAAATCAGTTATAGACTGACTAACTAACTAATATGACACTTTACGCATCACTTGATGCTTACTAAAAGCAAAAAAATGCGTTTGTTTTGTACGAGTACGGACTACTTTCACATTGCAAGGACTTATTTGGGAGTTTTAACACAATCTAAAAAATTGATTGATATATGATTGCTGTTTGACAATAATAATAACGCTTTTTTACCTTATCATATATTTAGTGTCCTGGATAAGCAGACATTCAATGCAAACAAACAATCATAGCTGAGAACAATGCAATCTGTTCTGCAACTGGTTTTATTAATCCTTGCGTAACATATCTTTGTCACCGGAATCCCACATAATCCCCTCTCGTACACCTTCCATTTCAAATGAACGACATTTCAGAATTGGATTTGAGAGATATTCAAAGTTGAAAGTTTAGAACATGAGCAGAGATATAAATGCCTCTTGATCAAAAGTAAAAACTGTTTATGAAATTAAGTAGGCGAAAATTATTTGTTTCCGCACAGCAGAATTTTATTACATAAACACAAACGCACGTACATAATAATAATGAAAATGTAGTAACAACTGTTAATATTATAAATAACTTTGCATTTTACAGTCACAACCAGCATGCATAAATTGATTAGTATTTATGTATCATCACAAGTTCAGGTCACAATATTTAACAAGTATTCAATATCATCATCATCACACAACATATAAAAAACTAGGAAAACATTAGTGATGTATATTTTTAATAGCTCTTATAGTTCTGGTTTATGTTTGGAAAACTGTTATCAAAATCAAAATAAAAAGCTAACGATAATAAACTCGTAAATATTAAAACGTATAAAACTGTAAGTATCACGTATACAAAATGTTACATTGAGTTAAAAAAATTATATATTCTTCTACCCGTTTAGTATAAACGTTAGTGTTTGTTTTGAAAGCTTTAACTATTCTTTTATCCAAGAATACTGTACTGACTCACTGTTAATTGCCCAGTAGGACTTTTCATGTTAAAATCTGCTGGACATAAAAAGATTTCTTGTAGTATTTATTCTGCTCTCCTCCTCCTAACATCTAATATTAAATAGGGACCCCTTAATGTTTCGTGATTTGTTGGCGTCACTATCTATCCAACGCTCCTTCTTGTCATGTTTGCTTCCTTCATTTGAAAAGTGAGTATTTGACCAAGACCAAATCAATAATGCCTTTTTAAGTTAATACTTAAAAGACCATCCCTCTAAATTGGGTGACACTTTTCTTGCTGCTTGTCACAACTCGAGTAATGACACGCCTGCTATCAGACCTCGCCTTCCTTGGATGACTCTCATCATACAACTGAGCTCGCTTCTTCCTGGTGAGAGGCAAGTATTTATCCAAGACTTCCATTCCTGGAGGGTATTTACGTTTCTGCAAAATCATGCATGAATGAGCAACTAGACTTTTGCATTTTTAACATAGATTCAAGCAATACACACAACTTGATTTTTTACACATGCAAGCAGCAGCGTTTATTTTCATCTTTATCTTATCTAGGTCAATTTAGATAGGCATGATGACATGCAATTCAAGTTTAAATTCCTTTTTCTCAATGGACATGTATCATTTTTTTTAGTTATTTATTTATATCTTCTACGTTTTTACAAAGTACAAGCAAAAGCAAGCACTTATATTATGGATGCGACGGCAATCGGAAGTTGCACTTACCATTATTCCCACATTTTGTGTTTTTTTGCCTGAATGAAGTCGGTCGAGGTTCTTGTTAGTTTGAATTATTCAGCTCTTTGAAGGTTACACAATGGCAGGCGGATGTTGTCAATTGTGGTAGTGGAGTGGTAGTAGAGGAGGAGGAGGGTGAGCATATATTTATGTGGTCGTGTGTTACTTAAGTCATTTCAAGAGGATGACTTTGTTTTTAATTGTTATATTTTCAATGTCACGACACCACAGTAGCAACACCAACCAGGATCAGTAGACAGTTATTAGATCTCCCATTAAATCTTAGTTTTATGAGGTTAAGCACCAATTATACAGTGCGTTTTACAACCCTCGTAGCAGCACCTTGTTCATTATGTAGCTTTGTGGTAGGTAGGTACATAATTTTCATGTAGGTATATATTATGTATGTATGTATATCATTGTCGGATGTGGATTGTAGTGGTGTGGATGTTTATGATTCTTAAATTTTAATGAGAATCTTGTATTCTTGTAGATTTATTTTAGAATAAGTTACATTTAATAACTCTTTTGTCACGTCCCTCCTCAGGAGCAGCGCTTTTGAACTTGTAAAAATTAAGTGTACGAGCGGAACGGATGAGGAGACCAGTTTTTCTTTTTTGAATTCTCATTCATTCATTCTTCTTTATTCAACATCCGCTCACACTCAATTCAATATATAAGTCAGTAGTAGCAATAAGTAATGTACCATGAATAAGAATGATGTTAAAAAGAGGTTTATTTTTTGTAACTACATACATATATTACATTCGTTATATAGAGTTAATAATACTGTTTGGGCGGCACACATATCAAGTCAGCGTTACAAAGATGGCAGTCAGGGCCATCAGACAAGACAAGACGGGTAGTTAGATAGTTTGTTAACAAGATGGCAAGTTTTGTAATACAATGTGAAAATGCGATGATAATAGTGATGTGATTTGAAGATGATGACGATGTTTGCAGTCAAGTGCACAATTCAATGTAGCATTGTGTAAAGTAATCAGGCAATCAGTATTTTTCTGGTAAATTGTTGCGCTGAATTTTATAAAGTTAAAAAATTGTGTATCATGTACTGCTTCTACAGCTCCTGTCCCTGCCCCGTCAAACGCTGTTTAAAAAAAGTAGAGAAAAATATATTGTGATATACTGTACGCCGTAAAAGAAACAATAAAAGTAGTATAAAAATTAGTAATCAGATAGATTTATGTTTCACACCATATATGGACGAACTACTTAAAAAATATGAGGTAAAATATATATTGATTTAGCGATCTGGCTCAAAATCAAGTTACAAAATAACTGCATTTCATTTCTACTGACTTTTTCAATTTACTCAGATTGTAATGTGGCAAGGTGAATAAGCTTCCGGTAAAATGTGCGTGTATGAACGATATGGTTGCTTTTATGAGTTAAATGCTATACTACCAATTGCCTACATGGTCTGACTGTTTCTTCATGTTTTTGCACCAAGACTTGAGTTTTCAGTGAGTAACACCCGGTTTTATATGAGTACAGTAATTTTTTTCTGATTCACTGAGTCAAAAGAGCAGTAAGGTAGAGTTATGAAAGCGTGACTCAGGAAAAAACTTACGGTGAATCTTTTCATATTATACCTGAAACTTCACCGAATCTATCTCATTTTAGATTCTTTTTTTAGATGGGTTCTGTTGTATTATGAAACTAGTAAATCACAAGAAAATTACAGGGATTAAATTACATTAAAAAAGAAGCATTATTTAACTGCTTTATTATTTCAAGTCCGTATTTCGAACGTTATAACATTTTAGTAACAAGAAATAATTATTATTTTTTAATAACAAACCCCTCTAACAAGAATACTATTATAATGGTTATACAAAAAAATTGTATTAATACATTTTTTTCAAATTCCTTCCATTAGTTTCTCCATTAGTTTACAGTTATATCTATATTATTATTAGTACCTTAATCTTAATCAGCACATCTCTTTTGGAGGAGTTTTCTTCATTATGTAACTGATTTTTTCCCTATACTAAAATGTAATGTGGAGTAAAAACGCAAAACGCACTACAAGAGATACCTGCACATTTATTAACAGGTTCCTTGTAATTTTCTTTAAAAATAAATTTTACTAGTCTTTTTACATCTAAAATTTAAAGTGTCATCTCACACCGCGCACCAACGCACACTACATTCTAGAGACTGCCTGATCTACTTTTTCTGACTTTCTCAAGTCATACCAGGCCACGCCACCCTTCTTCCATCCCTTTTATTGGCAACCTTCACGTCTCATTGTTTAGGACGGACACTTGTTAAAAATGAATCAGTCGCCCCCACACAATCAAAAGTATAGGTAATTTTTTTTGTTATTGCATTGTTGAATAGGCTTTCTGTTAAGATGAGTAGAACGTGTAAAATTAAAGCAATTATTAATATTATTCGCCGAGGGGAAAATCACGGTCAATGTCAAAATGTTAATGAACTTTTGTGAATAAATAATTTTCTTAAAAACACTAAAATTTAACCTTTTAACTTCTACTTTTATGCTGCAGTTACAACAATTCAAAATAATAATAATTATTATATTACGCTCTCGGTCGCTGGTTAATAATACTTGAATTTATAAAAATATTGTTTTCTATTATTTTACGCTTAGCTCGTGTTTTGTTTTTTGCATCGGTTTTTTTAGTAAAAAGTATAATGAATGATTAATTATTATTATTGTGAATGATTTTTCTTAAAGGAAAAAGTATCAACAAGAAAATGATATATTATTGAAGCACGTTTTGTATATAAAAAGACACGCGGTAGCAAATTGGTGTGCTTTGTGTATAAAAATGTTGCTGTTGAATTTTTGGAAAAATTGTGTTGTTTTTGCTGATGATGATGTTTGATGTTGATGCATGATGATGATGGGATTTGGCATTGATGTAGATGAAGATGTGGTTTTTATTATGTTTCCACCTTTTCCTTTCGTTTCTGTGATGAGTCATAAATATAAAATGATGATGTCATGATTAGTAATGCATTTTTTTATAGTTATATTATTTGTGATTGTGATTGTGATGATGATGAAAAGAGCTAACGATAAGTATACGACAAGTCACGACAGGATAGGAAAAAAGTTGAAGAGTTTGATGATATTAGTGCTTTTGTGTATAAAATTAAAAGTTAACAGGGTTAAATGCTTCATAATAGTCAGTAGAAGGATGTTGCTAATGATAAAGATAGTTTACTTTGTAATAATGACAAATGAGATGATATAGCTTTTTAAAGAGGGTTTTTATGATTGTTTTTGAATACGCAAAGTGTGTAGGTATATACATATAAGTATATGAGTGATTGAATATGAACCGGGTACAGTATGCGTCCCCGTGAGAATATTTTTTTTCTTTTCAGAAAACCATGAAATAAAACTGGTGGGTTAGTGTGAGAAAATGTGAAAAAGTATTAGATACGGGGATAATGATTAGTAGAAGATGCATGGTGATGATGATTTTCAAGTAGAAAGAGAAACTTACCATGATTCTACGTTTTTCTTTGCATGCATAAACAGTCTCATCGACATTGCCGTAGCAGTCACTCTTGTAGCCTTCAGGAAGGTCACCACCCTTATACTCACATAGTTTGGAAAGTGGACGGGCCTTCACCAGCATGTTATTCATGCCTAAAATTATCCAAAATTAACATAAACCTTTTAAATACAATGGTGGCTTATTTGTATTATGATATAACTCTATCCGTCCAATCTAATTATGTATGGAATTAATACGCACCTTCTGGTTTTTCTTGTGGGCAGTAAAATACATCAGGAGTGTTTTTGTCATAGACAATCGACTTTCTGATAATATCCACATCATCCTCCACGTAAATGTTTCCAAATGCCATCTGAATGCACTGAAACACCAGAAAAATTCCACAATTAACAATTTCTCGAAAAAAAATACTGTTTCTCACTCATTAAAACCAAATCTTCCTCTGATCAAAACAATTTCCCCCTTGAATGATTCATATCATTGAATTGCTTGCACACATACCACAGCACTCATTAGCATCCACACTAGCAACATATTTGCCATTGTGAAACACTTGTTCGTTGTTCCTCTCCGACTTGATTGATGGTTATCCTTAACGGTATTCCTATCACAGATCACGAGCTAAAACAGCACAAAAATTATAGCTCATTGAACTTTGACTTTCGATTTGTAGCCACAATCACTTAATACCTCAGTAAAATTTAGTAGCACCATTTTTCACGCACACTTATAACCAACCAAACATCATAAACGAAAACGGATTTTTTCTTAACACTGCAAAACTCGTGGAACCAATAATTATTCGTTCCACCAATTTCAATGAAAAATCATTCCAAAAATCAGAATCAGAGCGATTTGAGTTTGAACTAAAACCAAATTTCAAGTAGTAGCTGAATATACCCTGTTTCTACTTAAGTATATTTCCTTCCTCAGGTTATATTTGAAGTGAAAATTCTGAGCTGGTAGTAGCTAAATCTATGAAACTACTTACTGGCTTGAAGGGCAAAAGCAAACTACCACCACCCCGTGTGTGTTGCCTTATGGGAAAAAATTATCACCGTGAACGCAATCATCAACCACCATGAGCTTCAAAGCCAACTTTTCATTTTACTTCTTGTTGCACACACACTCTCAGACAAAACACGCAAATAATAAAAAAAATCATCGTAGATTTTAAATGCACTCGTAACTAAAACTCTGTGCAAATAAAGATATTACCCTACATACAATCGCACACCACATTAAGATAGCAACATTCACGTGCATCATGCATTATTACTCTTCCTATTCTTCAATCCCGCAGCTGAACAATATATAATTTCTAATTTTATATAAGGATGTCTACTATATATTTTGCTACAGGGAACAACATCAACAACAACAATACCACTGCTAATTTTACGCTTTAACAAGGTTTCTATACCGAGCCGTGAGAACTGAGAAATTACATTTTGAAACAGTGTTTTTCCTTTTCATTAATAATTATTTTTATATTTTTTCTGGTCCTGGTCCTGGTTGGTTCATACCCTAATCCTAATCTTTTTTGAATGTAGGATCTTACTTAGACCGTAAAATTAAAAATTATTTAGGACACTTACATTATTTTTACGTTAGACGGACGCGACGGGAGGAGAGCTAATAATTTGCGTCCTATGTCCAACTCAGCAGAAAGAGAATGGCAAGGTAAAAATGCAAATGGCAACAACACTTCTTTCTTGGACTTGTTACTTTAATGGTATGTGTGTAAATACGAAAAAAAAGTAATCTTATTATGAATGCAAGCAGTAAGTAATATATATATATATATTCTTTTTGGACTCCTTGGCCAATTCCTTTTCCTTTTGTGGAGACTCACACTTGTTGCTTGCTTGTTCTTGTTTGCAGCCTGTTCTTCCCCTCTTGTTCTTTGACTCAAGCTATGTATGTTCTGTGCATAATCACTTTTGCAGTCATGTCGTGAACGTATATAACAATATAACTTTTTTCTTCTTTTTTAGACAACCTTTACATTTGCAATAGAAGTGTAACCTCGACCTAAGTGTGTAGAGTTGCGAAAGAGAGGCTCATCATCGCCAATCATGGAACAAAAGAAAGGTATATATTATATGAGCTTAGGGTAAAGTGTGGATTTTTGTTGAAAAAAATACAGTAATGTTTGATGATGACGTGATCATCAACTCCCACGAAGACGACACTTTTTGGAATACCGCAAAGAAGTAAATGCAATGCATTGCATTGAAGTAACTATGTAAAGGAGGAAGAATTTATTCGTTAAGGAATTCTACCCGTACCTATTATGTACTTATATAGGTATGTATCTAACCAAAACCAACCCCTATGTTCATGAATCATGATGTGATGTGATGTTGTGAGATACACGTACCTACACAATGATGAAGGTGTAACAATGTGATAGAGCTGCGCACTCAAGACAAGACGATCATCATCTTCTCATAAAAATCTAGTCATCAGTAGTAGTCACGTTATGTTGACGAAGATCATGCTGCTGGCTGGCTGGCTGTTGAATCAGGTGCAACAGTTGTATTTTGTATTCAACAATGAAAACAACGTCTTGCTAGCAGGTCCCCAAAAGATGAACACTGTGGTTGAATAGATAGGTACCGTTCACGCGTATGCATTTACGTCTTGGTGGATGAGAGATAGAGAGAGGGATGAAGATGAAGCTCGTCTTGTAAAAGAGAAGGAAAGATTTGAGTGTGGGTTGCATCATTTCATAGAAAAATACATTTTTGTCTTGTTAGCATTTTGCTAAGGAATTCATGCATGCAACTTGAAGATTGATTGATTGATTGACTTTATTAACGTGTTTGATTGTATCAACCTTATAACAGGCTGGTCTCCCTACAATAACACAGACATAATTAGTAATGTAGAATCCAGTAATTACGGATGTAAATAGTAACAAAGGATTACATGTATATAATAAAGAACATAGTGAATTCCAATAATAATGGACAGCCAATAATACTTTAACCTAGTCATAGCCAATATAATACATCATTTATAATATATAAATATCGAGCTTCTAAATTCTAATAAATAATTCTTAACACTATCAACAAATATATCCATTGAAGGACTGTCGTCAAATGATATTACTTTTTTGCTCACCAGTTCATTCCATTCATTGATGGAGGTCCATTGTATTGACTTCTTAAACAGTTCGTAGTTATGAGCACATACTCTATACCTTGGAGAAGATTTTGAATAGTGGTAACTTTGATTAAACCAATCTTTAAACAAAGGATTTCTTCTAAATTTAAAAACAAACTTACTTAAGTACAAAAGTACTTATTTTCTTACGTTCAATGATTGTAAATAAATTGAGTCTTTCAAAAAGGCATGAGATATCTTGTTCGGAATTTAGTAAACGCTTGCGGCGTTTTCCTAATCTGTTGTAATAATAGGAGAATACAAATCTATTGATCTTATTTTGTAGTTTGTTTATCTCTAAATCAGACTGAGTGCACCAAATCGGTAACCCATAATCAATAATTGTAATGACAAATGCTGATAAAAATATCTTCATTACGTTTTCACTCATTAAACGCTTCATGCTGTGCAAGCGACTTAATGCAGCGTTCATCTTATTTTCTACATGGCTGTAATGGGATTTGAAAGATAGACTACTTTCTACAATCAAACCTAAATATCTAAATTTGGAAACCATTTCAATATCTTCCCCATACACTTTCACTCGTAACTTGTTTCCCATACATTGAGTTTTCGATTGTATATCATGATTCTTATAAAATAACATACATTTAGTTTTATCCGTATTAATAATTAAATCATTTTCCTTGCACCATGTTTCAAGCGAGGTTACAGCCTCCTGAATAATTTTAAAACCTTCATCATATTTGGTACAGGCTGTATATAAAACTAAATCGTCAGCGAATAAAAGAAAGGGAATAATTAAGCAGTTTCCTATATCATTTATGTATAAAGAAAACAACAATGGTCCTAAAGACGATCCAGGTAAGCATCCGTTGTCTAGCTTAAAATATCTTGATAAAAAATCGCTGTTAATTATTCTGAACTCCCTGTTTTCGAAGTAGTTTTTTAGGATGTTAATAAGGTAAGGAGGAATATTAAATTCCTTCATTAATTTAAGCAATAACTTTGATCTATTCACGCTATCAAAAGCCTTACGGAAATCAACAAATAGGGCTATTCCCTTACCATTGCGCTCATCCAAAGCGTTGTACATTTTTTGAGTAAATATTGATAGACCAGTATCACATGATCTACCTTTCCTGAATCCGTGTTGAAAGTCGTTTAAAAACTGGACAGTGTGAAAGAAAATTCTAACATACAAAAATCTCTCAAAAATTTTCGTTGTACATTTTAGGTCAAAAATAGCTCTAAACGAAGAGGCTTGACTGTGTTTCCCTTAAAAGAAATAGAATTAACATTAACTCAACTCCATTGTCTGTGAGGAGAGTACGATGCGATGATAGCTCTTGTTGCGAAAACGTAATGAAGTAATTTACCCTGGTGTAAAAGTTACAATGATTGACGGATAATGTGATATTGATGATGAGCTCGTGAATTGGGAATATTGTCAGCTGAATTGACTTTCAGTAATGAGACAAGTTGAAAATTATATTTTGGGATTTATTTATGCTTCAAGCAATTGAATGACGTTGAGGGACTTATGTTTTGAATTACATTTAAGATTTGACGCAACCTATGTACTGCAGATATGCATTGCATTTTATACGGATGAATGTTTACGCAAATTTAGCATATCATGTATCATATTATTTAATGAAGGCTTAAAATATTTATATTTCAATTACTTGTGGATATATCTACAGACCGAGGGGCTAAAGTTTTCAGCATAAACTCATTTAACAACTGAAACAAACCTAATTTTTTTTTCAACACACGGATATGAAATTGTACTTACAATTACCAATTTGAAATTTACTATTAAAAATTTTCTAAACCGACCTTTCTATTACAATTACTTTCACTGTGAATGAGACTAATATGCGATCTATCATGAGAGCACATTTTAAGGATTTCCAACTGAAACTCCATAAACGTTGAAAGCACTCAATTTAATTTTTGTTTTGTAATAAGAAGACTGCCACTGGCCAACACAAGGAACCACGATATTACAAACATGACTACGACAAACATTTCATTCTATATGATTCCAATAATATTTGTGTTGAAAAAAATATGAATAACACCGTCGTAGTTTACTTACACCAGTCATTTCGTTTTATGATGAAATCCTTCATGATTCTTTTTGGTTTTACAGACCATTTTTTAAGCTTATTAATGGAATATTATGTGATTAAATTATTTTTTGAAAAATATTGAACATTATAGGAAACGAAACCATATAATCACACCTTCATCTCCCCATTCCCAAAAAATTGCAAAGTTTTGTCTCAAATTTTTGTATTTCACGAACTATTTTTGTTTTAGTTTATTTTTATGTCGCGGATAGTGTTGTATTACAATAAACTCTGCCTAGTATTTTTTTTTTACATAGAACCTACAAACTACATTATGAATTTGCATTACATACTATAAAATTAAATAAAAATCCCACTAGACATTCCATACCTCGAACATTAAAATCAATTTGTAGAGCTGCTGTAAGCACTTTGACAAAGACAATACATATAATTTGCAATATCATTCCACTTAAATTTTAATTAACGTGATTTACTTAAGAAAGTACGACACGCAAAATTACAATAAAAAATGCACTTCAGCATAAAATCCAATTTAAAATATTTGGAATGAAACATACATAATAACTTAACAATATGGGTTACCAATATCAAGCATAACAGACCGTTGGTTTAACAGTGTAATAATAACTTTAGGTGGTTGGAAAGCTGTGGGATAGATTTATATGTACGAATGTAAGTACTGAGTTGCATCATCATGGCATACTCCCAGGCATTAGTTTTCCTCTAGTGGAACCATGTTGTCTCGAATTCGTTTTTTCAAGTCTTGTGGATAGCTCTTGGTTTCCACATTTTGCTTAAGTGAGGTGAAGCAGAAATAATCTGGGTACCTAAAAGGGTGCAATAAAAAATACGCTTGTCACAATGTGTTTACCAAGATACCTATTAAGTTATTCCCCCTTCCATCATCATTCATTCATTCAAATTCCGAGATGCCAAACGTTTACTCACTTTGTTGTTGTAACGTTCAAGTTGTAAAACAAATTACTCCATCGCTCAAGACCCAAAACCCTATCCCGAACCAACTGAATGAGAGACTCTAGTAAGTATATTTGCTCTAGTTCATTAGAAAGCCGATTGATTTCGGCTTCTTCAATGAGACTCTGTTTGAATTAACAATATAAAAGGATTAATTTATAAAAGTAAACTAATTTGAACACATTGAATAATGAAATGTTGCTTCATGCCTGGACATCATTTACAGCCAAACCAGTAAGGAGATTTAGGAGCACAATGGTCGTAATGAATACAAGAAGTAAGAAAACAAATTGACCAAATATCGCATTCAAAGCTAATGACGGGCCATCATCCCCGTAGAAAGCGTCTTCAAAATCCAACTCTCCAGTCATCATGATCACAACTTTGACTATTGCAAAGAAGAGGTAGGTATATTGTCCTTTCTGTAAATTAATTGAATTAATTAAAGCAAAGTAATCAGTTAGCTAACTGCTCCTACGATAAACACCCGGATGTATACATGCATGTAAAATTGGTATCTTGAAGAGTTTATGTTACCCCAGGTATGAGTATCCGCAAGCACAATGTGAACGCAACAAGTAGGGGAAAGTAGAATATCAACATTTTCAAGCAGTGCCAGAAGACCTACATATACATACATAAAAAATACATAATAAATTAGCTTGCCATCCATTTTTAATGTACTGGTTGGTTGGTCTATTTAGGAAATGCATACCTTCTTTAGAATAGCTGCATAAATACCACATCTTGGGAACTTGCCGACTTCCCTCAAACTCAAGACCCAGGCTACAAAACATCCAAACTGAAAATCAAGTAGGCAGATACTTGAGTTAGCTTTAATTTGTTCATGTGGGCAACATATAATTTAACATGATATTAACAAGATGCTGCATTTTATATCAATTAATTAGGAAAAGAAGAAATCTCTCACAGCTGCCAAGTAGGTTTGCCACTTGTCCACCTCTGAAGTAGACTGCCAAGCTGGTGCAGAGTTGGTAAAGGCAATCAAAATTATCAATAGCTGGGCGTAGTTGGTCACATCAAAGAAATAATTTGAAAAGTGTCTCATCTGGAACACCTCTTTCACAACAATGATTATCGACAGGAGATACAGTAACACGGCGCAAACTTGTGCAGACTCGTGGTTGAAGTCACAGTCTTCTAGATCTGTAAAAAGGAGAAAGGATGAGTATGAGTACAATACTAACAAAGCAGAATATATATATTTATGCAAACGAAATGCATCCACTTAAGCATAGCATCAATAATTTTGCCTCTAGGACTTACTCGAGTCTTCACGATGCGCGAATCCCAAAGACAGTAAAATTCTTAGCGTTTTTTTCTTTGGATTTGTGCCATCATCCTTTCCGACAGGAGAGGTTGCGTTATTACTTTCTCCTTCTGAACAATTTGGAATGTAGATTTCAAAGACCATCACCGTATACAAGAGAATCCAGGCAAACTAAATAATTCGGATAAAAAATAAGTTACACATACATTTGTCATGATGAGATGAGTGAGCTTCAATGTAAGAATTGAATAATTACCTGAAACAGTATAGCAATCCACGTGAGATATCGAATATTCTTCCATTTCAGATCAATAAATATTTGGACAAGAGGGTGAAGAAACACCGTTCGTTGAATTTCCTTTGGAGCGTATATAATATGATGAAGAAATTGGGTTTCTGGTTTCGGCTCATCCATGACAGGATCAGAGTAGCCAGTAACCGTTCTGTAAAAACAGAATATAATGAATGATGGGTTGTCATAAAATGGAATGACTGGTGTAAAGTAAACTACGACGACATTATTCATAATTTTTTTCACACAAAGATTATGTTTCATAGTTAGATTCAAATCCTTTGGATAGTCAAGTTTATATGCATACCCAAATTCAACATCGATTGCTTCATTTCTCTCATGAAATTTTGCTGGATTGTACCTCAAACTTTGATTCATGAGTGGGACCATAGCCTCAGGTAATGTCGAGTAAATCTTCTCCATCATATCATCTTTCAGCCTACGCATTCCGGAAAGAAATTTTGAAACATACATTCACTTTTTTTTACCCATTTTACAAAAACCGTCACATCAAACATTTTTTTGACTTTTTCTTTGGCATAATCTCACGTACCAAGCTTCAGGGGAAGGATGCGCTGTAATAAGATACTCGGTAATTCGAATGGAATGATGTTTGATGGCAATGTCAATGGGAGATTCTCCTTTCAAATCTTTCATTCCATACAAATACAGTTGCTTCTGATCCCACTCACTCACCTGCCCAGATTCAGCAAGAAGCTTAACGCATGCCAAGCTATTAGTACGAAACCCTGAGGAATTTAATATAATGATGCATATATTATGTTAACAATGAAAATGAAACTTAATTCCCGTTTTTAAAGAAAAAAAAATTCAAAGGCATTTTTTAAAGGAATTATTGTAATTTGCTTACAAGCTTCCACTGCCCAATGTAAAGCAGTGCGTCGTTGTGAGTCGATTATACAAATGTCAGTCTTGGGGTTTTCGAGCAAAACCTTTAATACTTTTTGATGAGATCTGTAGGCAGCCATCATAACTGCCGTTTGGTGATTATCATCCGCTTTTGCATTGATGTCTTCGGCAGATGCAACGTTCATGAGTGTTTCAACGCATTTTAAGGCTTCATCCGTGTCACCTGAAAAATTAAATTTTTGCGTAATACGATTTAAAAACAATATACATCTCTTTAAGTTCCTTGTCAGCTACACCTAAATATTTAAAATATTATACCTGCACTTGCAGCAAGCATGAGCGGTGTGTAACCTCGACTATCCTTTCTGGAGTGATCAAACCCTTTGTTCAACAAGAACACCAGCATTTTTGAAGCCATAGCGTTTGCAGCAATATGCATCACATTCCTGTTGTGTCCACAGGGCTCATAAGGGATTATATTTGGAGTGGCGAGAAGAACACGGACACAATCTATAGCTGCTTCCGAATTACCTGCGGCAATCACACACAGACAAAAAGAGCATAAGTCATAAAGTGTATATACATTGATAATGCTGCTGATGATGGCAAAGAATGCGTAAAACTTAATTCCAGAGGTAAAGAGTGTACAATCTATAGACAGACACGGCTTTTTTGAAAGACAAATATTGACGTATTGACACGAGCAATAAAATATTTGCTCCGTAAATGGATTCCTAATGAGGAGGGCATGAATGAGCGAGTGCGAGCACTCAACAATGCACGAGCAGCTCATACTTACAACATTCTTCTTTTATTCATTTGGACCCGCAAAGGAGCTTCTTGAAAATTTTCATAAAAATATTAATCAAATCGAAACTGCCTTCAGATGAGAATAAAATACAATGAAATTCTTGGCATGGAGAGTTCCTCATCCCACTCTCAAACTTTTTGGTCTATGACAGGTTATAAATATGCCATATTACATTGCAATGCAAACCAACAGCACCAATTCGAAAGTATTCATTGTTGAAATGCATGGTTGATTGTTGAAGAGCAATTAAATTTCAGATCATGGTTGAGCCTGATGAAAGAATATTCTGTAAATCAATCCATTCATGTGTGCATTGATTGATATGCCTACTGTGTTTTGGTTATTTAGCTAAATTCAAAACTGTCTGCAGCTCTGCGGAATTGCATATTTTCTAATCAAAATATGAACTAACTGTATATTTTAATATTTCACACACGCTCTCTCACACTCGATCAACCTATTTTTTAATTCAGTTTTAACTTTTTTTTAGATATTTAGAGTTGACACTAAAATCATTCAATGATAACTTTCACTGAGATTTAACATTTTCACACCAGTTTATAGATCTGGTTGCTTCATTATACAAATTGCCCTTAACTTTTTCAAAAGCTTTCCAAAGTTGCTTTCACTTCATCTTTGCTTCCTTCATCATTTATCACTCGATTGTATGTCAAATTAACAGTAATAACTTTTAACACTTGCATTACCTTCAGCACAAATATGAAGTGGAGCGGCTCCATTCATGTCCTTAATGTTGGGGTTAGCCCCATGGTTAAGCAACATTGTGATAAGGTGGGATTGCTTGCAAGCTCCAGCATACGAAAGTGCAGTTTTCCCTTTTGAGTCAGTCAAATCTACCAAAGGGTCCTTTCCAACACACAAAGGGTCATCTTGATCGGTTCGAATCAAAAGTGTGCATATTTCCTCACTTCTCGGGTTTGCTAAAAATTAAGAATAATAATTTTTAAGTTATTAGAAAGTAAGAGCACGCTTTTATACATTAATGTGTATTCTATGAATGATTTGAATGTTCATAAAGTATTTAGTTTCAGCTAAATAAAAAGATTTGCTGATAGGTTGCATTCCGGAATAGTCTCTCTCCGTATAAATATATATAATGTTAATGAGAAAGTAAATGTTACCTCCAAGAACGGCATGATGAAGTGGAGTTAGTCTAGCAGAATCAGCTCTTCTAGTCAATGGCTCAGATGATCCTGGAATAACTGTTGTAAGTAGTTCCTTGACTTTGTTTAAGTCCCCTAAGTAGGCAGCCCTGTGGAGAGGAAATGGAGTCTCCACAGGCTGTTGCTTTTGATGCACATCATCCATCAATATTGGAATACTTTCAGTAGTTTCCTTTTCAGTTTTTACTTGATTTTGTCCCATTTTCATTCATCAATTTTTTTTCAAAATCGAAATTAATTGTTTGTTTCACTTTTAAATACTAAACTTTCCAAAAGCATGGATTATGGATAGTAGCAACTTTTAATTGTGAAGTCATCCAAAATGGGCAGTGTCCTTTATAGTCCTTTCTGCATAAAAAAGAGAAGAACACGTAATCCTTAAAAATGGCAGCCAATCAGTTTCTTCTGTTGTTTTGTATCTTTATAGTAGAAATATGTATATAGTAGGCGAAGAAAAGCCTAAAATTTTGCACAATGGCTATAGTGTATAATAGTATAAGAAATATGTAATATGTTTCGAGGGAAGTGCATGGAGGAGGGCAGGGATATATATGTATTTGTATATAAGAATGGCTCAGACAAGGTGAGACACAATCATTTCATTTTAGTACAACGCGAACAAAAAAGAATATACTTAAGATTCACTTTCACTGACTCGCGAATGTAGATCCCTCGCTAAACATATGCATAGCTATGTATGTTTATGTATTACAACTAGATGCGAATATATTTGTACACAAATAAATGCAGGAAACTGCCACTGTGATGAAAAGTAATGTATATTTTGCCTTTAATTACTATAGGAGAAAATCCTGATGTTTTACGTATATTTGATCTAAATCCCAATATTTTATTATAGTATTATATTTGATTGTTGATGGAATTGATGAATGTTTGATCATTTAACTATATTTCGGTTTATAATATTATAATTGGACACCGTATTGTTGCTTCTACTACCTCACACAACGGATATCTACTGATCTATTAAATTTATCAAATACAAATCAAATCAATAAGGACGCTTATATGCTCCTAACTAAAACACAAAAGTAAACGACGACGCATAACAGATTGATAATCGAGGTTTTATATTTCTGTTGAAACTCTCAAATCCCTAAAATTCAAATTCAGTCTATCCAATATCATTGTATCCATACATATTTTTTTTCTCAAGCATAAAACAAAAGAAATCAAAAGTCAACCCTCTTACTTGCCCTCCTCCACCCACCCATAAATTGAACACAATAAGTATTAGGGAAATATTGAACGAGTAAAAACCTAATTAAGAAACTTGTTCAAATATTAAAATCCAATCAGCCACCTTCATTTCTTATTCACTGATCGTATGATAACTTTTGTCACCACTTGAGCTGCTCATAAACCGTAGCAAAACCCAATGCCGAAACAACCGATCGACCAGCAACAGCAACCGTCTAATGTCACTTTTCAACTTGAACTGATATGATATGATATGCCTTCTCAGCAAATAGTATTCACATTTCACATCAACCCCACGGAAAATAAAAATGTAGCTAAATTCACATAAAAGAAATCAACTCAAATGTCAAGTTCAGATCAAACTCTTTCGTATACCATACGTGTGTTTGCAATTTAGCGTAGTTTCTACTATTCACAAGAATGAACGCGTGTAAGGAAGACAAATATGTTCAATATATCACATTTTTATTGCTTTATAAAATGAGGTCAATTTCTTAAAATTGTCATCACTAATTGTGATTATAACGAGCAAACATCTTTATTCTCTCACCATGTTAAACTTTAGGACTTTAGGAGAAACAGTAATTCCAACGAAACTTTTAATGCCTTTTTTCACAGCGGAAGTTGGTTTGAAAATGCACGCACCAATCCAATATCCAATTCAAAATTAGTTTTTAAGCACCAGAGTTAATGTCACAATAATAAACAGGTGCCATTTTAATATATAGCAATTTTGTACAGAAGGGGAAAGTGAACACATGCAGTTTTTCCTGTGACGACTGACAATCCTCAAATGAATCAAATTGATGATGATGACTAGTAAACTTTGTAAACTGTCCTCTGCCTATGTATGTCTCACATGCATGGGAACTTTTCCAAGAGAATTCCTCTTGGTTCTTTGCAGTGGGCAGTTCCTGTGGGAAAATCTAGTTAACTACTGATCGAGTTAAAATGGAAAAAAATGCTAGAGCCCATTGCAATATAATGCGTATGTAGATTGCAATGTGAGGACCGTGGCGAAAACCTTTTTTCTTGGTTCTGCTTTTTCTTGGGGTAGCTTAAGCCATGCATTGATGATGATGATGCCATCATCCTAGTGTGCATATATGGTTCTCACATTTCTGCATTGAGTATTATGAATACGAATACACTCTGAATATAAGACGGCTACTATCATAGCTGCCTATAATACGCATATAAGCATGAGTAAAAATGACAGTGGCCATTCAATGCATACATATATATATACATATACAGAGTCAGCCATATACGAGGTGTGTGTGGGCATGGACATATCACTCTTTGATGCTGCTATTACCAATCATACCACTATAATTGTGGAGTTGTAATAATATTGAACTTGATAGCGGTTTAGGGAATATGTTGAGTCAGAATGTAATGGGGTATGATGTGTGAAGTTGATAAGAACAAACTCTGTCCAAATGTGATTAAGCGTATATATAGTATAATGCAATGTTATGTACTTATAGTCAACATTGCATCTGCATTTACGCACTTGGGCATGGTTTGGTTTTGGTTAATATAATGTCAGCTCAACGCTTAAAAGTTCACACTACGCTCATGGAGTACAATATCGCATCACTACTACTATGAGAAGCAAAAGACGTTATCGAGAAGAAAACTGTAACCAAATGAAAGCATGCTTTCATTACTTACAAGATGAAACTCCAAAACATAACACAACACAACCACATTACAAGGATGTGGCTTAATTGACCTCAAACAGAAAAAACTCCAAGTAGATAATAACATTTAGTACGAGGAACTGACAGAATTGAATCTAATTTAAAATATGACTAATATGAGCCTAATGTGATCTGATATGATCAACTCAACTCTTTGAAAGTTTCATAGCTACATAAATGCCAGAATAGATTGACCATCCTATCAACTCTGTTTTTATAACCACATTTTCCATCAACTAAACCAAACCAAATCTCATACCTTTTATACTCTTTAACCAAAACTTTCGCAATTCCAATTTCGGATGGTCTCTTGAAATATATTATTTTTGTCTAAATGAAATGCATTAGCTATTACGAAATAAAACATGAAGCTTATCTCTAAAGAACTTCCCCTTTGGTTTCAAAATATGAGTATGAGTTAGAATGACAGTTCAGAGATGATGCAGAGCATGAGTCTCATGCTCTGCATCATGCAAGGCAAGGGTTAGATTGCATTGCATTGCACTAGTTGCAGTATGCAACACCAAAATGGAAATATGGGGCGTTGTGAATCACATTAGCAAGAATTAACATACCAATGCGTTGAGCCACTTGAACCTAAAATTGAAGTATATGTATGTATACATTGTGCAATCGCAATGGACAATTTCCGTTCACCATTTATTTGCAGCCCTTTTTACATTTTTACGATGTGAAGCCGGAAGAGTAATATTTGCTAATTTTCTGTATCACTGACTCCCACTTTTCCTTCCGTCGCTTCCACATTTAATAGTTTGTACACCAAAAAAACCAGTACAAACTCCAAAAAACCACCAACATAAGAATTGTACCATTTCATGACTCCAACACGATGCTCTCAACATTATCATCATCATCCTCATCATATATGTATCTCCATCATTTTCCTAATATTCATTCTTCACGACGCCCATTGTATTGTAATGTCAAGTTCATAAAAAGAGATAATGCAAATGCAGACCACGACTTCCACCACTGACTGCTTCAGCAGCTCCTTTTCAAAAGGAGAATATATGATATGATGATGATGATGATGATGATGGTGATGTGATGTGATGAACCGACCAAGAAGACCGACAGAAAAGAGCGACCACGCAATTTCCTGAACAAAGTATATAAAAAAGTGAACACATTCACATTTTCCATGTGGACTGACTGCTAATACTATCACATCAACTATTATAAACATCGGATGGGCAAAGCTACCATGAGCTCATCTGCATATATCCCTCAGAATCAGAGTTCATTTCACCAGTATTTCAGCTTCCGTTGTTTTTGTTATTTGTTATTGTTATCCTATCACCCCCTCCTTCCCCCAACGTAACGTTTCTGACTTTTACTAAAAGAACAGAAGAGGTACATTGATACTTTTGCCGTTTGTACATATAATCAACAAATATATAAAAGAGCAGCATGCATGGTCATATCATGATGATGATAATGATGATGAAAATGATGGCTTTAAAAAAAGATTATTCCCTTGCATTAGCCAAGTCTATTTAAAATTCATGCATATAATTTCGCCATGATGGGAAAAAACAGTTCATGCGGAGCATCCTGATGAGGATGCTAAAAGGGCATTTAAAATCTCGATGGTGGTTCAAAGCAGTAGCTGTGTGGATGGAACTCAGCAAAAGAACAACATTTTTGTGTGAAAATGTTGAAAGCGTGAAGTGAAGAGCAGACCAGTGTTTATTTTTACTGATTCATACAAAAACGTGTACAAAATTGAGGTGTCTGGTACTGGTACTGACGATGAGTGAGTTTGGTTAATGTATCAAATGAATGAGCTGACTGATATCCCTTCAAAATCCATCATAAATTGCTTATCGTTGGATACTTTAGTTTAGATTGAAACCATAATATTTTAGTTTCAATTTATACATATACACGTTTGTATATAGTTAGAAATATTGTTAAAAAAATATGCGTAATGCAAGTCAAAGCTCAGAAATTTTGTATGGGAAAACTTCTTTGAAAATTTTCATGCTTATCTCGCTTCTTGAGGATTCTTGGCGGCAACAGTGACTAAGATTGTGAAACAGATAACCTTTAAAAATTATTGAGGTTCACACATTTGTCCCTCTACGCCCATTCTATGCATACAAATGTTTAGAGTGCAACGTGCAGCACATTACTAATAGTAAAACTATGCATATTATACACTTTGACTTTTGTATATACTGTAATGAGCTTTATTAGGCAAATGTGTTATGCGTTGTTCTTATATATGAAATTTCCCAGAAGCTGCTGCTTTTTATCTTCATCTCATGCATACTCACACAAGCCCAATAATCCAAGTCCAAAATCAAAATCCATCGTACAATGACTCACTTCACCCAACAAAGGATTTCCATATTAGCTCGAATTCAATCTTGTTCATCGTTTCATTCTCACCATTTTCCTTTTCAAAGGACCATATTATAATGCCAAAGCAATATGCGTTGCCTTGCGTTGCATGCTCTTTTCTCACTTTTTCTCTTGAGCAGATAAGGGCAAGGTAAAAGTGGACAGAAAGACGTTCATTATTACGTACATTACCAACCAAAAGTTACTAACAAAACCATAAAATAATGTTTGCCTTTTTAACCACCTTAAACTTCACATGGCATGCCGCATTTTATATTCTCTCCCTTTTCTAGCCTGAACTGAATGATCATCATTCCTACGCCATTTCACTTTCCTTAAAAGGGTGACAGGGCGATGGCCAGGATAGCAAAAGAAGGAAAGAGAGAGAGAGAGATGCATTTAGCAGTTCGCCTGCTTAAAAACATTATTGCATTTTAGTTTTTGGGCCAGAGTAATGTACTGCGACTTGAGTCCACCGTCCACCACCAACTAACTTCCCACCTACATACAAACCCATTAGAAAATGAATGCAAGCATCATGCATGGTTTGAAGAAGATGACCAAAACAAATCCATACGCACTTTTTTTTTCTTCCACAGCAAAAAAGGGTTTCCCACGAAGACACGAGGAGCTTCACTTTTAGAAAAAGCGAGTGCTTCTCAGCTTGCCCATGTAATGAATGCAATAGAACGAACAGAGAGTACTGCTCATACTCATCGCCATCGCACAGTTGACGTAAGCTTTGAAAGAATTTTAATCTTTTTAATATTTATGGATCATGATCTGGTTCTCTGGTGAAACATGCTCAAGAACAATATCTTCCTTTTAAGGACGTCCACTTCAATGAATGTCATTGTTTCATTTTAAACAAAACAGCCAGGGATAATAAACGTAAAGCAATATCAGCCGAATGAAATCTTATTGCTACATGGATATAATATACACAGTCATGACACTCATGCCGTGCAAGAGCATGCCCTGAACTGAATGCCCCTGCTGATTACAAAACTTTTATAACTTATTCCACGACAGAGGAAACTGGACAATGAATCAGCATAAAGTTGTCGAAACAGTCATAGCAAACAAAAAAGGTTTCGAAATGAGACTTTGATCTCGTTATGATGAATATTATTGCCTTTTTTAAAGCCTCAAATGTATTTCTTCTTCGTCTTGCATGGTCTTTATGGGTTTTGGTTTTGGTTCTTAATGAAAATGAAAAACGACTCATTTTTATGTAACCTACTAAAGAGTGCTGAAAGTACTCTTGGTTTGGTGTCGCCAGAAATGATATTTATAATGTCTGGCTGAACACAAACCAAATGAAACGTTTTTCTGGTTATGTAAAGTGAAACATGAGATGGGAAGAGATTACATGATTCGTCACACACAAATAATGCGCTGGCATAAAATATGATTTGGTTGAAGGAGTGTTTTAGGTTGTGTTGCTGAAGAATAATGTTGTTTTTGAATGTGTGGCATGGCATGGCATAATGCACAAATGAACTTAAAGTAAGTAAGTCTCTTCTTGTCTGGAGACAAAAGTTAAGGTTGAGAGAGAAATGAAATGAGTTTTTGTGAGTTGAGTTGAACCTTTCCTAGGTCTCGTCTGTGAACATTAAAATGACTTTTTCATTTACCCTTCAGACTTTTTGTTTTTTATTTTATGTGTGAAATTCAAATGGATGTCAAAGGTCAAAGTGGCTGGCGGTCGTCGGGATTCTAAACACATTGCCAGAAATGAGCCTTGCTTTTGTTCACTTTAGTATTTCAGCCTGAAATTGTTACTCAATACATAACGCTTTGAACTATTCAGACCCATTGTATGTTTCGCTTTTTCAATTTCCGACAAGATACAAATCAGCTATTGGTTGGATGGTTATCGAAGCTGCCCTGCACAATTGAAATTATAATTTAAGCAATTTATATCACTAACGTGAAAACGTTGAGTTAAGAACCTATCGAGTTACTTATTTACAAGTTATTTCTTAAACATATTAGTAGCGTTGATTCTGCACTATTTGCCTGCAACCGACGGAATGCTTGCTTTAAACTTCATCTCAACTCTGCTAAATTGGTAGGGAAGAAAATACTAAGCTAAACCGTCGTTTACTTTACACATTTCTGTCAACATCATTTTCACCCTTGGTTTAGCAAAGTTTGCTTTTAAATCATGCTAAGAAATTACGATGTCCATTCAAGATGTCGGAACCAGGCACAATTCATCAAACAAAATTTAATCTCTCTCTCTCCTATTTCACATATCCCCTGGCTCTCGTACAATATTATGTTTTATTTATGCAGGCATTACCTAAAGCTAGCGCTGCTCACAAAATGAAACATAAATCCTCCTAGGCTATCCACATCTACAACAATGATTCATGTTCTCATTTTACTGCATTAATCGTCCGAATTTGTTATCCCAAGAAAATAAATGCTCAACAACAACAAAAAAAGCATAAAATCTGTAAAGAGTACTCGCGCACAAATTCACAAGAGAATGACAACTATTAAATTTGCTAAATTACGAGCCTTTAAAAGAAAACGCGTAGGTAAGCTCTCGGATTCTGTCTAAATATTTATGTTTTTGTAACATGTTTTTCTCAGAGTTAAAACGTTTGTGGTCATGTTTCATTTTCATCCTAGTTTTCTTCCAAAAAGTCACAAAATTGATTAAGCTTATATATATATTACTTCTCCGCGTGTATCTCCTCTTCATTCTTTCTTTCTCTTGTAACTATACTAATCCATCTACTTTACGTTTTTTGTGTTTATACTTTACGCATTTCACACCTACAATACAATCCGTCTTACATTCAATCCATTCCCATTGCTCATGTATGTATGTTTTTAACTGTAAATGTATCTAATATTTCATGCGCTCTTCTTCGGTGACAAGCTCGTGAGCACGTTCATCCTTTATTTGTCAAGTTGATGATGAGGTTTTCCACTCTCGCATACATTTATAATCTTTAAAAGCTTTTTTTTGCCAATGTTACCCCGAGCCGTGTGTCTACGGCTAAAAAAATACTAAAAACTAACTTGATACCTTTGATTGCTGCTGACGAAGACGGATGATGATAAAATGCGTAGTGATGAGCACGCAATGAAATATATATATGATTCTGATCTAGATACTCATGTACATTTCATTTTTCATCATAATATGCTGATCAACTATGACTGGCTGACATACGAGATGAAATGAATAATTTCTTTGTGGATGATGATGATGATGATAAACTATATACTGTAAAAGGAATAAAATTGGTTGTAGGATGAGAGGAAACCAAGCTACTTTTAACAAATGCGGGCCGCTTCTAGCTATACTATTAGGAGAAAAAATCGTTGTTATCTATTGTATGCTAATAATGTGGAGCAAAAGTATATAGGGAATGTATGAATATGTAATTATCCTGTCGGTCTCAAAGTTCCTTCTTGAAATGACTCGTTTTCTCATGTCAGAAGAAGAAGAAAAAAAGAATGTTGCAAGACTCTCACAATCACATTACTTGTCGCTGTCGTTTTTTATATAGCTCCCTTGTGAGTTGTCTGATCTTAAAACACGATTCTGTCCTCTAAAATCAGGTACGGCACCGACCGACCGACGACTCATCAAGTATCAAGTCAAAGTTTTTTTCCCAATAAAGCACAGTCGAACTTGTTTCCAGTAGCCGTACTGACGAAGAAACCGGTAAATCAATAGCCTTATGTGACAGTCAACGAGTCAACCAGTAGCTGCTGATTTGTCACTTTTCTTTAAACGTCAAAGCCTTCCCACGGTCATTGCGTAATATCAAATGATAAAACAGTGGGTACACCAGGATATTCAGAAGGGAAAAAAATTATTTTCTGATTAAAGGAATAATGCATGTTACGCATTCTTAAAACAACATTTTTTCTTACTCCCCTTCTTCTTCTTCAAGATTATTATCCACCCCTTTCTTATTAATTTTTGTAGGTGCGCTCTCTTCTACTAGACTACTAACTGATTCCCAACACTCACACCTTTCTTTCATCACCCTTGTAATTTATTCCTTAAAAGGCCAATTTACAACTTGTTAATGCTAATACTCTGTACAACCTGCCTATTATCACGGGGGAATTGAACAGCTTTTTTTCTTCAAAAGCTTTAATAGAACATTGAAGTGAAGTGACTTACTGAATGCAGATGATATGATGATCTGCTCAACAGAGGTAACGAATGCTTTTTGGCTACTTTTTCTGGCATTCATTACTACTCGCCTCAATGGGATAGACATGGACATTGCATTCCGTTTTTTATACATTTTATCAAAGATGAAATGTCATTACCATTAGTGAGGCTGATTTTGCAGATTGCTTTGTGTTTACGAAAAATACCAACAACAATACAAGGGAAAGAAAATAGTAGCGCAGCTCTTAGTAAGCTACTTCAACAAACACCTTAATATATATGCCAAACGATGTGAGCAACTATTAACTTCCCCTCAAATTCAAGAAGTGGTCACGCTTTCTGGACCCTAACTGCAAGTAGTGAAAATAAAAGTCATTTATCAGTTTTAATTGGCGAATCGGGTGATCAATCCACAAAAAAAATATTTTTGGGATATCCAAATTATAAATTTTCACCGATTATTTGCCAATTTGCTCTTTCCTTGATGCCCAGAAAAGTTTTTGTATTGCCTGGCTTTAAACGACATTAAAACATTTATTATGTTGAACAGATATTGTTAGTTAGAGTAGATTTTAGCTAGTTCCTTTATATGTTAAGCAAAACGTGTATAAAAAAAATGTTGTAGATAGCGTACTCTCATCTCGAGATGACTTGCAATTTCATAAGTTAATTTAAATTAGTTCATTACAACAAAACCATTTGAAATGAACAAACCATTCACCTGTCATGTCATCCAGTACGCATCATGATCATGACCACCTCATGCTGCGAGGGAAAATATCCTTTTGTTGGACAATCAAGTGACAAGACTTTTTACATGCATTAGCTACTCATGAAAAACTGCTCAGATATCATTACAGATAATATATACAGCATATTTCAAACTTGATTTGCTGTTACATACTACACTCATTAAATCATTGTTCTATTTCAGTAATTAGTGAGAAATAAACGTTCAGTAGAGATACCAGTACAAAAGAATACAGTGCCAGGATGCTTTTGTTTGCAACGTGCAAAACAATGAAAGTAAAATTAGAATTGAGTCTGCTGCGCTGGCATTCTATCTCCCTTTAATAGAGTAAATGGAGTGAATGAACTGACAAGCCGAGATCGCTCATCATCAGTTCAGATCAGACTGTAGCCTCAGCACATAAAAGTGAGCCCAATATAGACCGCTCAACATTCCAATGGTTGCACATAGCAGAACATAACAGAATGTAATAACAAGGCGTTAAAGGGCATGAAAAGGCCACCAAGAAAGACGGAGGGTCAAAAATCCTCCTCGTGATTCAGCCTCTCATCACGACTTAACGAGGAGGTTTGTCTTTGACCATTCCGTTTTGACTGCTGCTGCTGTATACATACTACTACAACTACAAGTAAGATACTACTGCAGTATCAGAAGCAGCACGTACATATCAAAAAGAGAATATTGATCAGCAAATGAACATTGCAATTCCAATTCACTGGTCACGGTCATACTCATGGCACGGCCGTTTTCAAAATAATTCCTCCTAATCAAACAGACTCATCGTCAGCATTATCACAGTCAATTCCATATATCACACTCTCACGAGCAAGGGATGAAGAGAAAAACCACACTTTTCAAAGAAAAAATCATTTGTAGCATCAAATGAATGAATATCTTCAGTGTTATGAACAAAATCTTATTGCTATAAAGCTTATTTCCCTTTTGGCTGGATAATCAAAGGCACGATTTCACGATCATCAGCCAACCCGCTCCTGATCAACATGATTATCATCTTCATTTCCTAATTCACTATGCCATTTATAATGTTCGCTCTCTCCCTTTTGCCATTGCTACTCCATGCTCAATCCTCATCCTTCTCTCTCTCTCTCATGAGTACGTGATCTGAAACTGAAGGCAAATAAATAAAATTCAGCAGCAACTCTGTAATTTGGATAATTCTCCTTTTTTCGGGAAACGAAATGTATGCATAAAAGCAATAACATAATGAGCAGCTTCCAACAACTGTATTTTTTCCGTAAAATAATGGTAATATTTTATAAATTTTGATTTTCTTCACCACTCCTCCTTTCTTGCCTCTGCCATATTAAATAGCTGAGGGCTGTGTACCTGCTTATAAATTCTAATCTGACATGCTTATATGAATTGCATTTTGAGATTCCGCATTCAATATTTTTTTTGTATTTAAAGAATATCAAATAATTATTTACATTTCGTTCCATACTTACTTTGGCCATTTAATGCTTTTGCCTTCACATGTTCTAGCTGTTTAATAACTTGGCAGCACAAAATATTTAGTAGGAACCAACTGAAGTTTTCGAATTGTGGTCCATTTAAAGGTACTGGTTTATTGCTGCTCTGTGGATTTATAACAACATAAAATTACTTGATTTGCAAAATTTAATGTAGAAGTGACAAAACAAATGTTCTTCATAATAATTTTTTGATCAACATGCAATATGAAGGAAACAAGTAGTAGTATTTACTTACACAAAAACTCAAACCAAAAAGATTGGTTTAAGAAAAATTTTAATCACAAAATAGCATAGGCTTTGTGGCACTAAAATTTAATTTAAGCTGTATTATATTTCTAGTAGAGAAGTAGATACCAAGCATTTAGCGACGAATAATTTAGCGTGATTATGATTAAACAAATTAAAATTCTTAGCTGTATTACTAATTAGATATTTATTAACTCTTTGACCACCCATCTCTCAAGCTGAGAATTTTAATATACTAAACTAACCTGGGTGTTCTCGAAACTTCTCTATAATGATACCACTTGCATCATCATTTTTTTTACACTACACCTTTTGGATATTATCTCACACTGCACTGAAATTTAATCTTTATATATTTGGTCCCTATTAAGTTGAAATATGGAAAATTTGCAACACCAAGGTGTGGCTAATCATCATTTTCACAATGCCCCAAACAAAATATGATAATAAACTAGAGTTTATACATTAACAATTTGCAAATTATTTAATAACAACTGGAGAGAATAACATTTATAAAATCAAATGTGTTTTCTAAGTTTGAAAATTCACTTTCACTATTTACTGCTGCGTAGAGAAGTCTTGGGATATGTAATAATGTAATAGACGTAGTCACCACGTATACTTCACAACGTTGAACATTGTATACAAGGGTAATATATCTAATATAGTGTAAATATATATATTACACTACTTCATCACACGCACAACATATTTTGAATATATATGCTATATATTTTCACTAAATTGATATATAAAAACAAGAGTTTTTAGCGAAAGGTACAACACTTTCATACTGAAGCCTTATGTGGGGATACCATGAAAATAAATCCAGAATAGGATCTTCCAGGCAGAAATATGATATGATGGGTTAAACTTCTCTAGCTTGCGGACAATATTGCATTACACAAACAATGCTTCAACTCAACCGTTTTATATATAGCTTAATCCTAAACAAATACACAAGCACGTATTGACAGAACTATATTCTATATTATATTTCTAGGGAAAGTATATAGTAGCCCGAGCAAGAGCTCCACATGCACCGAATGATTTTTTAGAAATGCCTAGTTCACTTTGTTGGATTGGCAGATGCGAATGAAAAAGTGAGCGATGAAGATATCCAGATATACTACAATATTCCCTTGTTTCAATTCTGGAACTGGCAGCACAGAATTGGAGAAAGGACTATACTAGTGAAATAGTGATATAGAAAGCAGGATGCAATAATACCCTGTGAGTCGTTAGAGATAAGGGATATCTCAAGTAGCTCTATTAAGCGAAACCAAACTTTTTTTCCCTTTGAGAGAGAAAGAAAGGGCTTTTGCATCCTAAATCTTCCTTTCGTTCCCTACTCCTTCAACCCTCGGTTTCATGAATTCTCATTCCATGCATGAAAAGAGCATCTATAATATACTTAGCAGCAGCAGTAGAAACTTTGGTGTATGGATTTTCCGCTTGTAATGTAATTTCATTGGTGAAAGCACTTTGTGCAAAATTATGTAGTGCATTTACCACTACTACCACTACCACTCAAGTACTTATATATATGCGTTTGTTGTGTAGATAGATGTAGATGTATTCCGTTTATACAGAAAGATGCATAATGTGAATTGTGAATGTAATGTTGTTGCTCAAGAGCACGCATAATATTCTGTTTCTTGCACTTGAAACAAGTTTTACTTTAGCAGTTTATATCTCTCTCTTCCATTATGCAAAGTAAAGAGCTTGTGTTAAGCATGCTTGTTTGCACAACATTTACACTTGAATAGGATGTATTTGTTGCTGCTGTGTTTCACGTACTTGTTGGTATTGCTCTTTTCAGGGTAGGCTGGATGGCTGGAAACGTTTCAGTTTTATGATAAGATATGGATAGTGTGGTACATGGAACAGGATATGCATTTACACTTACATCACGTATGAAAGGCAAAATTTCATTATTGTGAAAGCAACTCAACAACCCAAACGCACAATATGAACTCGATGAGAAAACAGATTTCTTTGAGTGTTCAAGGAAGGAAGCTTGTGACGTGTGTTGTTTTGTGTTGTATGGCTCCAAATACGTTTTATGTACGTTTACACTCAACAAATATTTCATACATTTTATTGTAAACATCATGCTAACGCTCCTCTGATTTCCGTGTTCACTTCCCACCTAGAAACAGGACGGAGAGAGAGAGTGTGAGAGAGAAATCGGAACATTATTCTTGTCACTCGCAATTGTTGAACGGAATGAAATGAAATGGAAGAGAGGCAAGGCGAGGATAGGATAGGAGAGCGGCACGAAAGGGAAAGTATTTTGACTATTGGTTCACTACAAATGGAAAACTGGTTGGCGATTGCTTCATAATATTCTTAAAAGGAAAGAGGCATGCACTACTCATTCTTCCGTTGAGTTGGAACATTTGCCATTATCCGTGTTTGTTGGCTCATTATCTAAAATGCCTTTTTACACTTCATTGATTGCACAAATGGTCTTTTTGCATTTCACTTCTTCGCCTATTCCTACTCGTTGGGCAGTGAGTGCGCTTTCAATTCAAAATGAATGGGATACTATTCCGACAGTTGTAGGGAGTATGGGGAGAAACTACGTTTCTGTCATTGAATTGCAAAAATGAGCAGTATTATTATAATGTTTAGCTTTATCTGGCACACGGCCATATCGAAAAGGGAGAAAGTGTGTGCGTCATCATGACATAATGCAATAGTGCGTAGAAAGTTAATGACTATCCATGAGCTGCTTTAAAATCTCTGGAAAACTTGAACTGGGAGAGGGAGGAAACTAACACGCAATCTTCACATCTATGAAGATTCGTGCAAAAAATATTCGGGAGCTATATATTATATATAATTTACGGTACCCAAATGTTATAAACTATTTGATTTGTATAAGCACTTTATGCGCGCATGAGCTAAATTTTGAAGGCTTAAAACGTTAATTTCATTTTTTCTCACAAAGCATTTAATAATCTAATGTCATAGGTAAATCTTCGCTGCCCAAATATATGATATAATCAAACGGTAGAGAACGTGTGGTAGACGGCGTAAGTTGCGAGATGTGAGAACTAGAAATATTAGTAAATTGTAAACCGTCGTCAGTTTAAATAGAATTCTTATATAATACTGCTTCTGCTCTTTGTCTTGTTGGTAAAATTGGATTCTTAATCAAAAGTTAGGATTCTGCTTAAGCCTCTTGTGTCGAGATAGCATTTACTAGGCTTTGTTGTTGCCACCAACCATTTTTATACCGGCCATAACACACGATACAGTCATAAAACTCACATGATGCAAGTGGCAACCGGAAGAAAGGAAGTATATAAAACGTCAGACGCACCAGATGCCCACTGTCTGTGTGTATTGTATGTGTGTGGTAAAAGCGTAAAACGCGTAGAGTTCGTTGGCGTGTGTCCCCTTGCCAAGTCAGAGTTTATTAGTGTACGTTTGCATTTCCACTTTCTTGGCTCTGGTCTTGTATTCTCATAAGCTTACTTCTAACTTTTCTTTCTCTTTCGCTCTGACACTTTTTATCTGCTCCCTTTTCTTCACGTTTTTTCCTCCCCTTGCTCTTTTCCGCTTTCATTTTATGGATGATGCTAAAACAAATCGGACAAGATGCGAACATGAAATGACTTCTGCTCCTGCATTTTCTCTTTTGTAGTAGATTGAATGCAGACATGCATGCATGGCGTGTGGTGCAATAATATTTATGTGGACTTCCTGGATGCAGATACTAACATCATCCATGATTGCTAGCATGATAGGACAAACTTTATAGGCTTTATCTTGCTGTCTTGAACATTTTGTATTTTATATCGATATCGATTGATATTGCTGTATAACAAGATGCGTGGGGTATGTTACGTCTTTGATTACAACGATAAAAATTCCAGTACACGATATGACATTAAAAAGAAAAAGACATGAAAAATATGATGTAAAAATGCAATGTTCAATGTATACTCCATAGCCTTATAAGCGAGCCTATTTTCATGGTACAATTAATTCACTGATTCCCTTAATACGTGGATGTAAGCATGCAATTTTTTAATTGATTAGTGATGTCAATGAGCAGAACCCATCCAACATCTGAATGAATTTAATCATCGAATTTAACCATGATAAATTATAAATGTAATTCGTTCTGCAATGAATTCTCTTTAATGGTAGGAGTTGGGATACTGACATAATTTTAGGTTTACTTGTGTTTTACTTGGAGTGTCAGCTTGTTATAGTTTTAGCTGCCAATAAAGGCTTGACACACAATCGAGTAAGTGAAATGCCACGATTAGAGTCCTTAGATTTACCCTCAGGGTCACCAAGGGACAGTCCTCCACCATCTCCTGCCACAATTGTCAGAGGACCACGATCTGTAACTTGGAGCATTCCTAGTCATAGTGCAAGGCCGTCCATCTCCCTACCTATCATTCGAATAGAGAAGGTAGATGAGTTTCAGTGCCAGATTAATTTTTATTTTTGTAGCTAAAATTCTTAAGTACCAATAGATAAAATCCTCTAAAACAAATTTTGTGTTTAGGCTGAAAGTATTAAAGATTTGGTTTCAAAAGACGATCCAAATGATCCTGAAATGTTAGACTGGAGGCGACTTCACTTGAGCAAAGCAAAACTGTCCGGAATCACAGAAATGGCTGCCGTAATGGCAGGATTCTCAGTTGTATGGATAAGTCCATATCATAAATCTTCCACTTGCAATAAAATTCTTCTTACACAAGTCATTTCGTTTTTGGTTAACTTTATCCCAGGTTGCTACAGTGGAGCTTCAAATCAATGACGACGCACATCCAGTTCTTTTAACGGCATTCACAGTAACGACAGCACTACTGGTATGTACTACCATGATGGCCATAATGATTTCAACTTGCATACTACCGCATATTCAAGTTGTAGCTGAAATGAGCCCTAATTCAAAAGCCAATGAGTCTCCTCACGATCTAATGATGTGGTACATTGATTTATCATGGGTCTTGGCTAATACTTTCTCCATCTTTCTTTTCACGCTGGATGTCATCATACTCTGCTGGATAAAATTCACTTACTTTTCAGGTGTGCAAATTTACTAGCTTACCTAATACAAAAACTTTATATAAGTACGTAATCCAAGGAAAGTCCAACTCAAAGCTACGCCTACGCAATGGGGCAATAAGAGATCAATAAATAAATTATACTTTCTCGTTACAGAAACTGCATCATGGTGTGCCACAATCATTTTGAGCTTTGTACTATTTGGGGTTGCGTTCTTTGGTATCGTTTTCTACAGAAGAATAGTAAAACAACAATATGTCCTCTCAGACCAAAAATATCAGGAGCTGGAAGAAATGAGGAGACAACTTGAGATTTCAGCAACGATTTTAAATGTGTAACATATGCATTTCCAAACAATGAAGATTGTCAGATGAGCACTTGAATAATTATTATGCTTTATTAATAAAGAATCCATTTTACATTAAGTAAATGAACATTATTTAATCCGCTTTATTTTATAGTGCAATAAATATTTTAAACATAGTTTTTCCTACACTTCTAAAAAACTTTAGCACTGTTAAACGTTTAATGCTAAACATGGTACGATGAGCGAGCTTCAATGGTTTACAGGATCTTTTAAACTTGCCCATAATCCTTGCTTCATCTCCCCAGTAGTGGTATTTCCATGAATTTAATGCACGACAGCTGTACAAGAACATGTGTCCAGCAAGTTCCAAGCAGGTACCCCACATTACTATTCCAAATACTACCCATCCACCTACAATATACCTGACGATTGGCTCCATTTGATGTCCATACTTTATCAGGGTTGCTCCCAAAAACCTGAAATTGAGATACAATAGCAGATTTTAACAATTTTCATTAATATACCGACATGACTGCACTCTGCAGTAGTAACTTGTATTTGGTACTCACGTCACCATTTTAAGTATTAACCAATTCATGGGATACAGCATCGCACTCCCATGTTCCAGATAAAGCTTGTGTAGAAGTTGTAAGCTTCTGTAAGTAATTTGCATATTATAGCCTGTCCTCAAAGTATGCAGAGTTCTGTATTTTTGCTTGCGCCCACATCGAATATCATCATTTAGAATGTGAGTCAATTGCAAGGTGATGGAGACCATGAACGTGGAAGAGAATCCAAGGCTGAGTGAAGTTACAAAGTAAATTGAACCATGAAACAATGCTGTCCAGATGATCACCGGCTTGTCATAAAATGCAGCTGGAATATAGTAATTGATATAGAACGGGCACACTCTAGCAAACTTTGCAAAATGTGCAGTTTCCAGCACTCCAATAAGAAAACAACTCCATCGCAGTAGTGTACAGGAAATATCAATGACTCGGTTAACTGGACATCGATTTGGGTTATACCTAGGCATGAAATTTTCTGTAAGGAAAGTAGGTAAAAACTTGTTAGTTAGAAAAATGAATGCTTCTATCATCAGTTTAAAAACAAAATTATGCAGTGATTGATTTCACATACTTTGGTAGCGATCAAAGAAAGTGACAGTTGCGTTGAACAAATAGCATACAAGATCAGGTTGTAGAGTAAATGAGCCCAGAGTGATGACCCAAATTGAGGAAACGACCCACCCAGCATAGGTTTGATTGAATGCATTAAAGTTTTTGGTTTTCTTCATGTACCAAAGACACCAAATCAAATACAGGTTGTTTAGAGCCAGAAACAACCACACACGGAGGGATTTCCGATGAGATCTATTATTTGTAAAAATTCTTCGTCGTTTCTCGTCCAATTGAAATGGTACTGCCCCTAGAGGGCAAGCTACCCAGTTGGCCCAAAAATAAAAGGCTTTGTAATATAAATCACTAAACATTTTTTATGTAGCTCTTGAGAATATACAATTCAACACATTACTTTCAACTTTTGAGTTTATAACTAGTCACAAGTGCGTTATTTTAAGGTATTTAATCAAACTATCACGTTTTACATATATTTATTAGCTAGACCAACAACTAACATCGATTTTGACTAGATAACACTGGACAACACACAAAAACTGGAGTAGACAATTACAGTAAATAGGACTACTATCAGGCTGTCTGCTGTCAAATCCTAATCGATATTTTTTAGATTTATGCTTTAGATATTAAGAGCTACTAGATACTCGTGTACAATTGCAATTGTCCCATGCCTTTCCCTATGTAGAGTTTAGATGGATTTAGATTTTAGATTGAAATGGATTTTTTTATAAGCAAGTGGTTTATGTATAGGAAATAGTTTTGATGGATGACTTGTATGAAATACTATTGACCATATGAATATTTAAGAAGCAAAGTCAAAAGTAACCTTCTGCAAGTCTGAAAAGTATGGTATGATGAAGATGGAAGTACTTTTTACATGGGAAGTTCGTATCCAATTCATTTAACATATATATCTAATATATTGTGTAATGCATAGTAAATAGTAGTGATTGATTTGGTAGATTTATACTAACTAAAACTTTCTCTATTTACATGCATATTAGATGACAACTTCATAAAAAATTCCATTTGTTTTTAAAAACAAGTATTCACTATTCATGAAATATGAAATCTTACTTTATACCTGTCATGTTAAATATGCTTTCAAACTCTTAGTTTTTCACTCAAGCACAAAACTACTGAAATTATAACATAAAATGAAACCTCTCGACATTGAAATGATGACACGTGGATGAAGGGCGTGACGTGACGTGCCTACACAGCACCTTGCATCGCAAGATGGTTGAGATTTGGGGCAAAATGATACAAGTCAAAATAATGAACTTTACTAACATAGACCCCAATTAGAGGTTATCGGAAGAGAAAGTTATCGATCATTTTTTGCTTTAAGCAAAAACTATTAATACTAAATATTTTTTTCATGCTTCATTCAACAGCAATCAATAAGTTCACAACGGATTCTAAAACGATTTTAAACAGTGTCAAGCGAGTAGTCTGAGTCGTAGTATACGCAAAGCCAATCCTCACAAACAAAGGCTCCAGCGAAAAGTGAGTGGCTTTGCCCATGCTACAACAACCTCCCAGCGTACTTTTAAAGGCTCCTAGGAACTCTTTAGAACTCTTTGTCATTTGATATGACATTGATAGGATAGCCCACATTGCCACAATTAGGATGATTATAACAGACACAACCATGCACATCACGATGACCCCAAGCTTTGACCCGAATTTTAATAAAATAAATAGGAAAATAATTAGATTAAACGAGCACGCAGCCAACACACAAGGGAAACTTTGATTGAGGAAGATAATGCTAAACAGACGATGATTTAATTGAAGCAACTTGTAGTTTTGGACGACTTGGGCTCGTTTCTGTTTGGTGCTGAACTCTTGGTGCAGGAGGCAACTCCTAAGTAAAATGGAAATATGAAGTAATTCCATAAAATTTTGAATAATTTCAAACAATTTGTTGATTGTGAATTAGTGACTTACATCATTCGCTTGCACCAAACCTTATTGCTATTTATACATGTAAAGAACATAATTGCTGAAACAGTAGATTGGATTAAATAGTGAGCAACAGTAAACCAATCCCACAGGTATAAGATGCTCCCCAAAACAATTGACGACACCCCAAATTTATGTCGCAAGTATGCATACAAGTTATTAAATTTGTCAACAAATAGCGTCTGGGGTATTCGTAGTAGAACTATCGATAATGCCATGTTGTAATAGGCAAGAACAAAGTATTCCAAACCGTCATGTTCTTTGCTTGACACCCACATCCAAGCCTCTAAATAATTTACAGATACATTTTTGAGGCATTACTTAGAATAATTTTCAATTTTACAGTCATGTTTCTTTATCAATCTTGAGTATTAGAAAGAGTAAACAGGTCTGTTAAAATTCTTACTAAATTTCTTGTTGGTATCCAGAATTCTATTAAGCAGGATGATAAGGTCATTCTCATAAACTGTAAATGTCGTAGTTATTATAAAATACAGTCCGAAACCCATTGGAACAACAAGTTCTTGAAGCAAAAATGCGGGAGGAGACTTATCAATTAGAGCTCTATAGAGCAATACTAAATTATGCACATTTCCAAAAAGGTTGTTGAAAAAGACACAAACATGCCAACGGATTCGGGCCTTAGACTGTACACTTTTGAATCTGCAAACGGTTGTGTCAAAGTAAATGGGAAGAACATATAACTTGTAAGAAAGGGCAAATAATTTTAGGAAAAACGTGAGAGTATATGAAGAAATCATGATCTCTTTGGTGAGCTTAAGTTGGTTACGTATTGCCTGACATTGGGAAAATGCGAATGTGAATGTTCAAAAGTTTGACATGAGACATGCAAGGATTTGTGAAGGAGAATGGAGAATCAATTCGCTGAATGGATTATACAACCACTTACTTCCCATTTTAACATTCATTAAAATAATGCTTACGAATTGTTAGTGGTTGGGAAACACAAAACGAAATCAATATAACCGAGACAAACTAGAAGCCTAACATTAAAAAATTAAACTACAAAGTTGTTTTGCTTCCTAATTCCTCCAAAAATTCCATTTTCACAATTATTTTTGAGCTACAATTTACAACGGCATTGTTTTCGAAAGGCTATAAACGAAATTCCTACACCGCACCGTTAACTCTGAAATAAGCGACCAGCAATCATGTTTAAAATCCACTCTAAATGTTTAAGTGCTCTCATTGTAAAAATATATTATGATTTATTACGGATCAACGGACCTTTCTGGAATTTTTATTTATTTATATGCTATTGTACATGTTTGATGTTTACAACATCATTAACAATCATTTTGAATCGTATCCTGGACCGATAACGTGTTAACAATATTTTTGTAGATTAAACTAATAGCTACCATTAAAACCATTATCCTTACTTATTTACACTATTCAATATATTATGTATTACAAACAAAACAAAGGCATCAATCAATTTGAGAGAACTATATTATAAACAAATATTAAAAGGTAAACAGGCAAATCATCTTTTATTAGTGCATGCCGATAATTTAGTAAGGCAAAATTCATGCATTTGTATTAACAATGAGGATACTTTTACATGTGAAAGTCCTATTGATTTTTCAATTAAAATATACAATTAAGTAAGCATGTAATCTTTCTATACCACAATTTTTCGGGCTGGTTGATTCATTCATGTCTTTAGAAAAATATACTGCACAAAGTTTTTAAAATACTGTCTACAATTGAAATACAAACAAAAGGTAGTTTTTACATTTTACAACAAATATCTAAATTCATACAAACGATCGAGTTGTTCGTTTGGATGGCATGCATATTCCATATTAAAATCCCAATGTTTCAATTACTTTGCAAAAACTAAGTAGGAAGTTGATATATAATTAGAGATTTTCTTTAAACTGCTTGAGCTTGAGGTTGAGCCTGGACCTCAATAAAAGAAAGTGGATGTAAAACATTATCTAAATCCGAAAGTGAATCTGAACTGTCTGATGATTCCTCCTCCGATACGATCTCCTCAGAACTGCTGCTATCACAAGGTTTCACAAATATCGTATGTAAATCTACTTTGCACAGCACCTGCTTTATCTTTTGTCTTGTTTGCAACTCCTCTGTCCAATCATCTAATGTTTGCTTAATAGCGGAATGCAAAATACTCCACTCTCTTACATCATCTCGTTGGAGCTCATCAGAATTAACTTGAATTTCGAGAAACTCTTCATCACTGTCTTCATCAAGGGTTGCTAAGGTTGGTACGCCGCCATCACAACAAACTGGAATTCCATCATACGTCATCCCTTCATGGCACAACTGCGCACGCATCAGGTTCCCCATAATACTTGGATCATACTGTTCGAGTGGAAAGCCTGATTGCATCAAATGCTCAAACCCAGGGGGCGGTTTTGCTGGATTAATTGGCATCCGAGGGCAGCTACAACTTGTCACGGGATAACTCCATGCTTGCTGACGTGCACAGTCACATTCTAACAATCCAATTTACATAATTCATTAAATATTATTAAGCCTTGCATAATATGCCGATAGTAATTGGTAATAAAATAAGTAATCCCTTACGATCTGTGTACATTGGTGTAAAATCTTCTGGAAATTGTGAGCCCTGGTCCTTTACCCTAGGTTCCGTTTTGCTTCCAAGGCCGTTTTCACTACTACTGTGATGGTCCTTAATTGCCTTGGGTCGTCTTAACTTTGGTGGCTTGTCTGAAGCAGTTCTAGATTTAGCGGTAGCGTCCTTCATAGTGCATTTAAAGGGGCTTTGCTGGGGATACTGAGACTTTCCATTTTCAACTGGCTTCGTAGGTTGTTGATTTGCAAAACACGACTTGTTGTTACTACAATTAGTACTGGCATCCACGAAATTCGGCATTTGTGCTCCATCCATCTGAGTTGTTGGCTGTACATTGACAGGTTGGTGTTGTTGGTGAGGATGATAACTTGCTGCTGTAGGAGGCATCATTTGAGTATTTGAATAGCCATGATGATGATGGTGATGTAAATGTTGTGGTGGTTGCTGCTGCTGCTGCATAGGTGGTCCAGAACGATTCACAAACGGCACCAATCTTGGTTGTTGATGCGATTGTGTCACTGTCGTCCCTCCATTTGTCATCATCGGCACCCCAATCATTCTCTGATGAACAACCGGTGCACTCTGAGGATGATGAGGGTGGTGTTGTTGATGAGAATGGAGCATCCCATGATGATGCATATACTGCTGGTACTGATGATAAGCTTGCTGATACGCCACAGCCTGAGAAGAATTGATCACCTTCGGGTGATGATGAGGATGAGGCGTTGCTCGGAAAGAATTGGCTGTTGCAACCGCTGCACGATGATGTTGTTGTTGATGTTGTTGCTGTTGCTGGGCATACTGTACAGCGGCGGCTGTAGCAGCAGACATTCCATGATTGTGATTGTTATAATCCAAATACGGCACACTTGCTGGCACCCCCTTGTTTGTCGTCACTGCAGATTGGTAGTAACTGCACACTGAAGCTGCGGAGTAATGGCTCATGTCTAAAGAAAGAACAATGAACTCACAACTACTATAATAACTTTACGTGTATTTATCAACTACAAACTATAAAAATATGCATGCAAAGTAAGCAAGACTACTGACAACAAAGATGGCAAAAAAAGAGGAAATTAAAAGTACACACCCAGAAATTAGAAGAGCAAACGTTAAATTTTTGCTGACCCATTTTTTTTAATCAACAACGCAAATTGCACAACACACATGATAGAAAAACTTGATAATTTTACAAATAGGCGAGCTTTCTTCCATGGGGATGGAAATGGAGACATGCCCTTGCCCTAAGACGACAAAAGTAGGCATTTTCTTACGGAGGGGCTCAATCGCCGGTGGTGAGGTCGTAGAGGTACTCTGGTCACTAGTCACCATCCCTTCGAACTTCATAATGGTCAGACAGAAATTGGAAATAATGCTATAACTCTAACTCTCTTGTCTTGTCACTTGTGTAATCAAGTCAGTCACACCTATTATCTAACTAGAAATAACGTGCCTCCTCCATTTACGACTAAACTGATCATTAAGCAACTACTCTACTTTTATTACTCCAAGAATGAGTGCAAGACATGACACTAAGGAAGGAGTAATGGAAGCTATAAAATATGACAAATCTGAAATGAATGGAATCGTGAGGGGATGACTCATGCAGATTTTTTAGGAGTCGTTAACCGAACAGATGACATGCCATATGACGGTGACACAAAGACACAAGTAGAAAAATGTGCATTCTCATGAACAAATGCTATATATTGACCACCCAATCCAATCCATTCTATCAGAACGTTACCTCCCTTGTTTAAGAAATGAGCAGGTTGGGGTTATCTGATACCAACAAAATATGAAGTGTCGTCTTTGTAAATATATTTGTAAACATTCAGCAGCTAGCAAATCCATTTGAGGAATGATATATTTGTGAGTGTTTTTAGGCACATGCATGAAAATCAAGTTGAGAGGTTTTAGTTAATTTATTGTCAATTGTGGTTTTGAAGGGCAGATAAGCATTAGTTGGTGATTATCATCTTTTAGCAGAAAACAATGAATACCAAGCGACTTGCTGGAGGTGGTTTTAAAAAGATAACTTTTGGTAAGATATCTTTGGCATCTTCTTCATCTTCCTCCACTACTACTCCAGCAGCAGCAGCAGCTGATGAAAGTGAAAAGAAAACTGAAGAAAGTGAGGTGGTGGAGGAACCAAAGGAGCAGCAGTTGAAAGATCAGGTTGAAGAAAACGAAGAAGATGATGGCAACCGTGGAGGATTTGGGTTTGGCTCGTTTACATGGGATAAGGCCAAAGGTGAAAGTGGGACAGAGACGGAAGAAGGAGGTGGAGGTGAAAGTGAGCAAAAGGAAGAGGTTGTTGTTGATGAAGCGGATGAGGAAATGAAAAAGATGATGGGCTTTAGTGATTTTGGTACCTCAAAGAAACCTGAGCAGCAAAAGTCAGCCAGAAAATTTAGTGTGAAAGAGTTGATGGAACAGATTAAAAGCTCGAAGCAAACTGTGAAAAGTGGCACGGATACGAAAATTGAGGTGGATATGGAGGGTATTAACATTCATGAAAAGAAGAAGACTGATATTACTAAGGTATGCAAATTGTATGATGGGTTTGATAACATTACCAGATAATCTTTGTGATTTTGATGGTTTGTGACTTTGCTTTTTAAACGCCATAGAAGAAGGACTCAGATGAGGTGGTGGAGGAGGATAGTAGTGACGACGACGACGATGATGAGGTCGTTGGTCCGATGCCGCCGCCACCTGCAGATCCTGGTAAGAATAGGATAAAGTCATCTAAGAGGAAATCCAAAGACAGTGATGATGACGATGAAGAAAGCGATAGTTCCAGTGAGGAGGATGATGATGAGGACGACGATGTCGTTAGTAGGTTAGTCCTGATAAGTTTTAGATAATCATCTGACCAAAAATCTAAAAAAAAATAATTATCGATTAACACACTTTATCGAATTTTTATAGTGGTTCAGAAGATGAAGAAGACAGAACTCGCTTATTCCCACTTACCGAACAGCTAACTATGGAACACGGTAATCAACCAGTGACTGCGATGACGGTAGATCCCCCAGGTGGAAGATTTGCTACGGGTTCAATAGATTACGATGTTAAGTTATGGGATTTCACTGGTCTTAAAAACAGACATGCTTTTCGTGCAATGAGACCGTGTGAATGCCATCCAATAAGACATTTAAGCTATTCGTCAAGTGGAGATGCTTTACTTGTAGTGTCTGGAAATGCACAGGTAAATAGAATATATATACTGAAACTTATGTGAACCGAGTTGACAAGACGAAATAGTAAGACAACAAGACAAGCAAACCCTGATCTAACTGGAATTCTTAAGATTTGTCATGCTGTTTCAATGCTGCTGTCTACGAACGATTTTTTCGTTTCAACTTGTTCGTGAATTCTTACGTTATGTTAAAAACTTTTTGCATCAGAAAATGCACAACCTTTGACTTGCAAAACATTTCGTCTTTCTTCGACGGTGTGTAACCGTCCAAGTAACAATTGATTATGTAACCTATTATTTCTTGTTTTATCTAGGCAAAAGTGATGGATCGTGATGGCTCAGAATTGTTAGAATGCGTGAAGGGAGATCAATATATTGTTGATATGGCCAAAACAAAGGGACATGTGGCTTCTTTAACTGGGGGACAATTTAATCCTAAACAACGTGAATCATTTATTACATCATCTGATGACGGGTAAAAAGCTTCAGTCCCTGATCTCTGATGATTAGTTTTTAAATAATTCTATAAATTGTATAATTGGTCCAACTTTTTTGATTAATTTTTTTTATTTTATTGTCATTGTAGTACTGTGAGAGTATGGGATGTGAATAATCCGAGACATCACAAAACTGTTGTAAAACTTCGCAACAGCAAGGGTGGAAAGAGTCGAGCAACAGCATGCTGTTTTTCCAGAGATGGAAATTGTTTCATGGGTGCTGGAACCGATGGAACTATTTTTATGTGGGATATGAGACGACCTTTAGTTTTACCTACGGCAACTATCAGAAATGCGCATACTGCAAATACAGATACATTTTGTGTAGTATACTCCAACTCTGGTCTCCAAGTTGCATCCAGGGGTGAGGACGCTGTTGTAAACATTTGGGATACAAGAAATTGGAAGAAAACCTTGTGGAAATCAGATCAACACCCCGCAAAATATGCAACGTAAGAACTATTTACATTTTATTTATCAAAAACTAGGCTGACCCAAAGAAATCCAGGCATAAAATGTTTCATCAAAACTTTAAACTCTTTTTTCTTTCAGTTCGGATCTATCATTCAGTCCAGATGATCGTCACCTTCTTATTCCATCACTTCCTCCTGGATTAACTGGGCGAGAAAAGACGGAATCAATAACTCATTCGATATTATACTTTCTGTCTACCGAGGACTATACCTTCACAAAAGAAATGAAATTCGAAAATCAAATTCTTATAAGGAGTGCGTGGCATCACAGGATAAATCAAATATTCCTGTCGTCTGCTTCGGGAACCTTTTCAATTTTGTATGACTTGAGTAAATCAAACAGAGGAGCTCTTCTTGTGCATGGTTCCAAGCCAAAGAAACAACGAGCTACTGTAGTGACTGAAGACTTTTCTGGCAAAATTATTATTACTCCCAGTTCATTGCCAATGTTTAAAGGGGATAAGCCAAGGAATCCCAAACGAGAAGAAATTAAAGCCAGGTGAGCAGCAAAGAATTAAACGTCTTTCTTTTGAGAAAAAAATTAATATATAGGAGTAGTTTAAATTTCAAACAAAATCTGTAAACTTTTTAGAATGGATCCAGTAAAATCTAGAAGACCTGATTTACCCATAACGGCCGGTTCTGGTGGACGCGTTGTTTCTGGTGGTTCAACGTTAAGTTCCTATGTCATCAGAAGTATTGGAATGCAAAAGTCTGTAAAAGATGACATGGATCCTCGTGAAGCAATTTTGAGATATGCAAAGGAAGCTGAGGAAAATCCAATATGGGTTACTCCAGCATATAAACAGTGAGCTAATTTGACATACATCTAGTGTTTTGTTCATATAAAGGTTTTTAATTATCATAATAAACTTGGACTTTTTAGAACCCAGCCAAAAACCATCTTTCACAAAGACGAGGAAGATGATGCCCCAGACCCAAAGAAGCAAAAAATGGTTTAACTATCCATGAATCAATTAACATTAATTGTGTTTTGAAAGAGTTTACAATGTTTTATCCATGCGTGGTGGATTTTTAAAGATCAGTACGTTTAATTAAGATGTTTTCTTATCGAGGATAAATATATTTTGTTTTGTTTTACATCATACTGAGAGTTGAAACAGAATGTAGCTCTATAACTAATTCATGTACATAGATATTGCACCCGTATTGTCTAATCAATTTTTCAGGTTAGAATCCATCATTAATCAAATCAGTTCATCAAATATTAATAACGACATTTGCGACAATAACCGAATAAGATTTTATGAATTGTCAACCATCATCATCATTGTTGCAGCTATGTATATATATATCTTATTGACTCCTTGACTGTTCACCGTAAATGATACATCATAAAACAACCATAATATGAACTTGCAATAACCGAAACTTTTATGCGCAGTTATTAAATTATTCAGCGTGTAATGTTATGTTGAATTATGTTAAGATAAGCATGTAAAATGTGTAGAAAGAAACAAGATTGTATTTAGGCTAAGGCTATGTGCATGGGGAAGATGATACATTATTTCTTCGGGGCCAGAGGATGAACTCACCACTCGGTACTCCGTCGGTCAAAAATCCAACTTGGCATCTCACTTATCGTCATTCCGTGTCTGTAACATGGAATTGGAATAAGTGGAAGTTAGAAGTGGAGGAGGAGATGCGAGAATGGCACATTTATGGATACGTTACGTACATAATAATGTTATCATGAATGAATGAATGAGTAGTAGTATTAAAATATACCAACCGCATGGAGATTGATACAATGTTATATGTTACTACTACCAAAAAGCGTGTTCACATTTCGATAGAGCGGTGAAAATTTTATGTACAACTTTATGCATAGTAGCCAGTAGGCAGGCGCATCGTTTTTAGCCGGCCGCAGTATTTTATGTGTTTTGAAGCTAGCCGATTGCTGGTGTGTGGTAACGTACGCTAGTAAGTACGTCTTGCATTGCAACGTACCTTTAGTAACATTCTGCAACAATACACTAAAAAAAGTGTTTTTGTTCCTAAAAAGTAAACGCTTACTCAGCATTTGATGATACCTTGCATGCATGTAAACGGTACGGCTACGTCTACATCATGAATGGAAATGAGTTTAAGGCATAAAAACCAATGCTGAAAGAAAGACGCAATCTCGCATGTAGCGTCAGCGAATCCTTGATCCATATCCTTAAATGAACGTTAGTACGGGTGTGCATATTGTGAACTACCTATGATTCTGAATTGAGAAGAGTAGTAGTGTATCCTGAAAGCATGCATGATGCCTAATGCCTAGGGTTCTCTAAAAGTCTTGCTTCCGTGCATAGTGCATGATACGATACAAACACTTTACGGTATCAACTTTTATTGTTTTTTTTGTGTTCTGTCTGTGCGGTGGTCGTCGTTCTTACTACTTTTATACAATACTTGTCTCCTTTTCTGAGAATCCGTGTGTAGTTTTGTAAGTAAGCTCGTAGTAGTTGGACTAGTTCCTCAACATTGGATTGGATAGGTATACATACATACCTAAAAAATATTCGTTTCGCTATGTATGTTATATATAAAAACCTTTTCATTTCATATTATATTGCATACGTATAGATTATAGAGCTTGTAGAGTTTAGGATACTTTTTCTATATGGATGGTTTACTAGGATTCTATGAATTATATGGTTATATGGTTTGGAGGAGTACGTATTGTTCGTTGAAGGACCCCTTTAGCCTTCGTTCTGTCGTCCCGTGTTGGTGGTGGACCTGATGAAATTATTTCCGTGGTTCTTTCTGTAGTCTCTCTCTATAGCGCTAAGTTTTGCTATATATATTTTATGCGAGGTTGACTCCACACTCTCCACTACTTCACAACCACTACTATACTTCTCTGCCTCTTGTAGTGTAAATATATATATAATAATATTATGTAGGGATTTTCGTTTTTGACTTGGTTTTTTAAGGAATATCATCAATAGGTGTAGAGTTTGTATATAGCATGGTAGCCTCTGAAAATGCGCCAAATAAATGTCGGGAACCTCCACTAGTTGAGGTCAAAATTGGCCAGCTGACTTGACTGCGTAGGTCAACAACTGCGACTGACTAAAATTGAAAGATAAGATAGCGCAATAATAAGTTTTCTGCGCTTGAAGGTGGTGTGTGCCTTGATTTCCATAATAAAGTTTCTTTCGCCGTGTAACGCATCCGAGGTAATAAAAAAAATTATCAATTTTCTTCCGGTCGTGCTACTTTTTACTAAATTAATAAAAAAAAATTGCCAGCTTTAACCAAATTTTTCTTTCTATATTGCATGCAGCAAAGATAATAAATGCATTATCAATCATGGGTTCTACTAGTTGATGATGGCCCATTTTGCTTATAATCGTGAAAAAGTGGAAATTGTGCAGGTTAAAATGAAACGATCATTCATAACTGAGGAAGTTGCATGTGTTACGCACTTCGATTTATCAAACATGCTTCATTCATGTCAAATCACATGTGGACAGTGCAGTTGTTGTAACTGTCTTAAATAATTAATGCATGTGTTCCAATGAGCTTGCAAAAAAAACATGACATTGGTAATAAATACACTTGACACTACTAGTAATTAAATAGGCTTTGGCAAGCCAATCATCACTCGTGAATTTTCTGATTGAAAATTTTCAAATGCTTTTTGTTTTTGGCGGATACTAGGAGTTCAGTGACCTAAAGTGTTATTATTATTTTGGTAGGTCCCTAGGAGCGTCTTCGGCATCCAATCATGAGATGCGACCAGTTTCCGGAGAAGATTTAGTTACTGCTGCCCTTCAGTCTTCATTGGCTCGGGCACAGAAAAACTACAAGTTATCTAATCATAAGAAACTCTCTCGAGGAGAAAGTTTGAAAACAAAACAATCCGGAAACGGATTAGGAGTTCTTGGAGGGAAAGCGCAGGCGTTGAAGTTTCAAAGCGAGTTTGATTTGTGGGTAGAACAGGCAACTGAGTTCTCGTTCGTTTCAGAAGGCTACAAAAATGGAGCAGCAGTTCCAGAAAATATTGAGTGTTTAAACTCAAACTACTTTCCAGGAAGGAAATCAAAACTAAAGAAAAAATCTGCCCCGGTGGTGGAGACTACTGCGTTGATTAAGAGGAACGGTGAAAGCACTACTACTGGGTTCACCACCACTGAAAGTTTGGAGTCTGACGGGAAGAGTAAGCCACGTGATCGTGAAACGATTTTGAAAGGGAAAGACAAATTAAAGACTGCTACAGGGCTAGAGAATTCTTTTGAAATATTTCAAAAGCTCAAAGAAAGTAGAAAGGGTAAGAGAAAGTTGCTAAAGTTAAAGAAAAAGTTGCTGAAAAAAGGACATTCAGTGGAGGAAGCTGAGATTTTGATCCAACAAAGTCCAGGCAGCAGCAGTGGTGGTGCTATTCAAAAACAATTGGAATTACAACAGTCTGTGAAAAAGACAGGCAGGGAAGAGTCCTTATTAAAACAGCAACAATCAGGAAAGAATAAGCGTCCAAAAATGAAAGATTTGGTGGAAAATGGAGAGTCTTCATCATCCAACAGCGTGTCCGGTTCAGGTCCCACAACCCCGCCTTCACGAGCACCCGCCTCTACTTCCCAAGCGGTGAATGGAGGCTGTAGTAGTGCAAGTAGCGGTTATAGTAGTGGTTCAAGTACCGGTAGTAATAACGGCAGCCAAGCCAGCCAAGGCCATCAGTTGCCAAAGCCTAAAAAGGTTTTGTATCCTCGGGAGAAAATTATTCCGGGGTATATTGATAAGCTTCCTGTTGGTGCTGGTTTTTACAATATGGGGAATAGCTGTTACTTAAATGCATCACTTCAAGCAGTGTTCCATATTCCAGCCTTTATTAATTGGCTTAGACTGGATGGGGATCACAGGAAACAGTGTCAAGATAACAGTAAGCGGACAATGGAAGACAGATCATGGAGAGATTATAAATAATTATACTGTAATCAATTTTCATTCACTATGATTCATTTTTGTGTGTAGATAATTGCATTATTTGTGCAATGAAGAAGACTTTAGATTCTGCAATGCCTCGGCAGAGTCCAGCCCCCTCTGCTATCAGACCAGTTGAAATCATCAATCGTCTCAGATGTATGTTTGTTTCAATTTTGACTTATCAATTTGGTAATAATTTCAGCTTTTTAAAAATGTTTTTAATTTCTTTTAGCTATTTGTCGTCATTTTTCACACGGTCGGCAGGAAGATGCACACGAGTTTCTGAGGTACTTGTTTGAATCAATGGAAAGATCCTACTTGTCTGCTATCAATGGTTTGCGCTTAGATAATCGGACAAAGGAAACAAATCCACTAGGTCAGATTTTCGGAGGATATCTTAGAACAGAAGGTTTGTTTAACTGTTACTTTTATCAAGTTTCACACTGTTTTAGTAACCTAAAGTTATTTATGATATGATATTGTTTCCTGATTTCTTTAGTGACGTGTTTAAGGTGTCACTATGTCTCCACAACATTCCAGCCCACGGCCGAGCTTCAGTTAGATATTCGTCATGTAACTACTTTAGAAGATGCAATTATGAATCATTTTAAAAAGGAAAGGTTAGTGTCAAGTTAGCATTCAATACAATTTATGTGTCGCAAATGTGTTTTTGTATTAATTGTTGTAACCAATTTTTTTTCGTAGGCTCGATAACAATGACTACAAATGTGAAAAGTGCCGCACCATCAGCCAAGCGACAAAACAGTTTTCACTAGAAGTACCCCCTGTTGTTTTATGTCTTCAACTGAAGCGTTTCACCCTATACGGAACCAAAATTGCCAAAAGAATCCATTGTAATCGATTGTTGAATATGTCCAAATATATGCATAAATCAAAGCAAGTAAATGGATTTTCAGTAAGTCTACTACACTTTGTACTATGTAATATTTAGACATCATCATCAACAACTAAGAACTTTTAATAAATTTTTTTTATTTCTATCTGTTTCAGGATCTGCGTTATCGTTTAGTGGCATTAGTTACACATTTAGGTTCGTCTCCAAATTGTGGCCATTACACTGCAATTGCAGAAGCAGCCAATGGTGGTTTCTACCAATTTGACGATTCCTACGTTCATCAAGTAACAGTTTCTAATGCCTTAAATAATGACGCGTACGTTATAATTTACGAAATGGACAAACGAACCCACAAATCTCCTGAAGCCTCCTCCTCAACATCATCATCTTCCTCTGGTTTTTCGACGAATATGTCAAATTTATTACCATCAAGTACTGTCACTTCGTCGTCCAGCTCTTCTAATACGCCAACAACTTTGTTTCCAAAAAAGTTGCCTTCAACCCCAATCCCCAAAGTTTCTTCAAATTTTCAGCCCAAATTCAGTAGTACGGACGGCCATGAACCGAAAAAAGATGGTACGTCCAATGGTAGTACAGTATCATCTTCTGAAAAGGTTAATGGCAACAACGGTAACAATATTGCAAACGGAACAAAGGGATTAAGTTTAGACAGAAAGCTTGTTTCGTTCGGCATCTCTTCAAATGGAACTTCCCCTAAGAAAATTAACATATTAAAACCCGGCGCATCTTTAACAAATTCATCAAAGTTGGTTATACAATCGAATGGAAATTGTGCTAATAACAATTCGACGACCCCGTCATCTTCCACCCTATCTAAAGAAAAATCTGATCAAGCGATTAAACTCGTACCATATAACGATGATGAAGAAAGTGATAAGGATGACGGACGGGTGCTATCAAACGATAAAAGACTGAAATCCCCTGAAAAACAATCACCCGCTAGAGCCCCAGAACTGCCTGTTACACCGCCTAAGAGTCCGAAATCTGCCAATTGTTCACCACCCATAGAGACCAAAGCATCCACTCAAGTAGAAAATGTCACTGTCAAAGGAAACTCTTCGCCAAAACCTTCTGCAGAGTCAGTGGGTCCATCAAAATCAGAAAATAATGTTCCAAAAGACTGTGCAAAGCGGAAAGCTCCATCAGAAGAAGATACACCAAGGAAATCACGTCCTCAGCGTAGAAGAAGATCTTCTTCATCTACATCCTCAACGTCATCTAATTCCAGTACCAATAGCTCAGATACTAAGTGTAAAAAAAGTAATGAAAGCAAGAGAAAACGGGGAGAATTCTCAAGATCTTCAGAAAGAAAGTCAACGTCGTCTCACCATTCTTCTGATTCCCGACGAGAAAGAGATAGTAATAACAGGGAAAGTTATAGTCAAGAGAGGGATAGAGAAAGGAGAAGGGATCGCAATCCAAGTCCAAGCCCAAGTGGTGATGCTGAAAAGGACAAGCGCGATTCCAGCAATGATAGAAAACGTTCAGAGAGTTCTGCTACTATTGGAGGCAGTTTTGATGTGTCACGCCTAAAGCCTGAAAATTCTAGTAAGTAATGTGGTTTTGGTTATTATTACAACAGGATTTTCTATTTCTAAGATCCATATATTAGATGTATTCCATTATTCTCCATTTATAGTTTAACACATATGATGATTAGTTGTAGGATGGGATGGAAAGCAAAGTCACTTATCTCGGTCAATGGAGGAGGATCGAAAAAGGTCGAACGATAAAAGTTTGGATGAGGATTATGATGATGAGTTTGACCAAGGACGGGTAAGAGACATTGACAGTATTATAATTATTCTAAACAAAGTTATTCTGTGTGCTTTCTGAATGTTCAATTCAATATAATCTTATTTTTTGTTGACAGACTAAAAAAGTAAGAAGATCGCGATCTCTTCCTCGAGAATCAGAAAGTTATATGGGTAACAGGTTTCAAAATGTTGAAGATAGAAAGAAGCAGGTGGAAGCTTGGAGTAGTGTTATGAACATTGGGTCCAAAAGCAATGGAAATAGTGCTGGAACCAGCTCAGATTCTAAAAGTTGGACAAATGAAGACGATTCCTCTCGCCACCGAAAGAGTTTTACTCCTAGACCAGGAAGTAGTAGCAGCATTGGTATTGGATCAAGACCTCGCCATTCCAGTTCTCACTCTAGTTCGAATTATCAGAGAAATCATGGGCGAAGTCCTTATAGAAATGGTCATCATAATAATAATAGTAATGGTGGAAACCATTACAGAAGTCAGCACCATTATAATAATAACAACAACAGTAACAGCAACAAACATTGGAACAGTAATAACGACAGGAATCGCCACTAATTTAATCCGTTTACAATGTAAGTAAGAAGGGCTCCGTATAAAATGCATAATATGCAATTCTGCATGATATTTCCATTTTGAGGAATCAGTGTCCGCATCGTAAAAAATCGTAATCAATCCCGTTAATTAATTGATGAATCACTCGTACCATGATTGGGATATTATTACTGTTACAATATTTAATATGATGAGATGACTGATTTTTAGTGATAGATGTGTATCTCCAGAGACTTGTTTAGATATACTATTGTATGTACTACATTCAATTTATGACACGTTTTGAGTTTAAACGCGAATGAAACGCAAAATGTGTCTTTATATATACTATTACTACTGTACTGCTGAAGGTTTAAGTTTAATATTAAAAACAACTTTTTTTTTCTTTGTGTAGCGTTTAACGCCTGATGCGCTTACGATTTCCGTGTACATTTTAAGAACGACGAATAATTCATTATGTAATTAATAATGGGAATTGGACACTACTCAAAATTCACTTTACAAAATCTGTATGAGTATAACTTTGAATGAACTATGTACCACAAAAATTGTCTGGTAGACACAAAATTTGTAGAATCGTAAGCATGTCAGAAAACATTATGGTTATGACTTTTTAATGTTGAATTAATAAATACAATGATACACCAATTCCGAAAGAAAGTTCTTAATTACGGGCTTACTCATCATCAACTCAAGAATGAAAAATAATAATAATAGTATGCTTAACTCGTAATTTCTAATGCAGTGTAGCATATGATAACATCCGTTTACTCGTCATCACATGGATTCAACAAAATTAGGAAAGGTAACATACAAGCATAACATAACATGGGCACAGTACGGTTTTGTTCGTTTTAAAAGTTTGTAAACTTATTTTTTCAGTCAGCAGACTCGTATTTTTTTAATAATTAATCTAACATATTATGAAGAATAAAATGGTGAGAATTAAAAAGGATTCGCTTGCCCATATTCAATATTACCTGCTGAAGATTAATGTTGTTAAAATACAAAAGCCTATTATCATTAGGTTAAGAATTATTGAGATTTAGGAAGGTCCTACTCCAGAAGCACCAGCCATTTGTCGTGCTTGCATTTCCAATGCACTTAAGATATCTCTTTGCGCTGTTACTTCCTTCGTTACAATCTCTACCACATCTGAATTTCTTTTCCTGGAAAGGTAGAAATTGCTTATAAAACTCTCCACTCCAGTGACCAACAAAATGCTCATGATATAATTATTAATTTGATAATAATAAACAAACACTCACAATTCCGCTTTAATAAAATCAATTCGGCGATTTACATTCGTTTTAGCATCATCAACCGTCTGCGGCACCATCACAGGTCCAACTAGTTTGAAGACTCGAGCATCTTCACGGGTTATATCTAACTCATCCTTGACCATTTGATTTTCATTCAGTTGAGTTTCCAGCGTTTGGCTTTGAGTCACTAGTTTGTTCAGTTCTGAAATAGTTACAACAGAATTAGCAATACTCTTCAAACTATGTAGTACACTTCACTACATCGTGAGAAACAGTTTGCATCAGCATGAATATGAATGATTGCAAAAGATCAATTAACGATAACAGATAAGTACTTACTTTTATTAAGACCAGCGTACTTTTCCGCCTCACCCTGGAACTTTTTCTGGAATTCTTCACTCTTGGCAGCCATTTTACACAATGAAAGAGTTTAAAATGGTACAACTACCAATAAAAGATTTTGAATGACAGTTTTTTCTTCAAAATTTGAAAATTATTTTACTACTATTCAGTGTGCTGCTCGTAAATGTTTTTACTTTTCTCCCTATCTCCCAACAAAGCAAGAAGGCATACTGTTTGGATTTCGCGAGATGTGAGACAAACTCTTTCCTCTCTATGCATATAATACACAAGTGTGATAAAGAAGGGGACCCATATAAAAGCCAAGTTTGGTATGAAGTTTTTTTAGCTTTCAAGACAAAAATGATGATGTGACAGAATTGGGGCAATCAATGATTCCAGACTATTTTTGCTTGGAGAAGCTAAAAAATAACAAGCTCACTTCGTGATAGAATTGTGGTAGAAAGAAACAGTGGAGTTTTATGAAACGAGGAAGGAATTGATTTTTATGGTGGAATTGAATCATTTTACAAGAGAAAGTAATTGGAAATGTAAATTGTCGATGCTTTATTTAACTCAATCAGCAATCAAGGATATTTTCACCTATTTGACAATAATTTCAGTACTAATTTGTTAGTTACATAATATACATTCACATTATTACATATAAGTAGTAGTAGATTCATTACGTGATTCTCAATTTCTTAAACTTTTGACTTTTTCATTTTCATAGCATTTATTATTATTTATAGACTAAAGTAAATATTTCAGTTGCTGACACCAGTCATTGCACCAATCATCATATTGCTTTGATATTTCAGATTAATTTTCCAATCATTCAGTTTTGATCATGAATTTTGCATTAATACAGTTCGACTTCGTAACACTGACTCGATAATAATAATTTTTATCATTATTATTCTTGACGCTTGTATATTGACAACATGAATTTAGCATACTCCATAATGCCCGCAAAGACACTTTCACCAATCTTTTGAATTCTTTAAATGTTTTTTTAGTACAAACTTTCAAGTCTTTTTTCATACGAAAGATAAAGGAAGAGATTTGAGAAGGAAATTTATGGGATGAACGTGGAGATAAGTAGTATGTGGCTGTAATTTTGAATGGGGAACTTGGGAAAGGGTACTTTTTCAGGATTTTCAGGATTAAACTTGGGAATATGATGATAAGGTTTGTTGAGGTATCATCTATCAAATACATATTCTAATTTCTAATAATGTAATATTCGTTATACTTAAATACGTATAATAATGTTCTTGAGAAGGTATTAGATGTGTATATTTGCATTATGTAGTGTTAATACTAATATTTTGTTAACATTACACATCTTGCTTCAAATGGACATCATATTATTGGTATATACTTAAAATACATCTAAATCTAAATGTTTAGTCTACATCTTAAATGTTAAACAACATGAATCATCCAAAATATAATGATTACACGTGAAACTTGTATTTGTCTCAATGTACCCCTACATTTATAAAGTGATACCTAGTGGAAAGTGTAACTGTTTCCAAAACCGATTTCCAACCAATATAAATAAAATATATTCACATAAATATAAACATGAGCTTTACCAGACAACAGTTGACAGTACAATATATAATCAAGACTAAAAGTGAAGTAGGTTTGCACTGAATAATAGCAAAGAATAAGGATCCACGTATTCAGACTGAACTGTATATAATTTATTACTCTACTTTTGTCGTGGTAAAAATGACTTGGCACATAAATGACGTGAATTTTTGCATTCTTGCATGCATAAGCCCACAAAAAAAACAGTGAAAAGAAATGAAAAGACAACACAATGTAATATAAAATATTGGTTCGAGAGGAGTTCACACAGCCAAGTAACAAGATTTGAAATGCTAGCAAATTAACTTTTAAAACTTTCTTCCCTATTGCCTTTGGGTAATGCTTAAATAAAATCTTATGTTGTTTGTGGTATGTATATGCATATTAAAAATTACAATTGCCATAATATTACGTAGAAAAAAGCACTTTAGCACCTTTACAACTTTGATAAGGCAATCATAAATAGCATTCATTAAACTAATGGCGTTTAGTAGCTAATTAAGTTAGCATTTCAGTAAATAGCAAAAAGCGGACTTTCTCCGCAGTGGTGCGGTCAACGGTACAAAGTAGTTTAGATTATAGATACCAAAATATTCTGAGGAAAACGAAAAAAATTGGAAAACTCGACACTATTGACTATCGACTTCCTACGCTTTTATAACGTAGACATTATTGATCGTAACATTCGTAACGTATTTTTTATTGACAATTTGTATACCGAATAATTTATGGCAGTTGGCATATTCTGGAATTGTAAATGGAAGTCTTGAATTATCTAAAGGTGCAGAGTCATGTAAGAGACAAGCAGGCAGTTTTTTTCAAAATGATTTGCAAATGTAGCCACCACACGCAAGACTTTATCGCATGGATCGGTGGTTTATTTTGTTGGATATATTTTGTGTACTGCCAATGAAAGTGAATACGTTGCAGTATAATGATTATGTTTCATTCATAAACAACTTGATTGGATGATAAATTGTCACAGTTCATTATGGTTTTTAAATACGTAGTTAGCTAACTGTGTGGGTAGGTAAAGTAGGTATGTATGAGGTAGAGGTACATAATGTCTGATGTGATAATGTAAGAATAATATGCAGGTATAACACATTTGTTTCGGAAATACTCATTTTCATTATTATACTGTCTGAAATAATAATCTGAACCACAGATTCTAATAACACTTTAGCTGGCCATGATTTCCATAGTTTTTATATTGCAGCCATGCTTTGATAAGGCATCTTATCCTGGCCATGAATATGTATATACCTTTATATCTATAGCGTTCCTATAGTTTTATATGCCTTATAGTGATTTTTAAAACGGGATGCATTAAACTTGCGGAACTACTTAGCTAAATAAATTACAGTTCAAACTGAAACTGCCGTACATACTAAAACTTTCACAGAAACTAAAACCCTACACATACTAAAACTCCAGTGAATGCTAAATATTATTCACTTGAGTTTTAGTATTTTTGGGAGTTTTAGTATTTTTGGGAGTTTTAGTATTCATTGGAGTTATAGTATTCACTTGAGTTGTAGTATGTGTGTGAGTTTTAGTCTTCACTTATATTTTAGTATATATGGAACTTTTAGTACTCACATGTGTTTTAGTATATATGGAACTTTTAGTACTCACATGTGTTTTAGTATATATGGAACTTTTAGTACTCACATGTGTTTTAGTATATATGGAACTTTTAGTACTCACATGTGTTTTAGTATATATGGAACTTTTAGTACTCACATGTGTTTTAGTATATATGGAACTTTTAGTACTCACATGTGTTTTAGTATATATGGAACTTTTAGTACTCACATGTGTTTTAGTATATATGGAACTTTTAGTACTCACATGTGTTTTAGTATATATGGAACTTTTAGTACTCACATGTGTTTTAGTATATATGGAACTTTTAGTACTCACATGTGTTTTAGTATATATGGAACTTTTAGTACTCACATGTGTTTTAGTATATATGGAACTTTTAGTACTCACATGTGTTTTAGTATATATGCGACTTTTAGTACTCACCAGTGTTGGCCACTATAACTAAGAATATAACTATAAGTACACCTCTAGTTAGTTTTAGTCCGCATACAACTAGAACTACTTCAGTCAATCAGAGAATGAATATGACTACAACTAAAAGTAACTGAGACTACAACTATGAATACAACTAAAACACCTTGTGAATACAACGTTTTAGTTGTAGTTGTAGTCAGGCACGCATATAAATAGAACGCACAATGCGCATGCATAAGAAAGCCTGAAGCCTTGCTCACGGTTGCTTATCCATATACTTGTATAGCTTATGCATATAGGTTTACTTGTAAGTTACAAGTATTGAAGTGATGATGGAAGGTGATTGCTTTTTCTATCAACATCCAGGCATTTTCATTTGCATAATTTGAATAAGGCTCATCAAAAAATATTCAAATTTTTTATGCAGTTTTGCTTAAATGGTTTGTACATACTAGCTTATATGCAAAAAGGTTAAAATTACATTTTTCTTGCAAAAATTTCATATCGATGCTTAAAATTACCAAATACTGACATCAAACTGACGTTTGAATTTAACAATTCTATTTTTTGGTTCATAAAATTTGTCCCGGTTTATATCTTGAAAATCGTGTCTTGATTTCAAGTTTGAATAACGTTTGAAAAGAACAATTATTGAATTTATAATTTTTCTTGTATGAGACTACAACTACTGACTATAACTATAACTACTAGAAGCAGGAATAGAATATAACTAGAACGTTAAATAAAATATGGGAATAGAATATAACTACAACGTTAAATAAAATATGGGAATAGAATATAACTACAACTACAACACCAAATGAAACTAAGGAATAGAATATAACTACAACTACAACACCAAATGAAACTAAGGAATAGAATATAGCTATAACTACAACACCAAATGAAACTAAGGAATAGAATATAACTATAACTACAACACCAAATGAAACTAAGGAATAGAATATAACTATAACTACAACACCAAATGAAACTAAGGAATAGAATATAGCTATAACTACAACACCAAATGAAACTATGGAATAGAATATAGCTATAACTACAACACCAAATGAAACTAAGGAATAGAATATAGCTATAACTACAACTAAAACATTCTAGTCGCCAACACTGGTACTCACATGTGTTTTAGTACACATGGGACTTTAAGTCCTCACATGTGTTTTAGTATACATGGAACTTTTAGTACTCACATGTGTTTTAGTGTATATGGAACTTTAAGTACTCACATGTGTTTAGTATACATTCAGCTTCTCTGGTATTTTTTAGTTCTTCAGAAAATGTGTTTCCCACACATGACCAGTCTAACGGCTTTAGATTAAAGTTGGGGTATACTCGCTCATTGTAATTCGAATCGCTCATTTAAGGCCGTTGGACGGACAGACGTTGGGGCATATTCATTAATTCGAAGTAAATATCGTTAAAAACTAAAAAAATGAATATTTTAATCAATTTCGAGTTACGGACGGACAAACAAAGTCATTGTGTGATTTTTTTAATTCACTCCATGCCAACTGTCATGCATGCAATTGAATTACATACGTTTGTATGATGATCATGATGACCATAAACCCCTTCAGAAGATCCGGAATATCTTCGAAAGGAAAAGTTACCCGAAAACCAAACTACTGTCATTTGAAAGCCAAGATTCCATTTGTTAAGAATATTCAAAAACGGTTCTTGGGTACTTTTGCCTTTACTTATGGCCAGGAAAAGTGTTATTAGAATCTGTGGTTCTTTTGATTGAAAACGGGTTTAGCTCTGGGTAATTCGAATTCTACTTAACAAGGTAAAGGTTTCTTTTGAATAAAATACTTTTGCCGGAATCTGATCTGATTACCTGGAAAATAATACATTTCGTGGGATTACAGGATAAGATGGGAAAACGTTAAAGATTATACTTCCTTACTATTTTGATTTAACGTTTAGCTATAGTTCACGATTAGACAGAGCTGCTATTTCTTATCTACTGCTGATAGCCATAAAAATGCTTTCACTGCGTGCATCCATGAACAATAGAAATTTTTTACATATGCGGTCTCTGTGCTAAAGCTATGCCGATGCGATTTCTCAATACAAAGACGTGACGTATAGAATGATTGCGGACATTTGCAATATATAGTGACGGATTCCTGTGACCTAACTATTTCAACTTTTTAAAAGGATGCATTGATGCATATTATATTAAACAGAAATGCGAGATAAATCTCTAAACATTTTATGGCTTCAACCATAAAAGCTTTCTCCAGTGGAATAATTTTTTTTATAGGACAAGATCAAATCAAACAAAAAATCAGAAGCTTGAAAAGCTTCTATCCTGATATTAATCCAATTATTGAATCCTAAGTAGCTTGCAATGTATTGCAAAAGCTCAAAGAGCTGAACATTAATACACGAAAGCATGTTTTAATAATTTTGTAATTAGAATCCCCATTTTTTGGCAGTATTTGTGTTCACGTGATTGTTATGTATGTATGTTACTCTAATTTTAAAGTACAACATTAAGTAACGCATTGGATTAGGCCTATCGTATCTACTGACTGACTGAGACAAACTTTAAGTTCAAGTTTTGTTTATCTCACCTAAATTATCAGTACCATACGAGGTAATAGCATTGTATACACCATTAGCGAGATCGTGATAACGACCTGAATATAAAATTTGAAGCAACCAAAATAATATGATGGGGATGAAGCTATGGATGATGTTTTGCTCTTTGTCCTACTCTTTTTCTGCTTACTAGCTTCCGTCGGCTTTGGTATTTTTCTGCAAAAACAGTTCTCAATTTTTGACTTGCACTCCGCTTTCGTCTCCTCTGCAATACATTTAGCTTCACTTACACATGGAATGTCAAGGACAGAAGCTTTCCTTGAAATCAAATACTCTTGGGACAAACACCGTGAGTTCTCAACAAGTACACACCTCCTATATTCCTCCATAAATAGGAGGTAAAATCCATCCAAATCTTCACTCGAGGTACGACATTGACATTTCTTTGACTGACTGTTACATTGCAAATGCTGAGTCCAGTTGCACATGCTATTCCCCGATTCCAAGATAGTCTCCAATTTACTCAGAATTTCCATCAAAATTTCTTCATCATTTTCATCAGTGACGCAATCCATGTCACTAACCAGTCTTCTATATTCAGCGTAGTTAGACTCTTCCGTGAGGGATGAGCACTCGTCACCAAATTCCAAGTTTTTTGTGAATTCCACCTCTCTTTCTAACCGCCGAATGGCAGAGGTGAGCTCTTGACGTCGTGTTGGAGTAGGAGAAGTGGCCACGGGAGAAGGGACGGTTGTGAAATCTATAGTGTCCTCTGTGGGAACATATACTCCACCCTCATCATCATCATGTCTCCCCACATGTTCTGGGGATGGTTGATGAGTAGGTTCTTCAAAGGGTTTGTCTAAATCTCCTACCCTCACAACAATTATCCTCTCTCCTTCTCCATCTCCGTCATCATCATCATCTCCACTACCTCTCATGTCTTCTTCCGATGAGCTGCTCTCCTGGTCCGTTATTGACCCTCCAGTCGTTTTTGCCCCTGGCATCTCATGCTCGGACCAGTCGGGCATCTCCCCTCCTCCTCCATCCTCATCCGGAGGTGGTAGAACAAATGGTGTGGTACTTAGAGCAACAGTAGTAGTGGCAGTTGTTGATGTATAATACTCTCGTTGGCAGAAACAGAGCCCAGACGTACAAGGTTCTAAGCTAGTTATTGAAATACATTGTGTGCCCTTGGCACACTCAAACTTTGAGGTGGCAGCACACATTGAGCCCTCTGCGTAGTGACATATCTGACCTTCCCAAACGAATGTGACATTCACCCTCGACGGCCCACAAACACATTTCCTTGACTCTTGGTCACAAAACAGAGATAAACCGTAGTTACACAGTTCTTTGTCATTCATCGAAATAAACTTTTCCATCTTGTTTATCGCATCTTTCACCCGACCCAACGTAGCATGTGCGTGTGAGCTAGCTATTAGGTGTAGCTCCTCTACGATTTGCTGACGAAGTTTCTCCTCGTATGGGGACACACAGTCGTCACCGTGGTTTAGTGTAGCGTGACTAGTGACAAGAGGGGAAAATCTGTGAAACACTTCCTCTAGTCGTTTCTGCCAGTGTCGTTGGGTAGAGCCGTGATGACTTCCGGTTGAAATGGGATGCAAAAGGAGGGCAAATATGATGAGAAATAAAGCAGCCGGCAATGATGCTGATGATGATGATGATGGGGCACACATCCTGCTACACATGTTCTCTTTTACTGTGGAACACATAAAATGACACCAAATGTTATAATTTTATAGCCTACTCTATTAGTCATCATCATGGGTCGCACCAGAAAAACGGAAAACACAATACATTCTATTTATGTATGTACATGATGATGATGTGTAAGAAGGTGAAATTACCGTTTGCTTTCTGAGAGTGACTGACCGAAAGAAAATTATATTATCCAGTCCACCACCAGTCTTCTAAATTATCCATCTACAACAGCAGCCGCTCTGGTTGTAGTATGTTGAAAACCTACTCAATAATACTCCTCCATTCTCAAAGTTCCGCTTCCGCCGATGATCTTGCAAGAACAAGAAAATGATGGTTGGTTTGGTTGGAGCAATTACCCAACCCAGGAATCCTCTTCATAACAATTTCTACTCGGGATTAGAGCCCTAAAACTCACCACAAGCAGTGCAGCTGGAGTAGTTAGGAACCCTCTTATTCTCCACTCAATCATGGAGAATTACACGCACTGAGGTTGGTTGTAATCGTAAAAGTAGGTACATAAAACACAAAAGTATAATATGTATATATATGTTCCAAGTTCCAAATCCAACTCAACTCCAAACTACTCCAAGTTTTATTCGCTGAAGAAAGTAATATGAAACTCAGCAAGTCCTCTTGTACACATTGGAAACTGAAAAAAAGACGGAGAAACGTAGTACATATCAAGTCAATGAAACTTTACGTATCTACTTTTGGAAGAGTGAAAGCACCAAGAAAATGAGTGGAAGAAATAATGAGGAAGAAACGGTTTTCCAAGAGGCTTTCCCACTCTCCTCCTCTCTCGAAATTAAATGTTTCGATGAAGGGAAACGAGCGTATATACCAGCCAGTTTTCCACTTTTCTTTCCTTTTTCTGTCTCTAAGAGAAAGCACACATACACGAGCTCAACGAAAGAAAGAAAGAAAAAATACTCACATTCACATTGCTCGTCCAACTTTGGACACAACAAGAGAAGAGGGAGAAAGAGGGTAAAATCGATATCGTATCTATATACGCAAAATATATGTATGAAAATTAAAGATATATTATTATTATATATATTAAGACATGTCTTTCAACTTTTGTTGTTGAATGCAATGTACAAAAAAGGAGGACATTAAGATGTACATCCTCCAATCCAAATAACAACCTACATACGAGTACTACGTGAATGTACAATGCAGTTTTTTGTGTTAGTAAAAATGCAAGTAAAAAACGGCTTCTCTTTGAGACGTGCTGAAGAATGAGTGTGGTATGGTGTAAGCAAGTATTCCTAAGACTCACCGAAAATGAAATGAGTGATGCTGTTTGCTTAGCTAGCTTTCTTCTCCTACTTTTCCCTTCACTCTTCTCCATCCACAGCTTATAAACCCTCAGTTTGCCGGTTCAACCTGACTGAATTACATATGTACGTAAAAGCTGACTTCAGGAAACGAAGTTGTAGAAAGGAAAAAAGTCTCTCGTTTTGAGCTGAGCTTTCTCTGCTTATTGCATTCCTTGTTGTGGATTTGATGGGATGGCTGTGCCCGTCGTAATATATTACTACTACTGACAAGGATCGAATGCCTAACTTTATCCTTGCAGATTGCAACGCAACCTTATGTAGCCTTCCTCACTGGAGGAACTGCATTCTTATCTCAAATGTGTACTTGGAGTAGTGGAGGGGAAAGAAGGGAACTCGACGCAGGCAATGTGTACTTTTGATGCATACAAAACCGGAAAGAAAGTATTGTATTAAAAAAGTTTTTCACACAGCGGAGAAGATGCACGATGCGCTTTCAAATATATATATTATATGGATTATTCCCATCATCCACATCCACTCCAGTGTTATTAGGTACCTGCATACCATACGCCGCAAGGAGAGTCTCTATAAAACAAGAATAAGTTAGTTACATATATAGTGTGTGTGACGATACACAAAGAAGAGCGTAAAATGCAGAGCCACATGAAAAGGCAGGGCAAAACGCGAGCCAGACTGCTTGTTACTTGATTTTTTTTTCTGGGGGATTCCATTTGGATAGGGATCCGACATTCGCACACTCCGATTGTACGTACAATGTTTGTTAGTTTGAAATAAAGCTCACTGTTTTATATACTACAACTTCCATTTCCTTTTTTAGGTGAAAGTTTGATAGTCAAGTGTCGCATATATCGCACATAAAATCTTACATGAAATGAAGTGAAGTGATGCAATAGTAGAGGGGGAAACGTGGCATTGGGGAGCCAGAGAAAAGTAGCAGGTTTTGGATGGCTAAAGCATACATAAAACCGAGCTGGTTTCATGACTGGAAGTGTAAAAAACTATTTTTTATAGGTATGGATGCAGGCAGGGAGACACTTGGTCTGGTTTGGGCTTGGGCATTTTCTTCTGCACTCTTACTGCATGGTTGATTACGTGCAGATTCCAGGGGAGATACACATTAAGTAGCAAATAGCATGGTGGCGGTGCAGAGCAGAAGTCTCCGAGTGTTCAAGCATATTTCTCATGATATCCGGAGACGTGTTTCATTTACCTTGTGTAAGCAATTCCTCTTTCCTCCAGGCTGCTACATCAACTAGACATCAACCTTGTTTTTTGCTATACTCTTGCCTAATATGTTTGTGGTAAAGAGGCTGCTGCTGCTGCTACTTAATAGGAATGGAGAGCCGGTGTGGATGAAAGGGAAGAGTTCCGCTCAAGGAAAGAAAGTAGAGTATACATAAATGTAAATGAATGTGACTTTTTTTCTCTTCTTTACAAGTAATAACATTTACATACACAAGACATCACCCGTCTACTCCGATTATGCATAAGTACAAGCATCCCATCCTTTGCAATTCCAACTGTCAGGTTTGGCTTTGGTGTTGGTGTGTGTGCGCTTTCTAAATCGGGAAGCCCTATAATAGCTGCAAAAAGTTGGGGGAGAGAAAGTGAAGCGAAGCCAAAGGCAAGCTCCAATCTGTGTCCTATTTGTACACACAGCTTGGCTTGATGTGATGACAAAATTCTTGATGTGATCTGATCATGCCGATGATCACCCTACAAAGGAATGCTTGCTGATGTAGAAATGCAACATTGACTTTATTACGTATGGGGACATTGACACCGAAAGGAATGGCATGTGGTAGCTGTAATGTGGTGGTGGTGGTGACACTCCCTGGGTGCTCAGGGAGATTACAACGGGTATTATTCGGATTGGGGCAAATGGAGTGTCATATAATCAAATACAAATTGAGATATTTATGCCTTTTTCCCTGCTACCACATCTGAGATCGCATAGGGATGATAAAAATTTGTGTTTTTACTCTGTTTGTAGGAGGAGGAAGAGATGATGAAATGAGAGTGCTATAAGTACCCATATGGCTGGAAAAAACATGCTCATGTCAAAAGGGCAACAACCGCAAACACACTCTAGTGCACTTCCCTAATTGAAGTGACTTTTGATCTCATCACTTTGTTATTATTTTTCTTCTCGTGGTTTCTACTAGTTAGTAGAGGCACATCTGCAAGTATATTTTACTTGATGCGGAGCGAAACATTGAAGTAGCTAAACTATAAAGATGAAATGCTTGCTTACTGACTTGGAAAAACGCATGAATGAATGAGTAATATTTCCTGCTTTCTCCATCTTCTCAGCTAAACATGTATAATCACTACATTTAAATTCATGTCACGAACAGGAAATTTGATAAGTTGCGTTCATCTCGGAATGGAATATATGGAAGGGTGTACGTACAATATGCCTGCCTCTGGAAAATCTAATTGGGGGTGAGAATAGCGTGTCCGGTGCCAGTCAGGGAGGAGTGGTGTAATATGAAGTCATGAAATTTTAATTAGATGCAGGAAGTCTGGAGAGGTACTTGTTTGTACATGTCTTTTTATGCAATGGCTTATATTTCTTGCTGAGGCTTAAGCAAACAGGCTGTATTTGTTTGTTCCGTGCTTACAATCACATATTTTATGGAATAAGTGCTGTATATCAAGATGAAGTAGGCAGTATATAGTAGGCATCGCATCGGATGGAATAATTTTGGATTGTAAAGGGGGCACACTGAATGTGTATATCTAGGCCAAAGATGGTTGATATGGATTCTGGCATCTATTTCATCACTCACTCACTCACTCACTCACTCACTCACTCACTCTAGCCACAACTCTATGCTGGAGTTGGAATATAATATTTTTTTAGGCTGGCGTGTTTTGAGTAACTACATTGTAAGCATGAGGAAGGACGCATGTAGGTAACTGGCGAATGGAGAAAAGACGAGTGACTTTCACCTTATTAGTTATTCATAATATCCACTTGAAGTTTTTATTACTTTAAGATGGAGCCCTATGAATAAACTCTGGTCGTGTAGATGGATATTGGATTTGGATGGGTTTTTTGGTTCTCGCACGAACTGAGCTTGTGCTTGGATACTATTATTGTATTATTATGGCACACTCCAAGGAAGGTGTACATATATTCGTAATGCATTTAAAATGGCTTTTTATATAAGATTAGATTACTTTCAGGGAAAGGTATTCTGGGAAGGACATGTATTATATATAGTATAGTGCATGTGTGTATTTATGTATGCTTGAAATGTCAAGTAAGACGACCGACCAGACAAGAAAAAAATTATATGAAATGGAGATGTGCTTTTAAGATATAAGGTTTTATGACAAAACTTAAGCTATAGTAGTATCATTTGGGGAATATTTAGGTAATTTTTTAGTATTGCTTAAGTCTTCACTTAAGCAATCGGGTTTCTTCCCGATTATGCAATGCGTGTTGCTGGAGGTGCAACCTGCTGCAACACCTTACATATCCAGTTCTAGCAGCTTCTATGGAGTCCTCATACAAAGACAGACCTTCAAACTTTAGTTTCCCATAATTTCCGCTGAATATTGATTACAAATTAGAGCACAAACAGCCTAAACGAAAATAGTAGAGAGATGGGTTTTGCAAGTGTAAATGACGAGAAATACTTATGGAGCAGAAGCGAGCAAATTATTTTTCCCCATTCGCCATAATTCTTCTTCCAGTGAAAACCAAACTAACAATAAGAGACAATGAGATGAATGAAATATATGTAACCGATACATTTATTTTAATACACACATATAATGATGCTTCATAATATTAAATGTACCTTCTGAAAAAGCATTTTCTAACTAGGATTTATTACAAACGACCAATCCATTAACAAAGGGTATACAAAGTAAGTCATCGCCATCGCCAGAGAGAAAAATTAGCTTTTATAAACGTAAAACGAGCACCCGTGGTCGTGATACATAATATGAGATAACTCCGAGATTATACATTCCACTGTTTCAACACTAACGTTTTTTTAAGTAAACAGCAACTGCTACCAACTATTTTATACCCTATATTCTGTAGCATTAATAGAAGACTATATTTGAAACGATAAATATTAAAGTCACTATTGAAGTTATCATTATGGCTAATCGAAAGCTTTAACAACATATAAACATAAACTTTTTTTGCGAGCGGTCAGATGCGAATTAATTAGTAATCAAAAGTAACACAGACTGATTAATACTTTCGTAAATATGCGATTTCAGCAGGCTAAAAACAAATTAGAAGCTGAAACTACTTATGTAATGGTTCTATATAAAATATTATAGGCGTATACAGCGAAATATGTATAGTATGTAAAAGACATTTGTTTCGATAAAACTTTATGATAATATTTCACCCCTAAGTATAATAGTTAAAAATATAAGATACGCATACATAGATTCGACACTTCTTCTTCCTCCTGCACGAATTAACGATAGATATATTTAAAAGTTTAGTTGGGCCTTGTTGGAGAAGCTCTTATGGAACTCTGTTAGCGTCCTCGAATTGCAAAGGTGAGCTGGCAGAAGAATCTACAAAAGAATTCCTCCGTCTCGAAGTGCCTCCCGCATTTAATAATTTCCTCATCCTCCTTTGCGTGATGTTATCGTTGTCAACATGTTCATCATCATCATCACCAACCTCAACACTATGACCATTAGATAGAAAGAATGGGGGTTGGAACTGAAGTTGGGAATGAAGTCGCTTTAAGCGTTTCCCCCTGTTCTTTAACATTGCAAAGGCAGTGCTGTTTCCGTTAGTTCTTGCGCTACTACATGTCTCTGCTGCGTGTTTGATTTTGTCAATTGGGTAACTACTCTTACTTTTTTTAACACAAGACATTTGAAGCTCATCTTGAAGTTCATCAATCACAACGTGTTTTCGCTGCAAAGCTTCATTCTTTTGAAAGCAACTAGTTTGATTCGTATGATGATGATGATGATGATGATGATGTCGGGGTTTGGATGATTTGTCCCCTAAAACACTCTTCGAAACAGGGTGCTTCGTTATTGAAATGCGATATCCAGTGGAAGGGCTCACGCAAATTTCCATCTCATCATCATCATTCATTTGATGGTATAACACTGCTGATGATGTGGAGGGTAATGGGAAAGGACTAGTCCAGTTTTTGTCCGTAAGGGCTTGTGACGACGAGGAGAGTAAACGTGTGGAAGGGGTTATTTCTGAACTGTGGTAGAAAGGAGAAGCTTTGTATTCCAGTACCCCATTTATATTGTGGTAAAAGGAAGATGATGATGGTGGAATAGATGGATAGAGAGATGGACGACTACTACTATTACAAAGGGATGCAGTTGGAACACGTAACAATATTTCTTGATTTTCTAAATCTTTGGCGTCCAGTTCCTGTGACAGCTTTGGTGGGGTTGCAGTAATGATTTGTCTTGGAAGTTTTAGTTCATCCATAATCTCCTCTTTTTTCACGGGTGGGAAAAGTGGGGATGATGATGAAGATGAAAACATTGAGGATGGATGTGTGTGCATGGCTGTTCCATTTATGTGGCCCCTACAAAAACAAAATTATAATGTAACATGTCACGTGGTTGGAAATAATTTGATAAATAAAATATCGATAAGTTAATTAAATGTTACCCTTCCAGTTCCAAAAGCTTGGCAATGGCAGATTCCTGTTCGCTGAGGAGGAGAGCCGTTCTCAAAGCTTCAAATTCCTTACGATGCTCATCCCTTTTGTGGCTGACAAGCTTTCCCCACTTTCCGAAGCTGACCTTACAGTAGCGACACTGGTACCAAAACATTTTGTTAATTTAATTGTAATTTGTACAATTTCACATTAACCTTTTGAGAAAGAAAATGCTCTGAGTATCGAGTAGCCCTATATGCCTATTTGTATTCTTGCTTCTAATAAATATTTGGAAACTTCATTTAAAATGTCTGACTTCCAGACAAGCGTCATTTGATTTGTAATCAGAATTTGAATTCCTACTAATTAAATTGTTACTATCATTAAAATGGATACTTTATCCAAGTGGTGGCAATCACATTACGTGTTCCAGTAGCATTATTCCAATTCCAACAGTAGTACCTTCTAAAAGCCATGTTTGTTAACAACAGAGGCAAAAGATTATATATTGGGAGAACGGGCTTAGGTATATATAATTTTCCTGTGCCACCACCACCACCAACTTTACAACAGTTCACTGACATTCTATAATAGTGAATTTAGTATACAGCAAAAAAGATATGATGATTCATGTACTTACCGCCGGTCATGCTACAGAATATATTAGAAAAATGACAAAAAAGGGGAGCAGTAGCTCTACAAAGTGTATGGGAAAGGAGCATCATCATCATCAGCCTCGGGAGCGCAGCAGTAAGTTTTATAGAAGTATTTCAGTTATATTAACAGTACCACCATAGCACACCAACCAACACTCACACGAGCTTATATATTCAACCTACCACTTCCCTTTTTGCTGTTGCTGCTATATTATAAACACGAGTTTTGGCTTTATATGCACTTTACTACTTTGCACCGAGTCCGTCACATCACATCGCATAACATTAGATGGAGATTTTGTGCTTTTAATATTACCACTATATAAGTCTTTACGTGAGCGTGCGTGAGTACCCTGAAAAAAGGATGAAGTCTCGGTTTGATGAAATAGGTATAAAAAGTAACGAGAGAATCAGAAATGCATGGAGAAGCGTGGAACATTAATGTCAAATTGTATGCAAAGATGAGAAGAAAGAGACTCAGACGCATGTACTTTACCTTTTTATCTATCTTCAATCTCTCAAGGGCCTTGGAATGAGATGAGATATGAAATGGGATGGGATGTACTCGACTTAACAAGAATTCAAGCCAATTTAGTTTATGTCGTTTGTCGAAAATGTATACTGTTTGTGATCGCACAAAGGCTCCCCTTCGTTTAAACTTTGAATGCTTTTAATTACAGCCTCTCATTCCAGAAAGGCTTGTATAATGTGTGCAGAATATGCAACTGGTGAAAGTTTTGATTCTTTCTTGTCATATGTTCTTCATGTTCATTCATAATGGCATCAACTTTCGTCCCCAAAATAGAAAATTTGGCACTACTCCAAGTTTTTCTCCTCCTTTCCGTCGCATTCCACCACCACCTGAGATGATATTGCCCGACGCGTCAAATGAAGATCAAGAATGAATAATGTCCGTAACTCTTCCTCATTTCCCCCGCCCCAAAGTAACCGGATACTACTCAGACTCTAGCTCTGCGTCCATTTAATATTTAATTCAAGTCCGAAATCAGTTTAATTTATTACATTCTCAACTTTCTCTCACTTTATACGCCTCAGCCATGCGAGTGAAAGCTCGGTAGTCATAATAATTGATGACCTTCCTTTTCATAGATGTTTCATGTTAGTTTAGTTTATGCTAAGTTTATCAACAGTTAGTCTTCAAATGATTATGCGACTTCCGGAGTAAGTACCCAAAATGCATGAAAAATCATCTCCTTCAGAGGAAGCAGGGGCGACCAAGTTCTAAGCGTGGTGTACCGCGTGATACAAGAGAAATTGTCTGGATCTGGAGAATGAGAAAGAGGAACGATCATGACTGTGTATCGTGTATCCACAAAGAACATTTCATGAACGGAGAGATGCTTTTTGTTTACCTTCGCCTTCACCTCATAGTGCATCATGCATGCATTAATGTGAATGTGCATAACACAGCCGTAAGCCCTATTCATGAAAAAAGGTTCAAAAAGCACACAGGAAGCTCAACTATGTATGTACAAATACAGAACGTGCATATTATTATGCATGGACGGTATGAAAGAAGAGTGCGTTCTTTGCTGGTTGTTGAAACGAAGATTATATAAAAATAACAAAAACATTACTTCAAATTGAAAACCTTTGTCTGTAGCTGCTAATAACACGCAAGAAGTGTTTTCATAATAAAATGTAAAATTATAGGAGTCAATCATAAAAGTTTCATTCGTTTCATTGATACGTGATACGTCTTTCCTCATCATCATTCTAGTCAGCTAATTCTGCCTTAACTTTTGTATTTAAGTTGATAATTTTGTATGTACGAAGAAACGAACATGTTTCTCATAACATGATAACTCTTTCCCGTGATAACTTTATAAAATATGAGTTTCATAAATATTGATGTGCACTCGGAATTCTTCACCCCGCAAGAATATCCTGTAGAGATTTTGGAAATTGCCAAATCCAATGATGTCATCACATGCTGCCTCACTCCTCCAGCGAAACAGTTCCTGGCCTTTATGCTGATAAAGGAATATTACTATACGTAAGAATTTAACAAGGAAAATCACACCAATCAATTGTGACACTTTTATGCATAAACTTGACCTTCTTTTTTGGATTTCAGAACCAATGGAATCTCAGTATTCATTCAAAATCCAAGCAAAGTCTCACCAGAAACGGTAGAGGTAGACGATGACGATGATGATGAAGCTGACACTGAAAAACTCCGTAAGAAAGTAAAGAGATCTGGAAGGAATGCTAGGAAGTCCAGTGACGTTGTGGCTGCTACTGATTCGGAAGAAAATACTCAAAGTAATGGAAATCCTATCCCGGTCTGCCATTTACCATTCGAAAGTCTTACAAACATTCCAACTTCGAGATTGCCAACCCAATTGTTGGAGGAAGCTAGTGCCAAGAAGGATAACAAATTTTCGGGTTCTTCCGTGCTCGTGTGTGCTGGATCACAGTTCCTGGAATTGTGTCAGAAATTTTCAGATGAAAAGTTTCTTGACAGGGTTAACTTGATAGTGATAGACAATGTTCATGAGTCGTTGAGAGATGGGGGTATAAGAAAGGAACTGGTTGACATTCTGAAAATTATCAGGTAAACATTAAGTTTGGTCCATATAATTATTATTCTGTTTCAGCATAGCTATAATTTTATACATCGTTCTTTCAGAACTTGCAATGAAAGACGGCAAAATGGGAGTAAAAAGGCCTGCATCAGAACGGTTTATTTGACGGTGTCTCTCCTACATTTTTATGGAAATGAATCTGATGGCTTTTGGCGTATGGAGGAAACCTTCAAGAGACTGGAGACTTTGTGTTGTGCTAATGTTGACACTACCAGCGATGTTGTGGCCTTACTCAGGTAATAATATTGAATATTGAATTCAATTTGAAGAAAAATGGAGAACCATAACTCTGAGCTAAATTATTATCGACAACAAATGTTTTGGGTAACTTTTGGTTAGATATTCAACAACGCCCAAGGAAAGAATTGTCCAGTTTACTCCAGGATACTTGGAAGAAGTAGCAGAACGTTTAACTCTTCGCATAAGAGAAATTATGGAACCAGTAAAAGATTTTCTTGAAAGACACACTTTTGATGCTTTAGCGTCTTATGGCTTTGATAATGGAGTATCAACCACGGCCTTAGAAGACAATGAAGAATCAGACTCGCTAATTCAAGAACTCAGAAAAATTCCACATCCTAAAACTGAACCGCTTCAGGTCCTGGAACAATTTCTTCAAGTTTTGAATACTTTTGGGCCATGGTGTGCATATAGATCATTAATTTTATTGATTCATCTCGTAGAAAAACTAAAGGTGAATACTAAATTCGACAAACTGATAGCAATTTAGTAACATTTTATTAATAGAATGACGCTATAATAAATTAAAATTTCATTTAGGTTCGAACACCATACGAGCGACATTATCTTCTTTTAGGAGCCTTACATACGAGATTTACCGTTGTTCAAAAAATCCTTTTATCGGAATTTCAAAAATATGAGCCCATTGAAGTTTTGGAAAGATTTTCTACCCCCAAGTTGAGAGCAGTATTAGATGTTCTTAGGAGATTTGAGTTATCTCACCCCGTTGAACCAATAAGACCCAAGCGACAGGAAGAAAAGTTGTTAGATGATGACGAAGATGGCGATGAAAGCTTTGATCATGGAGATTCTTTATCAACTGGAACTGAAGAACGCTTGAAATCTGGGAAACAGAAGAAAAATGTCAAGTTTGACAATAAAAATAAGCGCGGTGGTGGAAGAGGAGGCAGACGAAGGCATCAACCTGGTGGTAAAAGAAGTGAAGAAAGTGAGCAGCAAGAACAGAACAAGAAACCTGAACCTTCATTAAAGGAGGTAGTAAATGGTGAAAAAGATTCAGTCAAGGAAATAGAGAAAACAGAGAAAGTGCAAGAAGGCGCTGACAAAGTGATAGATGAAAACAAGGAGCCTGAAATTGCATTGAAAGAAGCAGAAAATGGTGAAAAAGATTCAGTCAAAGAAATAAAGAAAACAGAGGAGAGGCAAGAAGGCGATGATAATGTGATTGTTGAAAACAAAGTTGTGAATGAAAAGAAAGAGCCAGAAAACGCCTGTGATAACATGCCACCAGTTAAGGTCGAAAGTGAACAAGAAGCACAAGTTAAGGACGAAAATGAACAAGAAGCAATAGCTAGGAATGGCGAACAAGAAGTACCAGTTAACGGTGACAGGGAACAAGAAGCACCCTCTAAAAGCAAAGATGAACAAGAAGTACCGGTTAAGGGGGAGAGTGAACAAGAAGCAGCAGTTAGCAAAGGTGAACAAGAAGTACCAGTTAAGGCCGAGAGTGAACAAGAAGCAGCAGTTAGCAAAGGTGAACAAGAAGTCCCAGTTAAGGCCGAAAATGAACAAGAAGCAGTGCCACCCGAGCCAACCACTAATAATAACGAACAGAAAAAGTCTCATAGAAGGCGACCTGCAGGTCGAAGTCGGTTTACCAAGAAAACTAAAGTTTTTCAACGCGTAGACGAATCTTCACTTTGTGCCATCATCTTTGTAGAAAATCGATTTGACGCTCGGCTTCTGTAAGTTACTCTACCATATATTTCATAACCTACAGTTCCTGCAAGTCTAGATTTATGTATACTCACTTGATTGCCCTTATTTTTCAGCTTTCACTTTCTTAAGGAAGCTTCATTTGCAGATAGCAAGTTAGTTGGATTAAATCCTACCATCGCTATTGATCCAAACCCGGAGTATGCCAAAGATTCAAGGGAAGCAGAAATGGAGCATAAACGACGTGAAGAATGCTTAAAGAAATTTAGGTATCGTGAGGCTAATGTTCTCATTGGAACATCCTTGTTGGAGGAAGGGATTGAACTCCCGAAAGCAAATTTAGTAGTTAGATTTGATCCTGCTAAATCATTCAGGTCATATTTATTTTCCAAGGTACTTACTTTCGCTAAAGTTTTGAAAATATATTTTTTGTGAGTTACAACATAACTCTACATAATTATTATAACATCCCATGATTTAGGGTCGTGCTCAAGGATTTGATGCAGAGTATTATGTTTTCTCAACGAAAGACTGTATGTCTCATTCTCTCAGTCAATTATCAACGTACAAAGTTGTGGAGGAATGCTTACTATCACGCAGTATAATACAAAGGCCTCAAGCTTTCCAGCCATCCCAGAAAACGGAACAAGTTTGGGATTCACAGTTTCCTCGGTTCAAATCCGCTAAACTGTCAAATGCAATCTCAGTTGTGAACAGATATTGTGCAAGACTACCTTCCGATACATTCACAAGATTAGTTCCATTATGGTATATGGAGAGTTTGGAGGCTGGTGACAAACAAAAGTGTTTCTCTTGCTGCTTACGATTGCCTATAAATTCACCTGTCAAATGGACAATAAAGGTTTGAAGTCATACTAATATACTATAATGAATTCCTGAGACATAAAATATTGAAGCATTTATTTGGTAATTATTTTTGCAGGGTGTACCAATGCCTACAGAATCCTTGGCTAAGCAAGCTGTAGCCTTACAAACTGTTGTGATACTGCATGCAAATGGGGAACTAGATGACACATTAATGCCAATTGGAAAAGAGGGAGTGCGACAAGAACCAGACTTGTATGATGGTGATGATTCAGTCGATGACGATTGTGGTGAATTTCGACCTGGAAGCACAAAACGACGCCAGTATTACAACAAGCAGTTGGCTGCCGAATTATGCCAGTGCTTACCTAACCCTGATTCACCTGTGTATCTTTACTGGATCCGAATGGTTCTCACTTGTCCGTTGCCTGATGAGCAGAATACCAGAGGAAGGAAACTTCATCCTCCAGAAAATGCTGCGCAGAGTTTTGGAATAATGCTTTCCAAACCATTATCTCCTCTACCCCCTTTCCCAATCTACACTAGATGTGGAGAAGTTCAAGTGCAGCTGGTGCGCGTGGTCAATGAGGAAAATGTATTGACTGGAAACAATATTGAAAAGATTTCTGCCTTCCACCACTATACTTTCACATCCGTTCTTCGACTAGACAAATATCTGACATTATTTGATCCTACACTGTCTGAAAACTCTTATTATGTTGTACCATTAAAGAGGGTTCAATACTCAAATTCAGAGTCTGATACGCTTGATGATACCGTCTCCGTGGATTGGAACTTTATTGATCTGATATGGAATTCGAAAGACGTTCCTCGACCCAAACCAAAAACTGATGAGGATAGAAAAGATTATAAATTTAAGCCGGAAGATTATTTGGATGCAGTTGTAATGCCGTGGTATAGAAACCATGATGTGCCCCAGTATTTTTACGTTGCTGAGATTTGTGAAAATCTGACTCCACGATCACAGTTCCCTGGTAAGCTTTAAATGAGCATTAACACGATTTTCTACTGACTGAATATTTTTTTGTAATACATTTTTTTTTGTCATTGTCCATAGGTTGTGAATTTAAAACATTTGAAGAATACTACAACAAAAAATACACCATATCAATTCAGGACGCAGAGCAACCTCTTTTAGATGTAGACCACACATCTGCCAGACTGAACTTTTTGACACCTCGTTACGTCAACAGAAAAGGAATGGCATTGCCAACAAGTAGTGAAAGCACAAAGAAGGCAAAGCGTGAAAATTTGGAACAAAAACAAATTTTAGTACCTGAACTTTGTGCAATTCATCCGTTTACTGCCTCACTGTGGAGGCAAGCTGTTTGCCTTCCATGCATTTTATACCGAATGAATTGCATTCTTCTAGCAAATAATATCCGAATTACTGTAGCTAGTCAAGTGCATGGATTGGGAAAACCTGTGCTTCCAACTGAGTTTAAATGGGAACCTCTAAGTTTTGGATGGACTTTAAGTGACGTTGTGGCAGCTAATCTTCCTGCAATAGAAAACGAATCTCCTGAAGAGGTCGAAAAGGAATCTTGCGAAACAGAAGTCAAATGTAATGGAACTCCTTCAGATGAAGATTCAAAACCAAAGGAGAATGGGGAAGCTAATGGAAGTAAGCCAGAAAATGAAGATGAAACAGCACCTGATGAACACGAGGAGGAGTTAACAGGTTTCGCGAAAGCAGCTAAGGAAGCCACGAGTGCCAACATTTCACTGGCAGAGTCCTTGTTGATGAATGATCTTGGGTATATGTTTAATTATTATTACTAAAATGATCAACCTGGTAGAATCTTGGACCTAGAACATTCTAATTCAAACCTTCCTTTTATGTCTTATTGTCTTGTAACAGAAAATCTGCCAACGAAATTTTAAGTGAGGAAATGAAAAAGTGTCGTCCCCCGACACTAGAAATCGGAATGTGGACCAACGAAATGGCTTCAGAGACTTTAGCCAACGAGCAAGATTTTGATGACGATGATGATGAGCTACTATTAGATCCTACTGTAGCTTTACCATCAAATTTAATGATGCTTGACAAAAATTGGACTTGGGGTGGACGTTCTCGCTTGTAAGGAATTAGCTAATAATTGTTATCAAACCATTTGATCAATATATTAAACGGTTATTTTTTTAAATTTATTTCTATTAGGTTTAACCATCGCGTACATCGTGCCCTGTATGGAAGTCCGACACATTGGGGAGAAGTTTGGGATATGGATGCATTTGTACCCATTGAAGATTTGGAGGACGCGAATGCCAACATGGATGCAGATAATATGTCGGTGACATCAGACATGAGCGGTTCGGACGAGTCATTTCTTGACGAAGAAAATAACTTTAAAATCCAATTTCACAATGGAAACACTGCAGAAGCCCTTGATAAGCGAAAGCTTGGAACGGCCTTTGACCGTAGAGTTCGCGACGAATGGGCAGCTGACGAGGATATGTGGTGGCAAATGGATGATATAGATGACCTACCAGGAAATGAAACGGATGAATCTCCAACTGTTAATGGAATTGGAGATGATAATTTACCTTTGAGTCCATACTTGAAGGAAGATATACTTAGAAAAAACTTTGAACAAAAAGTCGAAGATAATATGAGGAGACTTGATAAAGTGATTGAATGGAATGCTGTAAAAGATGTAAGAACGAATTTAGGATGATGCAAGATGTAATGTGTGTTTTGATGAGGTGGTTGGTTTTTATCCTAATAACGCTCTTTGACAAAATTCTAGCTGGAGCCTAGGCGTCAAAAAAAGAACGATGATGATGATACCACATCAACAAACCTGCCAAGCTGTCAATATGATGAAATTTTCAAGGAACTAACTTCTACTCAGCCTCCAATACTGTTCCCTGAATCTGAAGATTATAGGATTAGAAGAAATCAAAAAGTCAAATTACGTGATAACGATAAGAGTTTTAGTTTTGATTTTCAACCATCACTCAATCGGCACGTTGGTCCAAGTCCTTGTCAGATATTACAGGCCTTGACAATGTCTAATGCGAATGATGGACTCAATCTAGAAAGATTGGAAACAATTGGAGATTCCTTCTTAAAATACGCTATAACATCCTACCTATTTTGTACTTTTGAAAACATTCACGAAGGAAAGTTGAGCCATCTGAGATCTAAACAAGTAAGTAATGTTCACCTATACCGTCTTGGAAGACGTCGAGGGTTAGGTGGAGTAATGGTTGCGACAAAGTTTGAGCCACATGACAATTGGTTGCCGCCTGCATACCATATTCCTAAGGAGCTGGATAAAGCATTTCAATCCAAGAGATCCCCTTTCACAGATCAATCCAAACATTGGAGAAGTATTGCTCAAATTAACGCTGATATGACTGGAAAAACTGAAGTTATTCCGTACAATTTAGTGACACAACAATCCATTCCAGATAAATCTATAGCAGATTCCGTTGAGGCTCTTATTGGAGCTTACTTAACATCAATGGGACCTTTAGGTGCCTTGCTATTTATGTCTTGGTTGGGTATCCGAGTTTTACCATCTCGCTTGATCAACAAGGAAGAGCTTGAGAAAATTCAAACGTCAGTTCTCAACGAGAAGGCTCGTGAACAGCCCTTGTTCTATATGCAACTTCCAGATTCCAAGGGATTAATTCTGTTTGAGAATCTGCAACCCCCCAACTCTCCATTGTTAAGATACAGCAAAGATTGCGAAACGCAGCTGAATACACTATTAAAGGTAGGGTGTCAAATTCGACTTCATATTACTTATTACTTAATATTAAATATAAATGGTAACTGTTTTTATGAAAGTATAAAACATTTTCCTGCGAATTTGTAGGGATATGATCAATTTGAAGAGTCAGTTGGATACAAATTCCGAGATAGAAGCTACCTCCTTCAAGCATTTACTCATGCCTCTTACACACCGAATAACTTAACTGATTGCTATCAGCGGCTAGAATTTTTAGGGGACGCGATTTTGGATTATCTAATTACGAGGCATTTGTACGAAGATCCCCTTCAGCATTCACCAGGATCCTTAACTGATTTGCGCTCTGCATTGGTTAACAATACAATTTTTGCATCTCTCGCAGTGAAGAACGGATTTCACAAGTACTTTAGACACTGTTCACCAGGATTAGCTGGAGTTCTTCAAAAGTTTGTTGCTTTTCAAGAGCAGCATGGTCATACATTGACCCAAGATGTACGGTTCAAACAATCAAACATTATTTAAAAAATATTTGATATTACGGTTATATTTATTTTTTATGTTTACAAAATTTTGAAAACCATGTTATTATTTTACAGTATTATTTGATGGACGAAGAAGAATGCGAGGAGGCAGAAGATATTGAAGTACCTAAAGCTCTTGGAGATGTCTTTGAGTCTGTTGCTGGAGCCATATTTTTAGATTCGGGAATGTCTTTGGATGCAGTATGGGATGTTTATTACCGAATCATGAAGAGAGAAATCGGTTAGTTAATGTCCTTTCTCAAGCTTTAACTATGTAGTAAAACTTTAGTTTGGTATAAGTACAAAATAGTAATTAATGCCATTTTTTCTTTACTCTTGCAGAGGAATTTAGTAAAAATGTACCAAAATCTCCAATCAGAGAACTTCTTGAACTTGAGCCTGAAACAGCCAAATTCGGTAAACCCGAGAAACTATGGGATGGCCGAAGAGTTCGAGTTTCAGTGGATATATTTGGAGTTGGTACTTTCCGTGGAATTGGTCGAAATTATCGAATTGCTAAATGCACAGCCGCTAAATGTGCCCTAAGACATGTTAGAAAAATTCGTCAAACTCAAGGTCCAAGACGATGAAACACTACAAGTCGAATCTGCATTATTGCCCACACGCTTCCATAGAATTGAGGCAATTTCACCTCAACATGATTAAAATCATGTTATAAAATAATTTTGTTGAATTTTCAGTTTTATGTACTTTACATTCAAAAAAAAGTAAATACAGAAAAGTTCTAAAACTTTCATTCCATGCCACACTTATGTTTGTTTTTGAAGCATATCACCCAAGTTAACTTTATAGCTGCATATGTATATCAGTGATCCGCATAATTTGAAGATAAAAATAGAATTATTACACTGACACTGAAAGGGTGGAAAAATGGAATTGTCCTTAAACCAAATCTGTGATATATGACGATGATTTTTATTGCTGTACAAGTTCACAAAAATGTACAGTGGAAATGGAAAGTACAGTACATTAAGTACATTATAAAGAATGAGAATGATAAAAATGTAAAGATTTTTTAAAAAATGTTCGGCGAGTCTACCAAAAACTTCTTGTATCAATTCACTCACGTTCAACGCTGTTTGTTGTTGACTCCAGGCAGGCCTGATGAATTTAAGAATCGGATTTCTTCTTTAAATGGTGACGAAGAAGAAGAAACGGAGTTGCGAAGCCAGAGCCCATCCAACCTCCAATTAACAGAGCTAACAAATAGCGGTTGCTGGTAGGAAAAGGAAGATTCTGTAAAAAAAACAAAACAAGATTGATGAAAGGATGAAGCAATAGAATAATATATCATGATTCATAACGTTTTAACTATAACTTTAATATTAACATTAACTAACCGCTCCTGGTACTCCGCCTTCATCATGATGATCTCCACCTCGCTTTGGACGTGTGGTTGTGAAGTTGCGGCGCTGACGCAAGAAAAACAACTTTCCGAGTTGAGTACGGAACATCTAGGGCAAAATAAAAGCATATTTAGCATTAAAAATAAAAATTAACCCTTCAAACACTTCAGACATCAGAGAGAAAATTTAAAGGAATTTACGTTGTACTTACGGCAATGCCTTTTTCCAACTTTAAATGCGTTTCCAAACAATCAAGTCTAAATGTAAACAGGGGGTGTAGAAATGGATTTATTCTGAAACGAATCCAAAATAGTAAAAATTTGATTGGATTAACGATTATTATTTTACTAGTTCGTACTGTACTTTACTACCTTAATTAATTAATGATTATATGACTAAAAATTATTTACGATAACAGCTGCCACTCAAGCCACTCACGGTTTTTAATGTTTATCCGTTTGTATCCCCAACTTCGTAAGAGATTTACGTTATTACGAAGCAGCAGTTTGAACTTGCGCTGTTTCTTGCTCCTTTGTCTACTTTTGACTTTGTCTTTGTGACTTTGGAAGGCGCATTTCGTCTTTGTTCATTTTTCATGCATTCATTTCTTGATTCATGTTTCAATCCGCCAGCTCCAATTTCTTCACTGGAGGAACTACAATCTGGTGCCATTTGGCAGTGGGAACCTGCTTCTTATTGATCGTCATGACGTCTTCAAACAAAAAGGTTCCGATAAGGTCACACAGGTTCGATAAGGAGAACTGAAACATTGATGATACTCCCCCTCCTTTCATCCAAGAGCTTATCCTGTTCCTAGTATTGATAGATATGATAACATTACGGAATCCTCCTTCTGTCAAAAAAAAATTTTCATTAAACATATAATAATGCCATCAGAAACGGTTATTGACATATTTTCTCCCACTCCAACGAATACAAATTCTGAAACTGTGCAAGTGGTTGCTGAACTTTCTAATGATAATAATAATACCAACAACAATGAGAAAGGTTTCAAAGATCTTGGAATCCAAGCCACCATGTCATCTTGCGAACAAGAGGCTGGAGCCCCACCTCATGGATCGAATGAGGAGTTTCCCCCACCTTCATTACCTGAGAACAACGGGATCCTTCAGCCGAGCGGACCTCCGGCACCTCCTCCCTCACAAAATGGACAACGCTCGACTTTCAACTCCAACTTTGGAATGCCTCTAGTATATAGAAAAGACTACCCTATACAAAGATTTTCAAGACATTGGAGACGCCAGGAAGTGAGAGGGCTGTGCTGCTTGGCACTGGACCTAGTACGTATTCCTTAAAAGTAGTCATAAAACTCATCATATAAAGAAAGAGAGCACTTCAATAGTGTATGACTTTGCGATTTAGATAGTTTTAACATTATGGTTTGGATATACTCTCAAAATCCTCGGCTCCACGGACAAAAACGGTGTCTATCCACTTACCTTCAGTAACAAAGTACTGCTCACCATGCCTGATATGTATGACCAAGATTCATCCTGTCGGCGAGCTTTACATGATGCAGTTTTATATGAAAATGAGTTTGCAGAAGGTGGTGGTGATTCTGATCCTGCTCCTTCTCAATTTCTAATGCTCCCAGTAAAATCACGCTTAAATCAGGTTATACAACATAAATGCGAATTGCAAGAAGAAGTTGGTCCTTCTAAATGGTTTTGGAATTTGCTATTTGCTCATATACTATCGATTATCAACGTCATAACCGCCTCTATATTCTTGTGTTCGTTGTCTGCAAGAAGGCGACAAGGACTTCAATGTTTTGTAGGTTTCAGTTTTGCGTGTTATATAATTTCTTATATTAAATTTATGGACTGAAAGTTTGATAAAAGAAATCCTTTTGATGATGATCAATAACAGCTCCTTTTGCCATCATTTCTCTCATTCTTCTTCAATATTTTTAAACAAATTCCGTTGGTTTTTCGATTTGGAACTGATTTTATGAATGAGAAACTTAGGATGGAAATGGAATCTATGATGAGTAATTTGATTGAGTATTTTCGCACACACAAGCTCTACAACTACTTTTCATTACAAATATATTAAAGCTAGATTGTTCTCCTTAGAATTATACAATAACGGAATGCCAGATTGGGATGTAACTCAAAGTCATGTAAAACCATTAATATTTTTACTAACAACGATAAGTAATTATATAAGTTAAGTTTTAAAAGTTAGAATTTGTTAGATCCAATGAGTTATCTGTTCAATGTAACAGATGCAATGCTGTGGAATTCACAGTCCTGAGGATTGGAAACCCAGAATCCTAAATTATATCGGAGGTTACCCAATATCTTGCTGCAACACAACAGTTAAATCTTATATATAAAATGTTTCGGATTTTTTTACAATAAAAGTTTGGTGGTCCATGCTTTAATTATGAAATCTGTAATTGAAGGCATTCAATTGTACTGGATTCTCGGTTATTCCTCCTGAAAAGAGTGATCACGTTTGGTCGATAGGATGTCTCCCCAAAGAATTTGAGAAAGTTAGCCATTATGATCATTATAGCGTGCTATTTCATGTGTTCAAACTTCTTGCAGAGGTAATTTGAGCTGAAACTATTAAAGATGTGGTACAACGTACAACGAATAAGGATGACTTTAAATGCTTTTGGCTTTAGGTTGGAATATTTTGCACATTATCTGATCTCACAAGATTTGAATATCCACCTTCTGAGTCAATTGAAAATTCCTGTTGTGATATAAAACATTATCACGTCAAATGTCGGGGCTCAATGAGTGTTCGTGGGGTCACGAAAGATGGTCGAGTTGTGGTGGAATCAAAGTGTTTTATGCCATGGAGGTTACAGCCATCAAGAACAGATTTGCTGACGGGATTAATACTTTATATCAGAACGAGTCATAATGAAACCAAAGGCTCCGTGCAGATCGACAGGCGACAGAATATTGAAAATTTTGTTAGCGAAGATATACAAGTTGACCTTTCAAGAAGACATAGAGGAATGTTTGTGTTTTCGCTATATTAAAATCTTTTAAAATTCACATGAAGTTTTTATCATTTCCTTAATAAAGTTCACTCCCCAAATATTACTCAAGGATGTGATAAAAACGCCATCAAAATTGAAATAGACTGTTTATTATTGATGGATGATTAATAAATCAAATCAAAAGTCATCTTCATGTGTTATTCTGTGTCCTTGTTTTTAGCAATGTTAATAATAATGATAATGGTTGTAAGTTGTAATTTATCGATTAAATGGGATAACATTGTAATCATTAATTAATAGTTAATGTTTATCACATGGAATAATTACTAATCTATTCATAATCCCACCTGTACAGGTGCTACTCGTAGGCTTAATTTATGCACACATCAACCTAATTCCACTTTCTTTGGTTAGGAATTTTTGTAATATGCATGCACACATTTCATGCGTACATATACGATTCAAGGTTATTGAGTCAGTGTCAATGGGACGTATGTCTCTGAAATTCGATATTCATTAATGATTAATCAGAAATACGTGTTGATTTCTATTACTACTTGATTTTTATCAACAATTAGCACTGCTACCGCTACCTTTAGATTTCTGACGCATCAACATTAGATATTTGTGCGTCTGATTGCTGTGCTAATATGCTTGCTTACCTTCAACTTCAACCTTCGACAACTTATAAACATCATTTCCGCAATAGATGAGAACATGCCAAGAGCGCTTATTTATCGATTAAATTCGAAGTATCACGAGCTGAAATTACTCAGTCCTGTTTTGAGTCAGTGATTGATAATCGTGGGAATTGAAGTTGGCGAAGAAATCAAACCTTACAATACAACATTTTTCAGCAATGAACATCAAAATTGCGATTGCCAATTGCGTGCTTACAATAGTAATTTTATCGTGCAATGTAGGAGTATTGGAGGCAGGTGCTGTGACAAATTATGAAGTTGACGAAAATTGTGGTAAGCTTGTGAAATTTATAAAAAAAAAGCTGCATTTACATTCAATTTCATTTGCACGAGTAATCATTTTGTAATCATTTTAAAGCAAAAGACATAATTGTGTACGAGCTGCGTATAACTGACTGTACGGAGTTACCTTGCACAATTCGCCGGGGAAAGCGATATACCGTTGAGGGAGATATTGGTGTTTGTAAGTAATAGCTATATAACCTTGAATGGCCACTAATTTTTTTATTGTCAAAAAACAGTTTTGGTCTTTGGAAAAAGGACATTGCGTACGTTATATTAAACCTTTTTGATGTTACAGTACGAAATGTATCAAATCCAGTGCTAAAATGCAGCTCCGTATATTTGGGACGCCACATTGACTTACCTGGCCATGGAGGATGTCCAAACTTGACAAATGGCACATGTCCAATGGTAGTTGGAGAAAGGTATACAACCTCAACCAGTTTCAAAATACCCTACTATGTACCTCCGGTGAGTATATTGCAATGCACATCATAATATTTATAGTTACATCTTTTCACCCGACAAATTGCAAGGTCAATCAAAGATTCAATTCACCCAAGATTTATAAGCAACTAATTATTTTTTATCAATAGATGCTTTATACCGCGTACTGTAGCATGGTTGATGATGAAGGAGAAAACATGATTTGTGGCTGGGGCTCATCAAGAGTTGTATAAAAATCAAACCGATATAATTTCTCAATTTGTATTTATTTCGTTCAAATGTCAAGCATGCATGAAATAAATATCGCTAGAGTTATGTATTTTTCAGCTAGAGCTTTGCAAAATGTTTATTCAACACAACTTATAAAATTGGATTGTACAAATCTTAATTTGCTTTACAGCGATGACAATAATTTATGCGTTTTTTAACTATATAACCAGCATATTTTTCTTGGATGAGACTTGGTCTTGTTCATGTTACGTTTAAAATAGGAGAAAGCACCATATAGAAAGAAGAAGGCATAATAACATTTCACGTATCATAAAAGTTAGTCTATGTACATAAGTTTAGCTCAGTATAATTCAAGGCCCAATATATATAATCACAAGTCTTGCATTTCATTTCATGCAATAAATATCATTGTGTCATGTCATAGTAAATTGTACGGCAGGAACAAAATCCTTCCCCTTCTCGGTCCAAACGAAAACATACACTGCTATTTTTTGTAATTACAACACTTATTGGCAAGTTCGCCAAAGAAGCAAATTTTTATGCTGCAGCATTAGCCTTCTCTACGATCTCTGCAAGTTGCACAATATTTCGAGCTTGTAGAACCAAAGGTTGGTCAATCATTTGTTCTCGGAATGTAAATGCACCCTAAAAGAAATTAAAAACACGTATATTAGTTAATACTCTTCATACAAAGGTCATTGAAAATTCTAATCGAATTGCATGTACTAGTGTTAGTTAACTTAAGAATTATACCTTTCCCGACTTTTGATGTTTCTCAAAGCCTTGAATTAACTCGCGAGCCCATTCAATTTTCTCTACCGATGGAGAGAAAGCCTCTTGGCAAATTGAAACTTGTGTAGGATGGATAATTTGTTTTCCAGTAAAACCCATTTGAGCTCCTTCAATTGCCTGCTTTCGTAATCCTTCCGTGTCTGTGTTTGGTTTAGATGACTTTGTTAAGCAAATACTGAATGGAAATTTCATTATGTAGGGAAATTCTGGATAAAAAAATACACACTACCTTTATAATCGATATAAACGATGTCAATTGCTTGAAGTTTGAATGCTTTTGCTACACTGACAATATACTGCCTTGCGTATACAAGTTCTTTTGCCTCATTAGTACGTGTGGCTCCTAAAAATAATCAAACAAATGTAACAAAAGCCAATTTCTATCTTAAACTTATGACAACTCTTGTACACACTTTGAGCTTTAGGAAGTCAAGATTCCATTAGGAATATATGTAATCAAGTATAATTTCAAGAAATTAACGTACCAATATCAGCACAATAATCATCCGACCCGAAAACGACAGCATCTGGAACAAAGTGACACTTAGCAGATAGATCCCATGCTGTTTGGCAAATATGCGGAAGTGACAGCAATGACATGGCAGACTCAACAAATATAATTAAGTTAATTTTCTGATGAATATTTCGCTCCTTTCCTAGAATTTTCGTAGCAGTCTCTGTAAACTAAGGAAGAAAAGAATGTTTCACAAAGTGAATTTTTACAACACGAAGCTTTCTATCATCTATTATGCACTAATTGTCTTTGACTTGGTAAATGCTTACCCATTTCAAATGGTCTACTCCATCTACTTTTGGAACATGAATCGCACTCGGTAAATGTCTTGCCGGAAGTATCGTTTCCAAATCCTGTTGACATAATCCACTTTGGACAGAGTTGACACGAACCGTTACTTCAGGCCTAACTGCTGAGTTTTGGCTAAAGTTATCCAAATATTTCCGGATATGAGTTCTCGCTTCCTCCTGCAACAAATATTTTTATGATTATGACAAAAATATGAGAAAACGTATATACTCAAAAACCGTTCTATCCAACACCCCGTCACCTTTTTATTAACAGCAACCCCATCTTCACAATCTAGTACAATTGAGTCCACTCCCAATGTTGGTATTTTAGCAATCTTTCGAAGGTCACTTGCTGGAACATACATAACAGCCCGTCTTGGAATATACTTCTGTTAGCATAAAATGTTCATAAAAACTCATTTATTTAAAATTCTAATTTACTAATAATTTTGTTCATCAATCCGACATATTTTTACCCTTCTGTACTCAACCGCTGTATCGGTAGAGTACGAGGAGCATTGCAACAACTTCGTGAAGCCATCTATGCATTTCTTTTTATTAGCTGCTCCTGAGAAAATTTCAGCTAAATGACCCTTCGCGATAAGGTTCCCTCCACTTGTATAATTCAAGAAGGTGCTTGAAGCCCATGGAAGTAGAGGACGAAAATTTGCCTGTAAAATATACAATTGAAAAATGTACAATTTGCATGTTCATAAAAGAAATCATTACCAGCTACATATTTATAATGAACAACAGGTTAAGCGACTGTCTTCTTGTTTAAGATCACAACTTAGGAAAGCAATAAAACGGGGTGATGCGGGATGGGCATCAAGCCGCTGACTACAAGAAGCAGGAATAAAGCGTACAACACTTTACACACAACATTGCATCGGTCTCGCTTGCAAAGTGTAGATGCAGATTTCAGACTTGGCACAAGAACCACCATAAAAAACAAACACCAAACCAAAAGTGTTGTTTTTTGTTTCGTATAAAACTGACAAGATAAATTATATTTTAGTGTAGTTATCAAAATATTTTTAAAATGGAGACAATAATAGAGCAACAAAGAAGGTACCATGAAGAAAGAGAGCGGTGTGTGGACCAAATGGTGAAGGAATTTCTCCACAAAAAAGTTTCGGTAAGTTGAAGAAATTTTTCTGGTAGTTGTATATTATGTGTATTTAAGCGTATAAGCTACAAAGGCACACTGTCACTTACGAACTACAATTCACAATACAATACTTATGTTGTTGCAAGTGTACTTGCACAAATGCACACTCTGTATTGTGTATTAGCAAGTCTGTGAAACAGAGTGAACAGGTTTTAAGTAAAGTTATGTTATGTGCATGTGGGCAACATGAAATCGAAACGAATGAGTATCTTCCGTGTCTGAATGTGGTGATGTTAAAGCAAGTGCTTTTACAGAATTGGATATTGTGTGCTTGTCAAATGGGGTTAAAGTTAGTTTTAACCGGCTTACATTTTCCTCGTTGCTTTCTTTTGTGTTCTTGAAATTTGGTATTTAATTGGATAAGACAATTAAAGAGGTTGTGGAAGTTGGAAATGCTAAGGTTGATAAGATTATAAGATTTTCTTTCCTTTTATTTTCAGCATCGCGACCATATCAATGCAGAACACCGGACAAAATCATTACTTGACGTGAGTAGCTAATTTTACTGAGTATCTGTTTTCTGTCTCCTGCCGCCGCGTTGAATGAAGGTTTAATTAAGGAAATGGTTTTATTTCTGTTTGTGCAGCGCTTTGGGGACTGTACAGATAGATTGGGTGATCTTTATGAAGATAAGGATGGGCAGCGGAAGGAAGAAATCCAGGCATTGTCTGGACCAAATGAATTTGTTGAATTTTACAACCGGCTCAAGGCCATCAAGGAATTTTATAGAAAGCACCCAAATGAAGTTTCTGTCCCAATGTCAATTGAATTTGAAGAGTACTCCAAGATGAGAGAATCGAATAATGAAGATTACTTGAATCTCGTCGAGTTCAAAGATGAGGAAGGCTACGGGAAATATTTGGATTTGCATGAGCACTTTGAAAAGTATTTGAACTTGAAGGGTGTGGAAAAGGTGGATTACATCACGTTCCTTGGGATTTTTGACAGACTTTTTGAACTTCCTAAAGAGAGAAAGGGGGCGGAATACCGAAAGTATTTGGATGGGTTGCTGGAATATTTGTATGACTTTTTGACTAGGATTAAACCGTTGACAGATTTTGACTCGGTGTTGACTGAGGTACAAAAAGAATTTATTATACTTTGGGAAAACGGACAGTTTCCTGGTTGGCCGGTAAGTGGAAAAACTCCAGATTTCTTGGAAATGTTTGATTGTAATGTAGACTTATTTTAATGTTAATTTAATTACAAAATTATTTCAACTATATAGAAAGATACATCTTCTAGTGCGTTGGCACACACTGGAGCCCACTTGGACCTTTCTGCATTTTCAGATTGGATGGAATTGTCATCTTTAGGTTTGGATCGGCTTAAATCAGCTCTCATGGCCTTAGGATTAAAATGTGGAGGGTATGGTTCAATTCACTTAAAGTTTCAAGTGGTTTATCATGGTGTGATTATATCATATATGTACATGAGCTTAAAATCTTTATCTGAAATCTGTAGAACACTTGAAGAAAGAGCGCAAAGACTATTTAGTACAAAAGGCAAGTCATTGGAAGAAATTGATCCAAGCTTATTTACGAAAACAAAGCCTGGTAAAGCTACCAACAAGGAAAAGGATGCGGAAAAGAACCGTGAAATAGCTGCCGTTGAATCACAGATTTACAGGTTGGTTTGATTTTATTTATTTTGCTGGATAAAAAATGTTTCATCAATGTTTTTTATTATTGTCATATCATATATTTTCATTGTTAATATTTCAGACTGGCAGAATTGCTTAGTGAGCAAAGAGCAGCAACAAAGGAGAATGTTACTAGAAAGCAGGCAAGAACTGCAGGAGAAAAGGAAGAGTCTGATGAAGAAGAGCATGCAAGTGAATCCGATGATGATGACGATGATGACATTCCCTATAATCCTAAAAATCTACCATTAGGATGGGATGGAAAGGTAGGCGAATGAGTAGCTCAAGATGATTAATATAGTAATAACACGTCTTGCTCATTTGTGTTAAAACATGAAATGCTGAATTTCTTTTTACAGCCCATTCCATATTGGTTATACAAATTACATGGTCTCAATATCAGCTACAATTGTGAGATTTGCGGAAACTTTACATACAAGGGACCAAAAGCTTTCCAGCGACATTTTGCTGTGAGTGTTTTTTGTTGTTGCATTGCTTGATATTTTGTGAGCTCGTGTTATGCAAGTTATGTAATGAATCGTTTTGCTTAATTTTGTGTGTTTAGGAATGGCGGCATGCTCACGGAATGCGCTGTTTAGGTATACCGAACACTGCCCATTTTGCTAACGTGACACAAATTGAAGACGCTCTAGCTCGTGAGTTTTTAATAAAATCTTCTACCTATGACCTAGCCTTTATTAATTGATTACTTCACATGATAATAAATTGCCGCATAAACTCATTTTATGTTTTCAGTTTGGGATAAGTTAAAGAACCAGAAAACCGCTGAAAGATGGCAACCAGAAGCTGAGGAAGAGTTTGAGGATTCAATGGGAAATGTAGTTAATAAGAAAACATTCGAAGATCTAAAACGTCAAGGATTATTATAGATTTTTGAAACGTAAAGGTAGATATATAAATATTTTCTTCGTTCTACGTTCAGATTACACTTGTATAAAAATTTATTAGAAATAATTCACCTTATTCCATGTTTGTTAAAATATTCATGAACGTACTTTTTCTTTTTATACATGATGAAAATGAATAAAATAGTTAGGTTCAAACTAAGCACAAGTATAAACTTAACATCCTAAATTTAGTACATGCAGATATAGATGACTACATGGTAAATACTCACGGCAAGTACATGAAAATTCGATTCGATGATATGCTGTCAAAGCATGTTTTTGGGAAAGTCAAGGAGGATTTCATGTGTTGTAGATATGTAAAACATTAAACAAAACATTGTATGTGTGCAAAAATTTAACTTCATACTCTTCTTTCTCGTTATGACATTACATAGGAGTTGCTAGATTTTGCACAGGTTTGTGTTTAACATATTCGAAACTGCATAAATAATTAATGCTACACCATATATTGTAGCATATCTATCATCTATATAGTAATCTAATACTACGCTGACGATGAATTTCTCGCCGACAATTTCTCTTTTATTACCATTGGCAGTTGAAGTGCCAGCAGTTGTGCGTTTTCTCAGGGTGAGGGATGGAAAATTGCTAGCTTATATGGTCCATAATTTTGGAAATCAACTGTGTAATTTTTACTTCATTTAACGCACTTCCTATAATTTCTCAGCTCATATTGCCATTCATTGAACATTCAACACATATTTTCAACAATCAATATTAAATAATTGCTTTCACGTGGAATCAATTCCAATAGAAATATATAGTTGCCTTTGAATACTTATTGTGAATAGTACTGTACTCCACAGTTTCTTTCTAAAAAATGCCACGGCCAGCTCCGGTTTGGACGGTGGTTTGTAAGGTGTATATATTCTTTGAAACATTCATTACGTTGCCCATCAACTACGACCCGGAGCGTGGCGTATTTTATGTAACTAAATACGGTTTCAGAACCAGGCATCGGTTTCATTATGCTCCGTTCCGATTCGGATCCTTGTGTGTTGTCGGTTTCACGCTACGAATTCTTTACAAACTCTTTGTGCATATTGTGTCTCCAGAATCCAATCGGAATTTACAGTTTGGTATGGAAGGTGTTCTGTTATACACAATAGGGCTGCTCATTTGCTTGGAAGCAGTGTTTTGCTTTTGGACTGATGAATTGAAAGCAGATCCCCTCGTAAATATTATCAATTTACTGTATCAACTTAGCATAACCAGGCCTAAAAATATGTGTAAGCATGCAATCTTTCTTTTTATATATTTAAACTCAAACCTTTCTTAAAACAATCTTATTTTCTAAAACCAAATATTCATATTAATATTCATAAATTGTAGATGTGGAGAGTAGAATCTCACTTTTTGGATACATATGCATGGGCACGGGTGAAGCCGTCGCTGTAGTGGCCACCTTAGGATTCCTTGCGTTTCCTGGAATAGCAGGTCTGGTACCGTTAGTCATGGAACACGATCCTGCAAGTCACATGATTAAAGAGCTTATGCCGAATACACAATATGTTTGGACAAGACGCGTATTGGCAGGAGTTGTGCAAGGTTCAGTAGCCGCTTTTGGAGCTATAGTTTGTCTTCAAATTTTACTAATTTTCATTTTAATAGTGATTGGTTTTGGAGAAATGATGAATAGAGCTGTAAATAAACATGAACGAGCTCCCAAAGTTAATGTATTCAAGAGACCTGCATTCGTCATAAACAAAGTGCAAAAAGCCAAAAAGAAAGCATCCCTTCTTAATATTGCAAAGGATTTCCGCCACGGTCTTGAACAAGAGAGTAACTACTTTCGCCCCAATTTGTTAATCCATCGACAGTTGACCATCATGCAGCACATTTCATCTGACGCGTTAGAAATATATACACCTGGTCTTATCTTTGTTGGAATGTGTCTTGTGATTTCCACCTTGTTCTTTAGCATCCGATTCAATTTACCCCTTCCTGTCGCTATTCCTAATACCGTGATAGCATTTTCAGTGTCGTGCATAATGATTGGACTGCTGCCGGTCGCTGGCAAACTGGATAAAGCTTCGATGGGCTTCAAACAATTTTGGTCTAGTAGGCTCCATTCTCGACTTGCTATAATGATGCTAAGATCATGCAGACATGAGATTTTTATTCCAATTGGACCGTATTCCAAGCTTGGACAGCGGACTTTGCTAACCATTTGGAATGTTATATTGACACAAGTTGCAACTTTACTAATTAACTTTAAATGATGCCTCCTTCAAATACGAATCAAATTAAAATCTTAATTTCACAATTCATATATGCTCTTCTATATTATCCCTTATACATTCTCACTCTGTAATAAAATCTGTTTGAAAAAACACCAAGACATGATAAATTTTGACTTAAAAAAATAAAAATGTGCTCATTGTAAATTCTAATATACAAGAATATATGTAGACATAAATATCGATTCCTCCACGACCGATAATGTTATATGTTTTAGGCCACGGGTACAATGTGAATCTAGCAGTAAATGTAGGTATATCCCAAAAGACCTAGAACCTGATTTTCATTTAAATCCTAATCGATCCTATCATCATCTAATTTATAAAAACCAATTTTGTTTATGTATATACTATTCCACGTTTACTATAATAAGGAGAAACTAGAAGTAGATAACTGCATTTAAAGATAAGGATAAACAATTTGAAATAATAATTATTATTTTTATCGTTATCATTATAGTTCTGCATTGCATTTTAGTGAGAGTAAACCTTTTCCCCATTTTTTGTATAACTGTTGCAGGGTCAGAGTCTCCGGCATCATGAAAGAAGTTTGGAAAGTAGTAATTTTTGTGTTTGTTCTGTTTGATCAATTCATTACACTACCAATCACATATGTCTCTAATTTCCGTCGATTTTTTGCAACTACCAAATTCATCAAACTTGTAGGATGGCAAGTAGGTTGCATAGGAGTATTTGGATTTCTTTTCACCATTATATACAGATTAGTGTGTCAAGTATCATTTCCAGAGCAAAATAAATCCTTGAGATTTGGGTTGGAAGAAGTTATTCAGTACATAATTGGGTTTTTAATATGTCTGGAAGCTGCAGTATGCATTTGGACATGTCAGTACAGGCTACAAACGCTTGTAACACTTTCCAACAAAATCATTGAAGTTGGCTTGAAACAAAGCAAATACTGTACGACCCCTTTTCTTTTCTATATATGCTGATCCTATTGTTGTTCAGATTCTGATTCAGAGCTAATAATATTCTTTACCACTTTTCAAAATTTAGATCCCGGAGATACCTTTACATTCCTTTGGTTCAAGTTTGACACAGGAGCAACGGTTGCAACTGTCGCGTCCTTTGGTTTCCTCGCATTTCCAATTACTACTGCTTGTGTTCCACTTGTGCGAAGGGCGGATCCAGCATCTCACATTTCCATACTTTTATTTCCAAACTCTACTACATTAAAACAGCGCGTTTTCGCAGGTTGTCTTCAAGGAACCGTGACAGCATTTGGAGCCATGCCTTGTTTAGAGCTTTTATTACTGTTTACAGCTATTATTACTGAGTTTCGAGGGATGATGGGAGATGCTACAAAAATTTATAATCCATGGCTTGCATTACAGTTTCGTAAGGCCAATTCAATCCGCTCCGTCGTAAAACGGTGGAAGTTTAAAGCAATTGAAAGCAAATATTGCGTTTCGGAAAAGCCAAGTGATTCATTGGCAATTATTGTTTCAAGTCATGTATTTGAAGCTGAATTAATCAAGAGAAAGAGGAATAGAAGAGTTATTTTGAAATGGAAAATAGCTATTCATAAAATAATGTGCTTTCGACCTAGTCTTTTGATGCATCGGCAGATGACCATTTTAAAAAATGTTCTAAACAATGTTACCATTCTATACTCCCCAATTTTATTATTAGTAGGAATGAGCCTCATTGTTGTTTGTGCATATTTTCCAATGAGGTTTGAATTTGAGTTAGCATATATTGTCAAAATTCCATGTATGCTGATTGCCATCACGTTGACCGTGATTGTTTGCTATTTAGTTTCAGCCCTGTCTTCAGTGGCAAAGTCTTCAAAGCAATTTACTTTATTTTGGAATGTTCGTTTAAGAATGCATGTTCACAAAAGGCAACTTAAATCATGCCGACCTATTGCTATTTCGATAGGACCATTTTTTTGTTATCATGAAGACACATTGCTCCTCGTGCTCAACATCATTTTGACGTATTTAGGAACGCTTTTAATCAATCTATAAATTTAGTGCCGTTACTCTATTTATTTACAGGCATTTTTACCATTAAAAAATTGTATATAAGCCTACATTTTCTATTTTTTCAACATTTTGTAGTAAATTAGATGAATGTTCACATTGCCCCAAAACTCAAATCAAATGTCATATATACTATTCAATTATTAATTTTATGTCTGTCTGAGTATATCCCGAAAACCATTTCAACGTAATATTGATGTTGCATTAAAATTGAAGAAATTTTGTTTTACCTAAAGAATATTTAGGGCACAGCATTCACACACACATGAAATGAAAATGTTTTAAATTCATACAAATAAATTTTGAAACACTGTGGTTGTTTTGTGAATGGGAAGCAAAATAGTGAAAGCTCTGTATTGGCTTTCCAAGGTCACCACCACACTGTCAATATGTAAGTAACGTAGATCGAACTGCTTGTAAAGACCATTTAATTTCCGGAAATTTGTCCTTGCTCACTTTCCAATCAGAGTGGTAAATATAATGTATATAGCTACAATTTTCAATCAAACTTTTTCTCCAGTGAGGGTGGGGTAGTTTTATAACGGATGTATTGATACAATTTGTAAAATATCGCATTCAAGTTGACAAGGATTTCTTGAGCAATTAAATTTTACAGACATCAAAATTACGAAATTCATTTTTTTCTCAATTTCATGCGGATAGGTAAATACACATAAATGGCTTGGCTTTTAGGGTACATTCTAAAAAACTTTTAGCAAGCAAGAAAAATATGGAACTTAAAACCTATCATAATAATATAAGTTCCAAGGCGTAATGGAAATGGAAAAATAAAAACAGCTTTTAGGGAGGTTTATGAAAATTTAAAGATTAAAATATGGTGTTTTTTAGTAAAAACAAGTCATGTCTGTGCCAACTCACATTATTATCTGGGTTTGGCGAAAGCAGGCGTAAGGTTTTTTTATCGATTTCAATCAGGTAGTTTTGTAGAATTGATACTTATATGCGTTTCTATATTTTATTATAGTCTACAATGGCTCAACCCAAGCATTATTATGCATTGAATAGAGTTGGCTTGCAGTTGATAACTAGGGTATTGTTGGTTTTGTCTTTTTGAAAGGAATTTAAGGGGCATCATGAAAAGTATATGGAAAGTAATAATGTTTGTGTTCCGGCTGTTGGACATTCTAGTCACGCTTCCGGTTCGGTATGACCCGAAACAGGAAAGGTTTATGGCGACAACAAAATTCACAAAACTTCTTGGATGGTATACCTGTTGTTCTGTGGTGTTTGGGTTTCTCTTGAAGGTTATATACAGACTTTTATGTCAAGTAGCCTCCCCTGATAGCAACACTTCTTTACACTTTGATTTGGAAGCAGTTTTTCAGTACATTATTGGTTTTCTCATTATAATGGAATGCGTAGCGTGCATATTAACTTGTCAGTACAAAGTACATTCGTTGGTGACCTTGATGAACAAAATTTTGGATGTTAGCAAGAAGCAGAGCAGATATTGTATGATAACATAATATTTCAATTTGTCTTTCATTTTATGTTGAGGGTATTATTCTCCATTCTCCATAATTTATTTTCCGTTTTAGATCCCGGAGATAGGATTACCATACTAGGATACAACCTTGACACTGGAGCCACTATTGCAACCTTCGCATCCATTGCAATCTTCGCCTTCCCAATCGTTACAGGTTCAGTTCCCCTGTTTCGACGAGCGGATCCTGCTTCCCACTTGTCAATCCTTCTTTTCCAAAACCAAAGCGTAATAGGTCAACGCATTTTTGCTAGCGTTCTCCAAGGAGGCATTACCATATTCGGGGCCATGCCATGCCTCCAAATCCTACTTTTAGCGACTGCCATCGTGATCGAGTTTGGCGGAATGATGGGGGACGCTTCCAAAATCCATAATCCTTGGTTAGCCTTTCAACTCCTGAAGGCCAACACGGTACACACCCACGCTCAAAAATGGAAGATTAACGCTGCCGACAGGCGTCTTAACCCGAATAAGCCAAAAGTAGCTTCAGAGGAGCCTTCACACGTCGTCTCCATTACAGTATTAGCAGCCAATGAAATAGTGGACCACAGAATGCATCGAAGAATTATTTTAAAGTGGAAGGAAATATATTACAAGATAACTTGCTTCCGACCTTCACTTTTACTTCATCGACAAATGACCATTCTCAGTACGATAATGGCGGATGCTCTTATTTTCTACAGTCCCATTTTGATTCTGACTGGGATCAGCATTATCATCCTCACAGTATTTTTTCCTCTTAGATTCAATCTACCATTTGTCGTAATGGTTCCGTGTGTGGTAATTGCCATCACTGTGACTGCAGTCTTTGTCATATTGGTTCCAACTGGATCATTAGTGCTAAGATCATCAAATCAATTTGCTCGCTTTTGGAGACTTCGCTTGAGAACCACTTTGAATAGAAAACAGTTAAAAAGTTGTCGTCAAGTGGCTATTTGGATTGGACCATTTGGCTATTTCCACGAAGGCACTTTACTAAATATTCTCAACATCATTTTGACATATTTAAGTACGCTTTTGATTAATGTTAAAGTTCCAAATGCGAACTAGTAAATAATTTTTGATTCGTGTAAGTTTTTATTTCATATTTTTGTCAGCATCATACATAACATTATTACTCATGTCATTTGTAAAAGTTAATATATTATACGAGTCATTAATTCATTAAACATCAAATATTAACACTAATACAGTTTTGTGATTAATAATCTATCTTTTTAAATTTACATAGAAAGTTTACAAAATATTTTAACTTTGTTGAAATCTTTCATTTCTTTCAATAAAAATAATTTACTTTTTTAAAAAGTTTCCACATGCATAAAAATACTGAATATATACATTTTTTCGATAAACAGAATTTTCCTTAAATATTCAAATAATATAAGAACATAAAATTCGCTTGTACAAAAAAAATCAATATCAGATAAAATAATCTATAACGTACTATATAGTATTAGGCACTTTTTTTTATTTCGATTTTCTACTCGGTTTTGACTTGAGCCTGGCTTGAAGCGTAAGCAACAGTCCGGCAAGAACATCATGGTTATGTAGCTTTTTCCCAAAGATAAGTCTTCGCACTGAGTCATCATAAGTTAGGAGAGCTACCATATTTTGTAATAGAAATCCTTGGCAGTATTCTAATAGCTGGACTGCATTATATACCTACAAAACGAAACGAAATGACAAAGGCTATTATTTTTAAGAGTTCAATTACAAAGAAAGAATGTACCTAGCATCCATTTGAAAAAAAGTCTGGCTTTTCAAATGGATTTAGTTTCTAAAGCTTGACTATTTTTACCTTTGCATGAATATAAAGCGAAACGATCGATTCCGTATTGACCATTTGCGAACATCGAGCTTCACAGAAATGCAAGAGTCCATCAAGTTGAAAGAAATTGGCTGCAGCCATCAGCTCCAGAATGTCTTCTGAATCAGTGTGTCTTATGACGTCGCAGCCACCATTGTATAAGTATTCCATTACCATCTACAAATTTGATGCATATTGGATGCCAATATTATTTTAAAATGCACGAAATAAATTCTATAGAATGTAGATGGAATACTATCTAAGTCACCTGGAATATGTGATATCGTATATCATTTATTTGTAGAACTGGAGTACTGTTCGACTCCGGAGCACTTTTTAGCATTGACTTAAATCGAGGTGAGGATGTGACGAGCACGATTTTATGAGCGTAGAATACTCTTCCTTCAACGCGAAACTGGACATCAGATAACTCTGGGTTATTTACGTATTTTGGATCAATGCGCGTTCCATTTGATAAGCACGTGTCCCTAATTTCCTTAATCGCATCCCGTCCATAACACGTTTGAAATATGTCGGCAAGAAGTAGAGTAGTTCCTTCATTCTGAAATAATAATATAATAATAACAAACTCAATTGCAATTCGTAATAACTTTCAAATTGGAATAATCACCAGGATCTATTATTCATCATACTTATTTATTACCTTGCTATTTCTAAAAATGGCAAAAAGAAGAGGCAAACAATCCTCTACAAAATGTCCCTGTGATGCATCTTCCATCGGAAGAATTTGCAGGCAATCCTGCAGTAATTGATCTACTATAGGTTCAATTCTTAGTTCATGAGCAGTGCTCAAAGCGTTAACCCAACAATGAAGGGTCCATGGTATTCCGACATTTCTCAGATCAAGTGTTATTTCTAAATGTCCATTTTCTGAGCTTTGGTACATGGCTTCTTGTAACACTTTAATTTGATTTTTAGTCATCAGTTTAGTTTCATCAGTGCGGCCGTTTGGACCTGGGATACTGTTGCCGCCATTGGTGGGTGGGTTGCTGCCAGTACTAAGGCCTGATCTCGCCTGTTGAGCTTGAACCCCTTCAGCAAGGATTTCTTCTAGAGATAGCACTTCCTTTGAAGGAGATTGGTTAAAGGGATGAGAAAGAAGTTTATGCACAATGGCTCTATGACCATGAGACCCTGCTACTGATAAGGAACTGCGACAATAAATAATTAACATTACAACAAACGTTAAACCAAAAGTATAAATTTAAAAAAAGTGCAGAAAAAACATAATTTTTTTACATACCTAAAACTACCACGTTGAGCAGATCCTGTGTAGCAAAGGGAGTCCCTGACAAGGGTACACAAGAAGGGATTGGCACCATAACTAAGAAGCATTGACACAATGTCCATGTTTCCTGTTGCAACTGCAACTTGAAGTGGGGTCTGCGTTGATTTGTCTTCGCTCAACTTTGCCCCACCTTCAACGTTACAACCTTTTTCCAACAATATCTGTAATCATGTAAAATAAAGTAGATATGTCGAATATTGGAAATGTTAAAGCATTTAGTTTCACATATGAACTTGAACTTAGTATCGAAAATGGTATCTTCTACCGATCTTACCTTTACAATTGAAATATGACCCATTAACGCAGCAAAGGTTAACGCTGTCCAATGCTGAGTTTCATTGTTGGCTTGTGGGAAATTTGGATTATTTGGAGGCGTCTCAATATCCGAGTCTGCTCCTGCATCTAGTAATACCCGTACCATATTCTCTTCACCTCGTACACTCGCCAGTATCAACGGTGACAAACCTTTTGGAACCACAACCAAGACATTGGTATTAACACTGCATAACATAATACTACTTATCGCTTGAAAATATAAAATGCATTACCTGATTCATTAAACGTATTAGCTTTTGAAGGCGGCATGAGAAGTAAAGCTTGCGCCACCAAGTCAGACCTTCCTGAGGTAAGCATTTTAAATGCTAAATCAATTTTAAGCCGTCTGTTACACTCAAATTCATCCATTGAGCGACGAGGCCATGAAAATTCATCAGTGCTGAAAAGAAGAATAATTTATTAAACCCATGGTGAAAGTGGACTAAGAGTGATTTCACTTTTTAAATATTAGTCTTTCATCTTACCCAATTAATCTAACGGGGCAGTCTATACCAGGAAGAAGTAAACGGGCAGCTTGCATCACATCATCCTTATCAACCAGTCCAGCATGGCGATGATCTGCGTGAGCAGCAGCAACCCTCACCCACTCAATTAAAGGAGGTAGAACAATGAAAGGTCTCTCATAGACCAACTCCTGTATTGGAATTCGTGACAACTGATGGTGTGACTTGTCAGCACCAGCCGTTTCCGGTGTGCTGCTTGTAGTACTATGACGGTTATTGGAACCATTATTGTGTCCAGCAGTCCCTCTCGTTTTATTCTCATCTGCTGTTTCCAGCTGGGAACAGCGCATAAAGTAAAACAACGTGTGGACAGCCGAAGGGGACCATGAGGGTGGGATTGCCTTGCTTCCGTTGCTAGTTCCAAGAGGTAGTTGTTTATGATGATAGTGGGAGACACGAGAAACAAGGTCGGCAAGTTCACCTGCAGCAAAAAGGAAACAAAAAATATGATGATTGATCCAGATTTGACGTTCATGCTACTGCCAATTACCGTCTCATTTGCGTTTAAATGGAGCAGATTCTTAAGTACATGCATAAAATATCAATATTTCGGAGACTCCAGAAGGAAATGAGACATGATGATGATGATTACATGTAATATTTGTTGAACCCAACATTTAAATCTTTCTTATCTGTGCCGTTCTCGGAATGCAAAAGTGTTTCTAATGCCTAATTTTCATTTGCTTCCTTTATCCCTACCTACAAAGTACAAATATCTGTCTTAAAGAAAAATGTTGCAGAAGCTTTGCTTTTTTTTGCTTGAGACAAAACGGAAGAAGATAATGCAGTCTTGTCTCGCCCGAAGCCCAATAATTTTACTCGCTCACTACTTTTGTACTTGATGATGATTACTAATACCAATGATGAACAAAGATCTTACTCAAAGATTCAAGAAGTACTTCATGCAGATCAGAGAGTGATCATCGTCTACGTACCTCTCTTCCTATTGTATTTACTGTGGCTGATATTTTGAATTCGAATACACAATACAAACCATTTTCACTTGTACAATACGAATCAATACCAATACCAATACAACATTCAACATGCCTATATTCTAATGCGTGTACCTAAAAAACAAACATCAATCTCCATCTTGAGGAACCTGCCATGGCTAAAGTGGCTATTATTACCTCTGCTTGATTCGCATCAAATTATGACGTAGCATATCTATCTTTGGTTCATGGTATTCTTATATACAGTTTATACTCAAAGATTGATTAGTGATTCTTTCCACCCATTATCATCCTCATCAGTCATTACGTATGGAGATTTTAAAAACTCTTTTCATTGTTTTTCCTTTTCATAAACTCACAATCACAATCAGCATACGCATGAACTTGATGTGTATGTGTAGGCATATGTACTCTGAATATTCATGTTTGGAATATGGTCAATGGTTCTTAGTATCTTTGTATGTACTGTTGTTTATTTCTTTTCTCTCATGTTTGACTTTGACTCTGACTGATGCTGATATAAGATGTTTTGAATGTTTGATGATGACCATTTCTCCTCTTTCTTACCTATAGATCCAACACAAGTGGTGAGAAGTGACTGCTCCAGGCTCTTATTGTGTTGATGATGGGAAGGTTGTTGATGTTGTGTTTGAGACGGTGGTGGTGGAGGTAGAGGTGGCGAGCGAAGGGAAGACTCGTCGTGATTGCTACTGCTACTATTATTACTACTATTACTGCCGCTACCGGCTCCGGCAATTGTTGTTGAACTGTTGCTACTGCTCCCTGATGAGTCCATGCTTGCAACACTTGACCATCGGGGTAGGGCCAATGCTCCTGAAAATGTGCGAGGAAAAAGTAATATTAATATTTAGCCAACAATACATAACATAACAGCAGACCAGAAATAAAGTCGCAGTTTGAAAGATCATAAAAGGAGGAACATACATAAGCAATAGCAGGTGCATAAATATTCAGAGATATGTGTACATTTCACCCCATGAATCATGAATACATTGCATTTTTAGCATATTATACAGATTTGACATGACATTTGGGGTGTAAACCGTTCAGACAATGTCCGCTCTTCTTCTTCAAAATGACTTGACCACATATATTTTCCCCATCACTTTAGATTCTTCTCCTCTTAAATCGTATGAGATGATGAGATCATTTCATTTCACTTTGATTCATTCGCTTGGCTATAAAAAAAACTGCATGAAAAAGTCGCTTAGTGTTTACTCTTCAAAGAAACATGCGTATAAAATACCAAAAGCACCAAAAGTTTTGCCAACTTTCAACTCTCTGTGGCTGAGCTGCTGGATCCAAAAACACACTGGATTAGTCTTCACTTTGTGTTTTGTGAAGAACCAGCAATAACAATAATGATGTCGATGGTGATGAGCCGAGTCAGTCGGTGATTTTGATTTTTTTTCTCTCTTACCCAGTGTGTTTTTGTGAGAATGAACAGGTTTTCATCAAAACATATAGGAGAGTAATACACGCAAGTGTAGTAGTTAGTAGTAGGTAGGTAGCCCGGTTTTTCGCTAAAGTGAAAGAGTACTTGTCTTGTGTGTACATTTCCTATGCAAATCAGTATCATTATCAAGAGTAGCACCAGTAGCAAAGTGGAAAAAGGGTTCAATTAAAATCATAAGATTGTTGTATCTCTTTCTCTGTCTTATTCATCCATCCATCCAAACATCAATCCATCCTCCTCCACAACCACCACAACCTGATATCTCTTCTGACTGACTGACTACTGACTCGTAATGAGACTGAGAATATCAAATATGTGTATATACATTCATACACGTTATAATAACACATATTGGGAATCGACAGTGAGTTTTTGGCAGCTGCGTGTGTTCATGTTGTGCTCATACATTTTCATATTTTTTTTTCTCTTCTTCTTCTTTTATTTCACTTACGCATTTGTGAACTGGGCATTTAATCAAATTCTAAAATGATTTTTTATCTCATACTTTTGCAGAGTAGGAGTGAGTGAGAGAGAGAGAGAGATAGTAAAAAAAGTGCTCATCATTAATACGTTTTTATGAAGCTCTATAATTTTTACATAATTTCATTGTTACACATAATCTGCATATATCTTTACATTATGTCGGAGTTAATATGAAGACGCATACATTGTATTTCATTCTCATCAAAAAAGTTGAGAGAGAGAGAAGAGTAAGAAGAGCGAACCTTTTTTTCAGTTGTTTTTGTCTGTCTGGTTCATCGTTCATGATGGGAGAAGGGTAAAAATCTCAAGAAATTTAGAGAATAATAAATTTGATAAGGGACATGGAATGAACACGTAATATTAGAGAGACAATCCGGTTGCCAGTAATTAACCGGTAAATAAGAAGGTTGTATAACAAGCGTGAAAGAATTGAAAGATACACAAGACCAAGAGGAGCATCATACCAGTGCTTTAATAAATAGTGCTACAATCAAAAAGTAAAGCTTTTACCTGAGGCAGTTCTCCCAGCATTCAAATGAGCATAGGGTTGAAGCAACCCCCACAAATCCCCATTGCTTGCAATAGACTGCTCCAAAGTGGCAGCCATCAAGACTGGATGTCCATTGTTATTTGTGGCTGCTCCACTGTTCTCAACAAAATTGTTTGCAACGTAGTTAAGGGCTTGACATAGGATCACTTCGATTAGATTCTCAACAATGGCTGTCAAGTAGATTGCTGCGAATTCGTGGACAAAGCGACCTAATCTCACTTCTACCATCCAGCGTTGGAAACGACCGACGTGTAAATGAAGCCCGGCTCTGGCAGACTTGGACTCCCGGTGTTGGGCATCTTTTGTGGTTACAGCAAACATTGCTGCAGCTCGGAGACAAGCTTTTGAACATGAGTCGGCGATGGAAGGAGCTAAAACTATTTTTAGGGCGGAGGCTACCTCCACTTTACTACAGAAACCGGAACCCTTTGCAAGTCTTTGGGTTTCTCGTGCTACCCGAACGAGGGCTCGTTGGAGGAGGTAGGAAATTCGGGGGATCGTTTCCATTGAAATACGTTCCAAGTTGTCCTTCAGCCTCGAGCTCTTTTCGATCACTTTGAGAATATCATGGTTGGACCAAGGGAAATGTTGGAGTTCTACTAAGCGGTTGTGGGAGTCCACCCAAACAAACTCGTCCGCTGAGGTTACCTGCAGGATTAAACATAAACAAAAGTTTTCAGTGTCAACTCTTCAAAATCACATCATTTCATGAGTCGTTTCTCCCCATTTAGAAAGAGTTTAAGCAACAATGTATAATCATGAGCAAACTGAGCTACCATTGTCATCATCATTATTTAGGACGGAGGAGCCAAAAGTCAAGGAAAAAAGCAATAACCAGCATTATTTTTTATGCATGTTTCTTTAAAAAGCAATGTTCGATGCTCATTTTAAAATTTCTCATACTGCGTAAGATGCATAGAGTACAAATGGACAAGTTGCTCACAAGTCATTAAAACAGCAGGCGACTCGGAGATAATAAAGCTTCATTAAACCTCTTTTATGTCGCCCGATGATATAAAAAATGCAACTTGCAGTGGCACTTTGTTCATCTTACTTTACTTTATATTATCTATTCTTTGAGAGAAACAACTTTCATCCTCCTCAGACGACGAGCGGATTCCATTTGAGAAAAGATTTGAGAAGAAGAGCCAACAAAAAGTAAAAGTAATAAAAACCAATGCCACCACAAAAAAATTATCCCATGAGAATTAAGATGGGAAGAAAAAAAGGGAGCTTAATTAAAAAGTAGTTCTCTTCCCTGCACATTTTTATTGCTTTTATTAAAGGGAACAGAATACAGATGAAAGGTCGCAACAACTTGTCACCATTTCTTAATGGTGAGCAAAAGTATCTCTATAAAACTGGGGAGAAGAACATGGTCCTTAAAATCATATAAAATATATATGACATGACGTACCAGGGAAAGAATGTTGAATGTTTTGATGTTGTAAATGCAGTTTTTTTTGTAAGTCCGTGTTTTTGTAATGTAATATGCATTTAACAAAGGCTATCTTATTCAAAATCTCAATAACAAAACCGAAAGTTCGCAAGCATGTTTCAGCTTCTGGGCTTCACTTCATCATGAATCATTTACTTTCCGTTTTTCCTCAACATTTTTCAATTTTCAATTTGAATCATCATGTTGTGTTTTGTCAGTGCATATTATTGATATGATCAATGATACCACGAAAAAAATGTTCATCCCTCGAAACTTTATGGATAGAAAAAGTGGTAATACCAGATAAGAATTGCTTATAAGAAAAAGTGGTCGTTGTTTCAAGTGGATTGGATGCATGCTGCTTGCAGTGCGCATAACAAACGAACGTTATATTAGATTATATAAAGTGATACAGCATCATTTTTTAAGAGATCATCGATCCTCTGCTCCTGCATGACATGACGTAATGGAGAATATATTCGGTGTAATTTTCCTTGTAAAGTGGACATGTCATTGTCAGTCAAGTCAGGGGACGTTGTGTGTTGTCTTTGTCTTTGTCATCTAGTCATCATCATCATCATCATGCAAAAAAGAGGTGTATCATGGTGAGATATATATATTCATGTTAAGCTGCTAGACAAGGTTAGGTCGAAAATCCGAATTCACACGATAAAATAAAATTTATTGACTGGTTTATCCCTTATCTTCCTTCAAAATCTATTTTACATTTCATCTGTTCCTTCAGCCATTTTTTCGGTTGTTTCCTGTTTATTTTTTTAAAGATTTTATTACTGAGCATCCCTTTCTTACTGTGAACTGCTGACCGTCAACAGAAGAAAACCTGGTTTGGTTTAGTTGAATTTCTCCATCTGTTACGCAGCGTTTAAACATAAAAGTTGCAAATGCAAACAGAACAGGTGAAAGTACATTAATCCTCACAGCGGCACGTAATTTAATACGAATGGGAACTGATAGGTGTCAAAACTGTAATATAGCATATAATATTGTGTATCCCGATAAAATGGTTTTGACAAAACGGACCTGCTGCGACAAAATTAAAGGTTCCGTGTTAATGTTTCACTCTCAAGTCTCTGCTAAAACGGGATATTATATGTAATGTAGCAAAAATATTTTCGTTGTAAACAAATTCATCCCGTTTACTCTCAGGATGAGCAGCCCAAGTCACAGTAGTACAAATAATTAACAAGGCTCATGGTTAGAATTCGAAATCACGTTGAGGAAGAGAAAAATCCCAGTAATATCCTATCGCATCGATGATGGTATGTAAGTTGTATCATTTAATTTTGGCTAGTCACCTATCAACATCATCTTTCTACACGCAGTTGTTGATGGGATGACGTGCGTGGATTACAAATATGTAACAACAAAAAAACAGTTTACTTTTGTCCGAAGATGAGAAGAAGACGAAGAAGAATGATGATAAAAGGAGGATGATGATGATAGTACTAGTTGCAGTGGTTTTTGCTTCTTCATTTCATACCAATATTTCAGCTTTGGAGAGGACAATGACAACAAAAATATTTCTGAAGGAATAAGCTACACACACGCATGCAAGTGATTTAGAAAACGTTGTTGTTGTTTGAAACAAGGGAAAATATGCAAATAGGCACACTATTATGAGCATGAAAGCATGGGATAATGGGTTGAGCAGTTGAGCTGGGGATGGATATCATGCAAAGAAATATAATATGCATGACGAAAAAGTATCATGAGAATGATGATCATAATTATGATGATGACTTGAAAAAAAGGAGCACGTATCGAAATATGACTTGCCTGAGTATTGATGGTTTCAAGACTGGAATGCCTGATGAGATGATGGGGTCGTCGATGCCGATCACATTCACTTCCACTCATGGAGGAGTAGGTTGAGGTAGAATAGGAGGAGTGATGACCCGTATCACGAGCATGATGACCTGACCCTGAAAGATGGTGACCTGTACTGGAACCAGCAGTACCTGTCAACGGTACATGATGGCTCATCCCACCCGACGAAGAACGAAGCGTGAGTTGCTCAATCGCTTGCTTGATATCTTCCAGTCCATGATTTCCATTGCTGAGCAGAAGAGAGTCCTGCTGCTAAAAATGTATAGAAAACAATCAAATAAATAAATGTGTCGAGTTCAATTGAATATATATGTATTTTTTGACTTTGGTATTTGGTATGCAATGCAATGTTTGGTGGTTACACACGCATTTAAATGAAAGTATGCACTTTGTACTAGATATCACACCTAGCCTACTGTGCAGACTCTTGATAAAAACAGAAATAAAAACATTTTTATTGTGCCACTTCAAGCCAAAACTGGAAATGTTACTAACTCGTATACAGACTCGTATTTCCCCTCAAGATGATGTGCCTAAGTAAATATGTAACAGTTTTCCTGATTATGGGCTCATATAAAGTCTTTTTTTCTTTGTTGGATTTTTTTCTGTAGAAAACAAGTTCAAAGCAAGTTTTGCATGTGTGAAAGCTGACAGGGATGCGATGCGATTTCCATGAAAAAACGATAACAGCGGCTGTATTTCATTCAGCTGAACTGAATGGGTTGTCCTTTTCCATGGTATACACACAAATCCAGCTTTTTCGTGTCTCTTCTTTCACAGAGTTCTATTACCTAATTTAAAACTGGCAATTAGGCGAGTCCATCCTTTCACAAGAAATGGTTGTTTTGGTTTGCACCTGCTCAGCTAAGTTTTGTTTTCGAATATAGTCGGGCTAGTTTGATGGTTTGGCTTTGGCTTGGCTTTATTTGCAATTTCATATCGGGTTGCAAAAGCATTTTAGAATTACCATCATTGAATTTATGAAAGCTCACGTTTCTCTCAGGTAATTTTGGTGGATGAACATTTTTGCAAGTTACTAGCTTAAGTCCTCTAGCTCTAGTCATGCGAAATAAGCTCTGATCTCGTATCAATATCAGTACCATGCAGTGTGGTATTTTCATTTTACGAGAACTAAAGGGCAACTACTTGCATTAGATGTGAGATGTGATCCGGTTATTGGCAATGCAATAAAGGCTGGACCGGCTAGGAAAAATTAAGTAGCTTGACAATTATAATGACATTTCTCTTCTCCGACAATTTATGGCTTTGCTGGAATAACCGTAATAATCTCTTGCATTTTTTTGCTTTGAAGAGCTTAAGCTATTTGAGCATACTTAAGGCATAAAATACCAAAGATCACATTTACTGATGAGGTTCGTAGAACTGCTCCGGTGGACTGACCTTTCTTTTGACCAATTGTTTTTAAAAAAATATTACATTAAACAAAAAGCAAAGTATGCACTGTTCATATTTGTGTTCTTCAATCAACAGTTTTCTTTAGCTGCTTGAAGTTAAGTTTATAGTTCATAGGATTTCAAATCTACAATATTGAAAAAACTTTTTAAAAACACTTTCATGCATTTATAGTACATGCATCTAGTTAAGTTACTCTTAAAAACAACGCTATTCACCAATGGAAAACATATATCTACTGTTGTAACTACTGAATTTGTGATTCTTACTATTTATTATTGACGTCCTAACTCAATTAAAACTTTCAACCAAACAAATTATTTTTTCTTGAGAAACTACAAGTGAAAATAAATGCTGCAACCCAAAATTAAAAAGATAATCAAAATCCCTGGTAATTCCGTTTAAAATAATTTTAAAAGGCATGATTTTCCAACAATGAGTCAACTCCACTCCAAAACACTTGCAGTTCTTTCATACTTGATCTGATGCTCTGAAAAAGTACCTTGCTTCTGCTCCCTAGTTTATAAAAAATGATATTCTGTAGCCCCGCATTTCTGATAAATCTCCAATCTTCTTTGGTAGCTTCCACGGCTAAATACCACTTATTTGTGCATGATGATGAGATTAGAAGCCATCATTATTGCACAATATACTTAAATACTACATGACCATTTTTTTCTCTCTCTCTCTCTCTACGGAAGGAGGAGGTGAGCTTACTGTTTGTGAATCGCTTGACTCTCTGAACAAACGACTGACTTCACGTTATACAATATTTGCCTGAAGAGAAAAACAGAGACAGAGATAAAAAAAAAGTTATTTTTCTGCGTATGGCGCCGATTGGATTGGGAAAAGTAATAAATCATGTCGATTTAAACACCTGTTTTCTGCTGACAGATCCATGTCTCCCATCCTCCTTGTGTGCTTCTTCAGAGATAAAATGCCTCAATCATCTGCTACGATAAATTATGTGATGCCTATATGACTGCCCATGATGTGAGAACTTTAGAGAAAGAGGTACAATCTTACAATGTACAAACAAGGTGCATATTATTATTATTCATAGGAATTTGCATACCAAAGCCCAACTCAAAGTTAAGTCCGAGAGAGAAAGAGAGAAAAAAATGTAATGAGTTGTAATTGTGCTCATCCTCCATCTTTCTCATATTGCATTTCCATCCTCATATTTCTCTCTTGTCTTTTTTGTGCCTCCTGTATAATAATCTGTAAACGTTTAATGTATGACATCCTGAGTTGTTGTACCCATATGTATATACCACACCACCACCACCACCATCAGGCGTTTCGCTGTAATAGTACGTTTTATCCCGTACGGGATTGGATTGTAAATGCCGAGAAGTGCAAATATTATTGTTACATTTGTTGAATAATATCAAAAAAATGATTACAATGGATAAAAGCTGCAATTATTTTGTCTCGAGTGAATGAAACATTGCCTAGAGGATGAAGTGGCTTGTCTTGAGACTTCAGGACTTCAAAACTTCACTCACACAATGATTTATACTGACGTAAGGGATGATATAGGGATGATGAATCCTTCTCTTTTTTTGATACCATGCCATGCCAGGTACATTTATGTAAATACATGTCTAGAGTTTAAAAAAAGTAACAAAAAAATCTCATCTCTAACCTTATTATTATTGCGATGCCTTGACCTAGACGATGATTTTTTGCTACTTGAGCCGGAGCTCCCAAAACTCCTGTTGTTGCCACTATTCCCATCCAATCCTCTTCCAGTAGTTGAGCCTGTTGTTTGTTGTGTTGGAGTCGTAGTGGAATCATCCTCAGGAACAGATTTTAAAACTGATTTGTACCCTTGAACTTGTACACTTGAACCACTCCCGGATATTCCCATGATACGTGCGTATTCTGCTGGAGGTGATCCACTTGTTTGGCTATCTGACATGCTTGCATGACCAGATGAGCCATCGGATGAGCTTCCGCCAGTTCCTGTGTTTGCAGCACAACGCTGAGTTCCTCCATTTGTAGCACTTACACTGCCACCATTGAGCAAACGCATTTCTTCCACACTTAAATGTTGAAGAATGTTTCGTCGACGAGATTTCACTTTTGAGGATGGGGCGGAATGACGAGCTTTTCGGGCTGATGGGGTGGAACCTAAAAATTAAATGGGCAATTACATCAAAATGCTTGAGATAATATACTTGGTCAATTTCTGGAACCACCTTAGGAAAGTATGCATATTATTGCTGGGGTTTTTAATTGCGTAAGCAAATCACAGAGAAATTATCTTTTTTTTGCTTTTGGTCAGTAATAAATTATACTTTGTATTATAATGCAAGTTATTTGTTAGCAAAGAAGAAGAACCTTTTTCGTTTAACGGGAGTGAGAGGGTGGATTCCTGAATGAGAGTGAAATTCTCAAATTACGCTAATCTTCTTTTCTCACCATTTTTTATGCAAATGTCCAAGCCAGAAGCTCATTTTCAACAAGATACTTTTCAACTTTTTTCTTTCGTAACTTTAGGAGTCTTCTTGCACTAATGTGAATGTACTAGTACACACAGACAGATTTGCGCATGCAGAAATTTAAGCTGCTGCTGCTGACATGATTTACAATTTAAATGAGAGTCAAAATATTTTTCCCTTTGTAATTTATGGCTACTTTGCCCTCTCCCCCTTGTTGTCATCTTTGTCAAATAGGCGTTGCATACTAACGTTAGCGAAAACAAAACAATTGAGAAAATGGTGGATGATGATTGTGAGATGACTGACTACCACTACCCGTGAGTACCGAAATCTCTGGTCCGAGAACAAGTCACAATCTCCTTGAACAGCCAATAATGAAACGACAGTCAACACCGTAACCTACTCCAACTTAAAATGACTAAAAACTATTGAAATAAAGAACCCGAAGTCCCTGACTATTCGAATTATATTAATTTTATTCCAATTATAATTAATAGTCCAAAATACAATTGATTGGGAGGTATTTTAAACTTTAAGAAGTGACTTAGAAAAGGTATATTAATAATTGATTGACACGAGGTAAAAAACGCACCCTCTCGGGTCGGCTTCTACAGCAAGAGTGCTGGTTCTCAGCAAGGAACACAGCTATATGAACTACCTACGTTCAATTAACGATAATTTCTTCTCCTCGCACATGCATAAGACAGAAAGACATATGTGGAGGGATTTACAAATGTATAAGGGGAAAGTAAGAAATCTACTACTATACAGTCAGATTTAACATCCTCCCACCTTCTTGAACAATTATATTAATAATGTGAAAGAACAACTCAACATAACACTATTTATTCCACACTCCATAACGCTGAGGTGGTCTTGACTTTCTCCCGGCTCGAGTTGTTTCTTCAACTTCTTTATCCATCGACGAAGCAGGGTCCTTAATGTCCATCCTCTCCGCTGGCAAAAGTTGAAGCTCCACATCATTTGGAATTTCCAGGGGGTAGAGTCGTTGTAATGGACGAAGAAATTCTCCCTTAGATGTCCTAACCAAAGCCACACGAATCTTGCCATCTCGTCCTTCGTACAAGTTCTTGATCCGCCCCAGTGGCCACTCATACCTTCGCTTGTTATCAGCACCAACGAGAATCACGTCCCCGACTTTGGGTTGCGCTGATGACTTCTTAGCTTTCTTCTGCACCAACAGTCCTAAATATTCCTTCCTGAATCTGTTTTGCAGAATGCGCTTTATCTCTTGAATTTTCTGGTATCTCCCCTGCAGGTGCTTAGCTGCTAATTCCTCTCCTTCAGGTAGATTTCCCAGTGGTATATCACGCATGAACATGGCTGGAGTTAAAGGCACCAGGTCTCCACCATCTTCACTTACTGTTGTCAATGGTCTCTCATTGATCACACATGATATGGAAGCGAGACATGTTCTCAATTCATCGTGTGTCAACTTAGCACTTCCAATAATTTTTCTTAAGAGCTCCTTCACCGTTCGAACCATCCGTTCCCAAAAACCACCCCACCAGGCCGCTGTTGGAGGATTGAAGATCCAGGAAATCTTTTTAATGTCACAGATTTTCCCAAGTTTCTTCCAATCCAACTTTCGCATCAGCGTCTGGGCTCCGACGAAATTAGTACCGTTGTCACTAAAAATGGTAGTGGGACGGCCAACGGTGCATACAAATCGCTCCAAAGATCCCAAGAATGCTTCCGTGCTCAAAGAATCCACGATGTCCAAATGTATTCCACGGTATACCGCACATGTGTATAAGACTATCCAGGCTTTCTTCCCTCCTTTTAGGTGCAAAGGTCCCGCAAGGTCCACTCCAGTGGTCTGAAAGGCAGCCGACGTCTCAATTCACTTTGCTGGAAGTGGGGCTGGCTCAACAATAATGCTCTTGGAAGAATAGCGTTTACAAGTCACGCATTTATGAATCACTTTGTTGATGGTTCTGCGAGCTTGCACTATCCAATATCTCTCCCGTAGCTTTCCAACTAGAAACTGAGCTCCCACATGTCCATAGCTCAAGTGGGTATAGCGTATCAATTGCTCGACAATAGGATCATCCTTTGGCAATAGCATTGGCGTACGAAAATTTTCGTTATCGTCTCTGTACAGCAGTCTTGTTGTAACGCGAAACACTCCATGCTCATCCTTGAAAACTGTCAAATTCTTCAAGACTGGAACATTTCCAAAATGCCTCTGCTGCACTTCTTTTAGTAAATCTTGTTCTGCGATCTTCAGCTCATATAACGTGTGATAAGGTGAAAGATTCCTGGCATTCCGATGCTTACAATTATAGATGAATCTTCTCACCCACGCTGCAACTCGCACATTAGTCATATAGTTAGAGAAGCGTGGTGTCGGTATATCCACCTTGGTTACCACCACGGCTGACTTTTTCAGCTCAGAAGAGATCTCATGCTCGTTCACAGTCACTTCCGTTTCATTCCAATTTTCACTTCCTGTCAACCAGTCGGGTCCCTCCCACCATCTTGATGCCAGTAATCTCCACTGGTTACATGAAGTGTACTTTGTAATTTCTCTAACTCGGTTCCCAACGAACGTACCCCAGTCTGCGTCACGTCTGATCCATGCTAATGCTGTAGAGGAGTCAGACCAGTAAACCACTGGGATGTCGACAAACTCGAGCGTCTTCAATATGGATTGGGTAAGTCTGGTTCCAATTAAGCAGCCCATCAATTCCAATCTGGGTATGGTGCTCTTTTTCAGTGGAGTCACCCTCGACTTAGCTCCAACAAGTTGAATCTTTATCCCCTCATCAGCTTCAGTTAAAGCATATACCACAGCAGCGTATGCATTTTTACTCGCATCTGTGAAGCAATGCAATTCAAAACGTTTCGGGTTCTTCGTAAATGCATGACGGGGAATCTTGATTTCCATTAAATCTTCAATTTCATTATGCCATTTTCTAAACTGCTTCTCCAGATCCTCCGGTAATTCTGTATCCCAGCCAATCTTCTTTTCCCACAGCTGTTGTAGAATTATTTTAGGGCACAAGATTGCTGGACAGGTAAACCCTATGGGATCGTAGACTTGATGTAAAATGGACATAATCTTTCTCTTCGTCATCTTTTCTTCAAGGGGCTGGAACTTGAAAATACAACTGAGTTCATCCGTTGTTTTGTTCCAACTTAGTCCTAGAACTGTAGTAACGCCCGCTTCTCCTGTATGCTCCCACTCACGTAGATCCATTTTCGCATCTGCCATTATGTTGATTGACTTTTCCTTAAAATCTTCATATTCATGGAAGTCACGTACAGATGACACACAGTTATCTACGTAGAGTGCCTGCAGTAATTTTCGAGCAGCAGGACGTTCACTTTCCTCAACATTTTCTAGGTGAAGCTCAATGACGGCTGATAAGATAAATGGTGAACAATTGACTCCAAAAACGACACGGTTATGAAGCAGCACAATGATCGTCCGCGTGCCTCCGTCTCCTTCCCTCCATAAGAACTTTAGAAACTTCCGATCTCGCTTACAAATACTTATCATCTGAAACGCCTTGCGGATGTCGGAGATGAATCCAATTTCATGCTCCCTGAATCTCAGCAAGTTATCTGGAATCTTTTCCATCATGTTCGGTCCTTTATAAAGGCAATCGTTGAGGGAAGGTGTTTTTGGCGAGTGACTGGACGCATCAAATACAGGTCTCACTGGAGTAGTTTTACTCTCCTTGAACACAGGATGATGCGGGAGGTAATGGCCATCTTTTGTTGTTGTAAAATCTTCATTACAAGCGGAGACAAACCCCTCAGCAATCCAATCACGAAATATCTTGTCATAGTGTTCCAATTCACTTTTATCTTCTAATTTCTTCACCGTAGTATGAAGTCGTCTCTCTGCTATCCCTGAGTTTGTTGGTATGTTCATTGTAGAATCAATCCAAGGCAGCTCAATGACATATCTTCCATCAGCTTCTCGTTTCACGGTCCGTTTAAAATGGTACTTGGCTTCTGCATCTTGGTCATCCTGACTTTTGCTCTCAATTGGCTCACGGATTCCAATAGCTTCCAAAGTCCACAGATCGGATAACGGTCGCTCCTCTTTTGCAAACATGCTGATAGTGGTCATTCCAATAGTCGTGTCATCATGGCTCCTTATTGCTCCACTTAACGTCCAACCAAAAAGTGTCTCAGTTGCAGTTAGTCCACCTCCAATACGTACCGTTTTTCCAGTCATCAACAGGTCACGGTAATTACTTCCTATCAGGATCTCCACATCTGGTGTGTCAGCTTTTGTATCCGTTAATTGGATTCCTTTCTGCTGCAGTTCACGAACCCAGGGTCCTGCAGGAATGCTTGGTACATTCTGGCAAAGCACATGTTCATCCAACATGACAAAGTTATTTTTATAATTTGTACGAGAACCTCCTGTACTTTCCAACAATACATTGTATTTGTTTCGAGCTTGTATCCCTTTCTTTCCTCCGCCAAACAGCAATGTGGTCATCGTTTCTTGCCCCAGTTTCTGACAGCCCATTTCTTCTGCAAGGGATTTCTTAACGTAGCTTCTTTGGCTCCCCTCATCAAAAAGCACTCTCACCTCCCTCCAGCCTCCACTCGGTGATACCACTCTGACATGGAGCGTCTTAAGGAGAATGAGCTTTGAACTGTCCACTTGGCTAACGTAACTTCCTGTTTGGTCGTGGTCGTCAGGATCTTCCTTCTGTTTTTCTTTCTTATCCCTTTCCGGATCTCTCTTGTCTTTTTTAGACTTGTCAACAGGATCGTCCTGCTTTTCTTTTCTTCCAAGCTTGTCTGGATCGCACATCAACGTGTTATGATTGCCATTGCAGATGAAACATTTTACAGGCACTCGACAAGTCTTCGACGCATGTCCTGAGCGAAAGCAATGGAAACAGACTTTACTTTTCTTGATAGCCTGCTGCTTATCCTCCAATGACATCTTCCGTGCTTTAAAGCACTCCGAGCTCTGATGGTTCCTCTTTCCACAAAATATACACGCATCTTCAGTAGTGGCAAGGCTAGCTGCTGTAGGTAATTCATTTTTTGTACTAGCACCAGCACTCTTCTTTTGCTTTGCTGAAGGTTGATGTGAATCAAAGCTTGATACAAGGGTCCTTTTGGCTTCGTTCTCCACCTCCAACCTGATGAACTCCATGAGGTAGTCATACTTTGACTTTGGTGGCTTTTCCATTGACCCGTCTTTGCCGTAGTTGGCGCTTCTTTGCCATGCTAGCAGTATGTTTTCAGGTAAGCTGGACTCAATCATGGGATGTAGAAATACCGACATGTTGGCTCCATTTATTCCCAAGCTTGCTAAGGCACGCAACTGGGCTTCCAATTTGTCATACATGCTAGACAATGTTGAATTTTCCTTCGGATTAGCAGCATTTTTTGTAACCATACCCAACAGCTCCCTCACATACACCTCCTGTAGTAGTTCTCGTTTTCCGAACCGCTCTTGAAGTGCTGCGATAACTTTGGGGTAGTTCTCCTCACTCATGGGATAGCTGGAAACTAAATCCGAAGCCTTGCTTCCATCCGGTATCGATTGCACCAGGTATTGGAACTTATCCGTTAGGTGGAGAGTCGTATCCTCGTGGATCTTACGAAACTGCGCCCACCAACCAAGCCACTCCTTTAGCTCGCCCTTGAACTGCTTCAACTCCACTTTTGGCAGCTTGAAGGTCCTGTTGTCCTTCCTGTCACCACCAGCTGTTGTTGAGCTTGAAGTCAGATCCGAGTCCCTCTGGGGTTGAGTAGCTTCTCGAACAAGCCTCTGTGCTTCTCTTATCCGGTCTTGGTATTCTTCACTTTCATCGTCTTCGATCTCAATGATAACTTCATCAGCGTCATCATCAAGCATGGCGTCGACGTATTCTTTGTCCAATTCTATTAATTTGGTCTGTGCAGCTGCCAATTTTTCTGCAAGAATCTCCAGAGTCAACCTGTATGGTGCTCCTGTTTTGAGTTCCGCCTTTATCTGGTTGCACAGCTTTGTCACTCTTGCTCGCACCGGTGTTCTTGCCTTTTTTGCACGTTCCATCTTGACCATGTTCGAAATCGATCTTCTTATCCTGGTACACTCGCCAGTAAATGTGAGATGACTGACTACCACTACCCGTGAGTACCGAAATCTCTGGTCCGAGAACAAGTCACAATCTCCTTGAACAGCCAATAATGAAACGACAGTCAACACCGTAACCTACTCCAACTTAAAATGACTAAAAACTATTGAAATAAAGAACCCGAAGTCCCTGACTATTCGAATTATATTAATTTTATTCCAATTATAATTAATAGTCCAAAATACAATTGATTGGGAGGTATTTTAAACTTTAAGAAGTGACTTAGAAAAGGTATATTAATAATTGATTGACACGAGGTAAAAAACGCACCCTCTCGGGTCGGCTTCTACAGCAAGAGTGCTGGTTCTCAGCAAGGAACACAGCTATATGAACTACCTACGTTCAATTAACGATAATTTCTTCTCCTCGCACATGCATAAGACAGAAAGACATATGTGGAGGGATTTACAAATGTATAAGGGGAAAGTAAGAAATCTACTACTATACAGTCAGATTTAACAATGATGATCATCATCATCATCAAGATGATTATATAAAACTACAGCATACTTTTCATACTCATTCTTCTTATTACTCAAGTCCCGATCCCAGAATACATTCGGGACAAAACAGAACAGTGGGACACATTTACATACGAAACATGATGATGATGATACGATAGTTATGATATGATGACCATATTAAATTTGCCATATTTTAGATGTATACAGTTGCTCAATAAAGATGAAGAATAAAATTTATAGAAATCGAAATATTTGCCCATAATTTATGGACATTCCTGTCTTCACTTTTGACTTCTGCTCAGAAAACATTCTCTTCTACTCTAAATTACAGAAGCTGTGGCTGCAGGCGCAAGGTTGAAGGTAGCTTGCTAAATTTATTGTTCTGCTGGTTGAAGTTGACGTAGTTTTTAGCATGTCTTTTACAAGAACATATTCAAAAAGAAAAAAAGACGATTAATTTTCATTTCTTCGGGCTACCATAATGGGTAATTAGGTCTTTAAAAGGTCATTTGCATAGACTAACATTAAAAAATTCCGGTCTGTCTTTTGATTGAAGGTGATGCCAATGCCACACTTTGTATTACAAATATCATGAAGACTCAAGAGATCTGTAAGCAAAAATATTTATAATAAAATTGTTTTAAATAGTTGCTGCATCAAAATGTTACAAAAATGTTTTAAAGTTGATTTTGTAAAAACTTTTTTTCACCAGTTGCAAACAATTTCGTCATTCTTTAAGAATCATGCCTAACAAATGCCATTTTAACTTTTAACGGCATTTCGCATCAAATCAAACTATCATGACAAGACATTCCTAACCAGAGCGGTAGTGAAATTTCCGAGAAACATTTTTATTGCTGTACGCTCATCCCTTTTGTTTAACCTACCAATCTTTCTTACCGTACTTTAGTACTCTTCTCTTTCTCTCTCCTTCCCTAACATTTTTATTACATCCATCTCATATTTTATGATATTTTAATCCATTGAAAGACGGATGGAAATTAGTATAATAAAATTTGAAGCGATAAAAAAACGATTTCTGTATTGTGCTCATTATTACTCATTATTCTTATCAGGAGAAACTATCAAGAAGACCAATGAAGACTAATCATGTAAGTAAGTATACTAGCAAATTTTCCTCAACTTATATATTGCTCTTCATTTTTTTGTGCGTGTACTTAAGGCATTTAAGATTCAACAAAAAATTTATGTATGTATATATCACATCACATCATATCACAATCAAAGTACACCAGAACAGGGAGATTAATAAATTAAATGCCCGTGAGAGCTACAATTATATTAATTGCAGTCGGGGAGCAAAGCATGAGCATAATCACAATCAAATCAGAATCATCATCATTCATATAGTTTTGAACGGAGATTACTTCAGAAGAAGAGAAGCCAACCAGACAACAAATTTTTTTATCAAAAAATATATTTGATGGGATTTTGATAGGAAAATAATAATATAATGCTTGCTCTTGCTCCTCATTCACTTTGGTAATTTGATATGATAGTGAACAAGATCCATTTATTTTTCACAGTAGTATTATCAGTTATAAGATGGTGATTACACACACATTGAAAAAAACCTCATGAAGACATGCGCAGGAAGAAAGGAATTTATGAAGAGAGGAGAGGAGCGCTAGTAGTTGTCCTGAATGAAAAGCAATCCATCAAAGTGTCTGACCAAAAACTGATTCAAATGTGATTTGATTTGCTTACACATCATCTATACTCAAGTATTTATTGCATAAAAAAGCAGAGAGAATGAATGGGATGGACAAAGGAATTTGAATTTTTTTTATTTTGGTTACATACCTGCATGAGCTGTATACATGTTGAAAGTCCCAGAGCAAGAATCCGCACCACCTCCGCCACCCCCAAGAGTGCCAAAATCCCCATCAGATGTAGAGCTTCTTCCAAGTGAGCTACAATCCGTGCTTTCAGCCCCACCACCAGCCTTCTGTGTCATCGCAGATAGGATGGTGGTTGGAGCAGAGCTGGAATTATTGTTTGTGCCACTACTAGCGGATTCTAATTTGTTATTTCTAAGTGGGCTATTATCATTCTCATCTCCATCATCATTATTTTTAGTTGAAGTACTGTTGTTTTCATTAATTTTATCCAAATCCACTTTCACTTGATCACGATCACCACCACCACCAATAACACTTGGTTTTTGCCTGATTGTTTCGCTTCCACCACCAACTAAACTGCTTATTTTCTCACTCTGACCTTGAAAACTGTTCACCATATTACTACTATTGCTCATATCAATGGGAGCTGTACTATTCATAAGATTTTTCTTTGCTGCCAACATAGCTTCCAACCTTTCCTTGGCGATTTCAGAGGGTGTCTTGATCTGATCGTATTCCGGACTTTTGGCCGGCATCTCAACAGTTTTTCTTGCGAGTTGAGATGTTGCTGATGATGATGAAGATATTGAGGGCGGGAGTGAAAGTGGCAGGTTTGTGGATTTTGACAGGGAGCCAGGAACACCAGCCCCATTGCCAGGAACTCCATCACCAAAACTAGTCAACTTCCCTGTTGATTTGCTGCTCACAAGCCCACTTTGTAAAGGTACGTTACCACCAACACTTCCTACGGCGGCGGCTGTAGCAGGATTCCATGACTTGCGATTTTCACCAAATTCAATATTTGTACTGACCAGAGGGCTATAGTAAGAAGCTTGTTGTTGGGATTGGAGACTATCCGCACTTTTCCATTCGATTCTTTGAACACGAGATTTGAGCTCCATTAGATGTTGACTGTGTATACTATTATGAATATTTTTATTTCTCAAGTGGTGTTCTAGTGGAAAGGGGGCAGGTAAAAATCCAGGGTTTCCTTTAGGGGTGGAAGATGAAGATGGCCCGGTTAATTCCGCGTAGTATGGCACATCCGGATTTTCATCGGGGCCGAGCATCATCATCATCCCCCCATTATTTCCGTTTCCATCCAAAAGATTCCCACTACTTCCTCCAAAGTGTGGTGGGCCGCCTGGTTTATTACCACCAACACCACCATTGAAGCTATTAAGATTGTATGCTGATGTGAGCGGACTTGTTTGGTGAGGTTGTGGTGAGAGAAAAAGTCGTCTTTGACTTGCAACTTGTTGCTGCTGTTTTGTGAGCAATGTGTGGTCTGTGGCGGATGCCGCTCCGTTAAAAGGCTGATGAGACCTCTGTCCTGCCAACATTCCTAACCCTGTTAATTGGGGCAACTGAGGCATATTCGGGGTTGAGCGAAGACTTGGTGAAAAATTGTTTGAGGCTCGAGAGGGTGAAGATGATGATGAATTGTTTAAGGGATGATGCTTGTTGAAATTTGGAACAGGATTGGGAGCAACATACTGACCTTGATCTAGAGGAATCGGTTTGAGCAACATTGGAGATGAAGATAAAGAGGAAGAGAAAAGAGAGCTGTTTGTGCTGGATGGTCGAGGGGGTAATGGTTTACAAGGGGATGAGGATAAGGGAGGGGGTGGCTTTGCAGGTAAACTAGGTGGCCCATTCCCATTACTACTACTCCCACCAGGAGAGATTTGAAAAGAGCCTCCACCAGGTGAAGATGACATTGGTGAAAAAGTCATCGAACTGTGGCAACTATCCACTCCGGCTGGAGATAGTTGGGGTAATGGGTAGTCCGGCCCAATCGCTGACCGCCTCATGTCCACTAATCTGTAACAATAAAAATTAAAAAATCATTTGTAACAATTATAACTCAATAAATCATACTGTCATTATAAATACAGCAGCTCCTCATTTATATGTATCAGAACAGCTTTCTTATCTCCATTAATTACTGTGATTTAGCTTAAAAATACACGATAGATGATGAATTCTATTTATTTTTTTAATTTATTCAAGACCTATCTAATATCTCAAGAGCCTTGAGCTGCTTCGACATTGGCTCAATTTCCACCTCCACTTCAACATCCACAAAAACAGCGTCCATTTTAACTTCTCCAACAACCTCATCACTTTTCTTTTTCTCACTTGGTTTAGTATCCATCATCCCCCACCTTCCTAAAAACTAGATTTTCAAGTGAAAATAGATGAATATATATAAATAATATATATTTCCTCTGTTTCTAACACATTAACGATTCTCAGGGGAGATGGACGTTTAGCTCGAACCAAGTGCACTAGGTCACTTCAACTTCCCTACTAAAACACTTCTTCCCTTCGTGTGTGATATGCCGACAGGTAACAACCGACCAAGAAGACCAAGACTAACGCACACATTCTTACGTCCATCCTTTACAAAAATGCAAAGTTAAATGTGAGGGAAAAGTTGTCTTCCTCACTCATCAAAAAATAAGTAAAGTTCACTTGTTGCATTCATAAAAATTGTGATCATTAGTGGTGGTTTGCCCCTGTTTATCCCATCACACTTTATATTTCATACCCAGCTTCGTATACGTAGCTTCAACTCCTTCCCGAAGAGAAAGAGAGCTGCCATAAAAATTCAATTTGCCATTCCACATTCCACCTTCCTTTTTTCACAATGTTACATAGAGTTGACTACAACTCCACACAATCCACATCAGCAAAAAAAATTGTTCATTAGCTAACGGTAACAATCAAAGTAAACTACTTGTGCATACTATATAGTATGTACTAAAGATATTACACACAGAAAACGCTGTGGTTGGTAGTGGAGTAATGTGTGGAGGTGGTTTGGCTAAGCACAAAAAAATACAAATAAAGAAACTAATGAATCTGAAAATAATGTAATCTTAATAGGATTTCTCCTCCTTTTTGCACAAACAAGGAAAAGCGGAGAGTTTTTTTAGTGTATGGCAAATGGCAATACAAAACTAGCGAGTGGCTTCCCATAAAGCAGTTGCTCAAATCACCACACCACACCACCAACCGGAAGGTTTCTTTCCTTTATTATTGCCTTTATTAATAATAATCCTATCTTTCTCCCTTGAAAAAAAAAATTATCAGAAACTGCAATGGGTTTTGTAGAAACATTATTTCTTGTATTCACAAAAAAATTATATGCACGATATGTTGATAATATATTTATACAGAATAATAAAAAATGGAGACCAATAATAAACGAATATTATTGCCACAATTATTGCTGTTCGCTACACTCCTACAAGAGGGTTTAATGATCAATAAGCTGCCACCATGAACTTGTCTCCATTTTTACTGTCTGTGTAATGTAATATTTGCCCGTTTTATCATCATCAACCATACCTATAACAAACATAGTATGTCTTGTCTTATAAGTAATAGTATGTAGACACGTTCCTCCATTATCTTTTGTTTGTGTATATAAAAAGTGTACGTGTGTTGTTCTCTAAGTATCATATCACACAAGAAGGCAAGAAGGGATTCTCCTCCTCTGACTGAATATGTGTATAACGTTCTTCTTTTTCTTCGGAGGAGACAATTAAAGGTATGGACGATGGAGGAGCTAGAAGCTCGGGTTTCTAATCGCATCATGTTTCTATTTTTCAGAACATGTGTATACACCAACTAATTACCTTATTAAAATTAACAATAAAAACCAACCTCTTTATGATTATGATTAGCATAATTATACATAGAACTTTGTATTCATATCGCTTCCCGCATCAAATCAAATCAAAATGATGATGATGCATTGTGTACCTACATACTTGCAAAAAAACTGTATCATATATACATAAATATGCGAATTGCGAAACCAAAGCTTTCTGATTTTTGCCAGAAGTCAACCCAGACAATATAATAATATGGGGAAGTGGTTGGAATAAGTTCCTCTATATTCACAACTTGTCAGTTTCAAAATGAAGCATTGCATTGTGGGTATCTGTAATGCTTTAAAAATGTTGATAAGCAAAAAATATCCGCCATGCGCGGCTCTGCTGTCACGCTTTATCATATCATATCGTTTTAATTTTCACGACCAATTATTATTATAACAATAATTATAATTCTGAAGGTAGTCGAACCAACGGATAACTATTTTTTTATAATGAATTTTACATTTTTTTCTCGCTAAAATTGATGTCAGAACAAAAGATGAGTAGTCAGAAAAAAAGGATATTATTTCAGTGTTAACTACAACATTAAAGTAAACAAATTAGTTGAGAACAGGATATTTATAATAGGCTCAAAGGTATGTAGCTTTTATTGTTCATGTTTTTTTAAATTTGTTCATTTTGCAGGTAACTACACATCTACACACATGAGCTTCTGCTTCTGGTTTTAAGCGCTTCTTGATCATGATGATCAGGATAATTGTAGCGAATTGACGGTAAACTGTGATGGGATGCTCCCTACTGTGATTTAGTTTTAATTAGACATTTCCCCCGTAGTATCCCAATCTTACAAAAAAAATGCGAAGGTGAGGAGGATGAATATAATATTAACAGTTTGAGATTTAATATAATTACTTCTGCCTCACCGTGTGTTTACACACATGTCTGATGTCTCTCGTCACTAATTACAGTGAAATTTTCTTAAACCTTTTCACAGGTTTTCCATATTATTAATAAATAATTGTATCAAGCAAAAAAAATAATGGTATGCTGTGTGGTATGGTATGGTATCCTCTGTCTAATTAGCTAATTAACATGTTGAATACACATTCGTGAGCTTGAAACGATTAATCAATCTATGGGATCAAGTGCAAGGCTAAGAATTAAGTAGATAGCGGAATAAGGGGAGAAAACAAAGTTAAAAATGGTAAACTTCTTCAGTTGATAACAATTAATTTATCAGCTAGTGCCCATTACATTTACTAATCCGATGAAGAAAAAAGAAGGTGAAGTAGAAAAATAGTAGCTTGCTTATCAAGAATTAAGCTCAGTCAGATTGGGAAAATATATATGTATATAATGGATTGTAAAAATAAAAAGGATTAAAAAAATGTGAGCATGCTGTGCTCTCAAAGATAACAGAGAGCAGTTGTATTTTTTTATGGAATTTCACTTCTTGTTTTAGACTTGTTTATTTTCTTGTTTGAAGCTTAGCTAATCGCACACTTAATCCTTGAATGTCGAAAAGCTTATAGAAAAATTCCCGAGATTTCTTCAGAACGCCCCTCTCAATTGTATAATAACATACGTATAACAATGACAATGATTGAAATATGCCTACTCATTTCCCTATAGTGCACTTACTCTACTCAACATAAACTGCCTCCAAATCCAAAAACTGCACGTTATTATTATTATTGCATGTAAAAGAGAGGCTTAATGTGAATTATCATATCAATCACTCATGTAGTTTTAATACGGCAACATACCACCAAAGCTAAAAGTATGATGATGAGGAGGATGAGGATATCGATCGACAAATCTCAAAAGAGAAACGAGTAACTGCGGGAGAAGAAGACGAAGAAAGAGAGAGAGAGAGAGAAAAAAATGATATTATATTCAAACAAGATAACGTGTTGTCATCACTGATCCCAATTATTGATAAGCAAAATGTTTATGTTGTTGTTATTTTCCATATTACATTGATGTGATGCGATGCGATGTGATGTGGTGCGGCGGTGCATTATATTAGAACCAGTAGGCAATATGTGTAATGCACGATGAAATGTAAGAAAATCATTTTGGACAAGAAGAAAAAATGTGCAAACTCATTACAACTCTTTAACTGGTGGTATATGCAAATAATGCTGATAATTCAAAAAAGCTGAGCTGGGATTGAAATGCATTTTTTTCACCTTCAACTTCTCAGCAAAGTAGTTTTAAAAATGTGACTTGAAAAATGCAGTTTTCTTATATATAAGTACTGTATTAACCTTTTAATTCTCTCATTTTTTTCAAACTTTAAATTCCTCCAAGAAATAAGTAGTAACCACCCACTATTGTTTTTGATTTGAAATATTTTTGAAAAAAGCAAGAAAAGGAATTCAAATGGAAATAATGTGGTTTTTGGTTGAGAACAAAAACCTATAGTATTCATTCAATTAACCACAAGTTTGAAGTTAAACAATCACCTACTACTACTTATCTTAATATGGTTAAGGTACAATGTAAACTGCACTTCTTCCAAGTTTTTTGTTTTGTCTAGCGGAGATCCGACAAACTGAGAGCTGACCGACCTCATCCTGTCTCTTCTTAAAAAATGATAGAGAAACATTGTGTAGGACATCACGCTCTCCTGAATCGAACAAGCCAATTATGATAAGAAGGAAACGGCAGCTCTCTTGTTGGGTGACATGTTAAATGCTTATCCATATCCGATGCACATCTCATGGGAAAAACATGGAAGAACCGAAACGGGGAACATACGCGTACCACCACCACATCACAATATCATTCCGTTTCTAGACGAATAAGCTCAAATGTCTCTCTCTCTCTCTTTGTTCAACTAACTCAAGCATGAATGAGGAGATAATGTTGTGTATATTGATATCAATCTTATCTCATTGTGACTGAATGAACATGACAGAAAGAAGAAAAAAGTGGGAGACAAGGACAGGTGCAGTAGTTAGTTAGTTTCTTCTAAGAAGTAATCATTTAAGAGTTTCTTAAAATGAAATGTGCATACAATAAATAAAACTGATATGCATACATTGTTGTTAATGAGAGAGAATGAGAATCTGAGCCTTATTTTTCATCTTTTTTATAAGGATATCAAATTACTTTATTACTTCAATATTACCGGTTCGCACCTAAACAAATGCAAAAATCAATTAGGAATTTTATATATGCTCCTGAGGAAGAGACCAAGAGAAGCAACAAGCAACTACCTAGAATGCAATCGACAATATTTTTCTTGTTGTGCACTTTTTTTGCTCATGAACGGAAAGATGATCATTATATTTTTGTATCTGGCAAACATGATGCTTCATTATTAAGTGAAAGAGGAGAGAGAGACGATGAGGGATAATATAAAATTGTAATTATCAGTTTGTGTTTGCGCTTTAATGAGAGCAAATGTTGATTGACTGTTCCTTTTTTAATTAAGCTCTTATATTTTTATTGTCAACTTTTGTTGTGACGTGTGTTATCCAATTTGATAATGTGCTGGAGATAGGAAATCAATAAGAACAAGGTTTTGTTTCAGTGTTTTTTTTCTTTCTTAAAGGAAAATATAACATTTGACTGTACCTAAGCTAAAATAAACTGTCTTGTTAGTCAAGTCGTAAACCGTCTAGTGATGTGAATGAAAACCTATTAAATATCAATATTATAAGCAACAACGTAACAAGGCTCAAGTTACAAACATATATAGATAATATGCAAAGTTGAACAGACCAGATATATATAAAGCATCTGCATCTACAAGAACGGGAGGCAGATGACAAATAATTTTACGTTGGTGTGCAGGTGTCATCCGCAAAAAACACTGTAAGAAAAAACATGCTCAATGACCGTTTTCATTTTTAACAACAAAGTGGATTAGAACTGGTCAGGTTTGCAGGAAAATTTTTGAAAGACATTATTTTGTATTGACTTGAAATTGAAAACTGGAAGCTGCATGTTTCATTCTTGTACATGTGTATACTCATGTTTTCTGATGTGTTTTGTGCTCACTCTTCAACAAGTTGGTAGCTAGCCGGTTGTCAATTGTAAAATGTTCTACAAAAACTACATGATGATGACGATCATGATGATTTAGAAGTTTTGAGCGAAATAAGTAGAAAATGGAAGAGTGTTCAAAGGAAAATATATTATATTATGCATAGTTGCGTTTGACGTTTTCTTTGTTGAGAAGAAACATAAAACACTTTGTTACAAGAACCTACACTCAATCCATTTGAGTTTATGAAGGCTATCCAGTACTCAACTTTGGCATTAAGCCGATTAAGAATCTCTCTGCTGGTAAATCCAGCTTTGCTTTCTGACCAACAGCTGAAGGTAAAAGAACAGGGTGTGGTAGTGAGTTTATTGAGGAGAATGTTAAGTAATCATGCTTGTAGCTTTTTAGCATGTGTTTTCCGGTCAAACTTTGAAAGAGAAGGACGTCATCCAAATAAATTGTATAAATTGTAGGCTATCATTTTGTGGGTAGCATTTGTCATGACTGGGTAGCCTTGACCATCGTAAAATCAACAATCGTAGTCTCGAGCTCATTTAGCATAATGATATGTAGGTCTTTTTGGAGAACATGAGCATCTGCGCTCAGGCGCTTGTTATATAAGCATTTTGGAGGAGAGTTACACCAGCACCAAGCATTATTTATGGTTCAGGTACCAAGTCCTCCTTTATTATTAGATGTATTGTGAATTGATACTTGTAGAATCCAGAGGCAGCAGGTTTAGGGATTATCCATAAGGGGCAGTGGAAATGCACTTTAAGCTGTGTGTATGAATACATCAGACAGGGGATTATAAAAAGTAGTCCATAGTAAATAGAGAATCCACACGTTAAAGTGTGATGCATATGAGGTACAAGCTCAGAGATTTTTCCTATTGTCTCCCGAGTCTATAAAAGGGCATCGACTGCATCTTTTCCCTTTTAGTATGCAGCAAACATTTAACCTCATCGGTTCACCATGAAGTAGTGCTGCAGCCACAAGTGTTTCTGATGAAACACAAATCCCACTTTCCACTCTCATAGGAAAATTGTAAGTTCAAATGGGAATGTTTTCCCTATACATAATTCTATTTCTGAGTCTCTGTTTCTGAAGTGGCATTAACGGTGTGGAATTGCGTGTGGTTTGGTTATAGGATTTTCCTCATTGGGTCCTCCATATTTTGGATTGAGGACTTTTTTCCCTTTTCCTTTTTGGCACAATAGTGGTAAGGAAAAGTACAGAATCCTTTCATAATTTATTAGGTTGTGAATGGTGGTTAGTTTCACGATTCTCATCGTTCGTTCAATGTTGATTTTTATCAACAGCCCCCTTGGCTTGGATTAATTGCTCCGGTCATTTTGTCCTCATCCTTGGTCTGGATTATTATTCCCGGGTTGATTCCTATTCCCCGTTGTCTGGACCATTCTCGTGGATCTCATTTCCTCTTCCATTGGCCTGGACTATTGGTTCTGGTCTCATTCCTTTCTATTCCCTGGATGATTCTTCCCAGGTTGATTCCTCCCATTTCCGGTTCCCTTTCCTTGTGCTGATCTTCGGTTCATCCGCTGCGGCCATTTCGTCATAACTGGATCAGAATCTTCTTCTTGAGGTTTCGTAATTAAATATTAATTAAGCCATAGATGTATTGCTCTTGCTTTTCCATATTTGGGTGTGACAAAAGCATTAAAGGCTCTGGCTTACCTTATAACATAAGATAGCTAACCCTTCGCGCGCGTGATCAGGAGTTGAGTAATTTAACCACTAACAGTGGAACTCTTCTCTTGGTGGCATAATAGATTTCCTGTCACACTCAAAAATTCATACGCGGTTAGGGATTCCTAAAATGAGTTGCGGGTCTTTGGATCTCACTCATCCTTGCTGATGTCCCTAATCTGATAGAGCATTGAGTAATTATCCAAAATTAATATTTAGTTACCTATTTAGAAGTAGTAGTTAGTATTAAGGTTTAACATATACTCACTAAGTTTTAAGTAGTAAGTTAGAATTGAGATTATATTTAAGTACCGTCTCACGATGTTCCATTTACTTTAAGAAGGGAGTTTATATTATATTTATGTGGAGACCGGATCTTGCTCTGGTTCCAAATCTATTTCTGTTCAGTTTGATTATTTATTAACTTGATTAAAAGTCAATCGTCTCCCTATAATCTTTTCTGTGTTTAATGATTATTTCTGGTAACACATAGCGCCAGCTACGCAATATTCAATTCCATTTATCCGATTTATCTCACTTCATGAGTTGGGTCAATATGTCCATATTTTGAACTTCAAAGTCATTTATTGAGAAAGTTTGTGCATTTTTCCCTTAGCCATTGCGCACACACATACACCAGTATTCCCTGGATATAATGCAATGAATTTCCAGAGGAAAACAGATTACGATTTTCATAGAATTTAACTTTTATACCAACGGATAGTAGCCAGTTGGTCAAAATTCTGTAGCGGGCTTTCCCTCCCGTTACACGTGGCGAGTGTAATTTTAGCCTTATTAGTCCTGAATTTTTCAAAAATAGACAGTTTTAGGATTAATCGTCAGTAAGGCTTCGAACCTAGAATCTTCTGTCAGATCATTTTTTATTTAATTCCTGATTTTAATTCTCTTCTAATTCTTTTATTTTCGTTCTTTTAACACATGTTAACTATTTCAATTTTGGCCTGACTATTGAAAGAACAAGCGCTGTTACCAGAAGTAAAATAAGGGGTACGTGAGTACGAACGATTAGTAGATTACTTTGGTTTAAAGAAGTATATAGAATTAAGGAGTAACTAATAGTATCATTATAAGTCGAGTAATGTAAGCACAAGCACATCATTAGTGGCTTACTACAAATAATATTACATCAATTAGAATAACTCTGTGTCCAGTTTTAACTGCTTTAGTTTACGAAGTGGCTCACGGATAAAATCGCTATCATAGTCGTAGTTCGAATCATTCATAGTAAAAGGCATGAAATAGAGATATAGTTCCAATATTGTTCGAGTAGTAGAGTTTCAGTCCTTTAATTAGTTTCATCGCTCAGGAGTCATGTACATGACATTTTGTATTGTAGTTACCTTACCAGATAGAAAGTAGTTGAAAACCCTTCTTACATCCATATTATTATCATGAGGCTGCAAATGGTGGAAGATGCTCTCGCGAACAGGTTCGCAAATGCCAGTAGCGACCAAGACTATGGGAAGGAGTTTGGGGCTACTTTACCTTTTTGGGCATATTTGAGAGGCATTGAACCTCCTACTTTTGGAGGAAAGTACGACTGTCTTTGTCCATTCGAATTTCTTGATCAGTTATACGAGTTTAGGAATTTTGTAGATTGTTCTGAGGAGTGCATGCTTTCTGAAGTAATTCCATATGCCCTTAAAGGCGATGCGTACAGATGGTATGAGTCCCACCCGGCTGAGGTTCCTTTCCCATCCCTTCTTGACTTTGCAAGTAGCTTCAGTTATCAGTTGGGGTGTTACAACGACTACGAGGTTCTGTATAGAGACCTCTGTTACCGTAACCAAGGGAAAGATGAAACCCTCAGCCAGTACCTACACATATTAATAGAGTACTTTACGCATTTAGGGCAACCCATCACTGCTTCAGGTCTCTTACAAAAGTTGAACCAGGGAATAAACCCAGAGTACGCTCTGGATCTCCTCAATTTTGCTACGAGGTTTACGGTCCAACACTTATTATCTCTCGCAGTAGTAATCGATGAGATAGTGGATCACCGAAGAGCAAAAAGGCGAGACAGGTTCTCTCGTAGAGACCAGTCTTCCACTCTTCATTCCATCGAAGCAGAACTTGTGGCTATGGAGGATTACTCCTCATCTTTCCATTCATTATTTGAGGTTTCGATACCTAGTAGTAGAGCCATAGTAAGCAAGAAAAATTTTAGTACCTCAGACTTGTCGGGTATTGTAGATTACTCCTCATCTTTCCATTCCTTATTTGAAGTTTCGGTACCTAGTAGTAGAGCCATAGAAACACACAGTACCTCAGACTTGTCGGGTACTGAAGATTACTCTTCGTCTTTCCATTCCTTATTCGGGGTCTCTGTATCAAGCAGTTGGGTAGTAGGCAATGACACACGTAGTACTGTTTCTCCAAATAAGAGGGTAAATTTATTTTGTCTCGGAGAGCAGATACGTGTAGAGGAAAACTATTTAACTAAGACAGGGGTCAGATTCCATACATCTGTCTCTCGTTCAAAATTCTCTAGGGACCCCACGATCATCTTCATTTTGTGGAAATTGCGTTCTTTTGTTGAGCCAACTGCATTCGCTGTCTTCATCACGATCATCATCATCTTGGTGAATTTGAGTTCATCAATTGGGGGTTTCTCACGTATTGGCTTAACGATTCCCTTTGACAACGGTTAGGCACAAGGGCAGTAAACCGAACATACATAGCAATAGCATAAAAAAAATTATTTTTAACTTCTTTTCCAACCCATAAATAATAAATAGGGCTAGCAGGAATGCCCCTACCGAATTTCAGAAACTTGAGTTGATTTTATGATCTTTTTATGATCACTGAGAAAGAATTTATTTTACTTCAGATTATAATAGATAGGGCTAAAAGACATGCCCCTACCAAATTTCAGTGACTTGGCATGATTTTATGATTGATTTTCGGAGACCTTATATTTTGTAAATTTTATTTGCATCATGATTCCTGTAACTGTAAGCTTCCTCTCCCGGTCACCTATATTAGGGCAAAGGCTAACCAGTCATTAATATCAAACTTTTCGTTTTTGTGATCTCAAGGGACGAGATCAAACAGAAGTTGGGGGACGTGTCATGACTGGGTAGCCTTGACCATCGTAAAATCAACAATCGTAGTCTCGAGCTCATTTAGCATAATGATATGTAGGTCTTTTTGGAGAACATGAGCATCTGCGCTCAGGCGCTTGTTATATAAGCATTTTGGAGGAGAGTTACACCAGCACCAAGCATTATTTATGGTTCAGGTACCAAGTCCTCCTTTATTATTAGATGTATTGTGAATTGATACTTGTAGAATCCAGAGGCAGCAGGTTTAGGGATTATCCATAAGGGGCAGTGGAAATGCACTTTAAGCTGTGTGTATGAATACATCAGACAGGGGATTATAAAAAGTAGTCCATAGTAAATAGAGAATCCACACGTTAAAGTGTGATGCATATGAGGTACAAGCTCAGAGATTTTTCCTATTGTCTCCCGAGTCTATAAAAGGGCATCGACTGCATCTTTTCCCTTTTAGTATGCAGCAAACATTTAACCTCATCGGTTCACCATGAAGTAGTGCTGCAGCCACAAGTGTTTCTGATGAAACACAAATCCCACTTTCCACTCTCATAGGAAAATTGTAAGTTCAAATGGGAATGTTTTCCCTATACATAATTCTATTTCTGAGTCTCTGTTTCTGAAGTGGCATTAACGGTGTGGAATTGCGTGTGGTTTGGTTATAGGATTTTCCTCATTGGGTCCTCCATATTTTGGATTGAGGACTTTTTTCCCTTTTCCTTTTTGGCACAATAGTGGTAAGGAAAAGTACAGAATCCTTTCATAATTTATTAGGTTGTGAATGGTGGTTAGTTTCACGATTCTCATCGTTCGTTCAATGTTGATTTTTATCAACAGCCCCCTTGGCTTGGATTAATTGCTCCGGTCATTTTGTCCTCATCCTTGGTCTGGATTATTATTCCCGGGTTGATTCCTATTCCCCGTTGTCTGGACCATTCTCGTGGATCTCATTTCCTCTTCCATTGGCCTGGACTATTGGTTCTGGTCTCATTCCTTTCTATTCCCTGGATGATTCTTCCCAGGTTGATTCCTCCCATTTCCGGTTCCCTTTCCTTGTGCTGATCTTCGGTTCATCCGCTGCGGCCATTTCGTCATAACTGGATCAGAATCTTCTTCTTGAGGTTTCGTAATTAAATATTAATTAAGCCATAGATGTATTGCTCTTGCTTTTCCATATTTGGGTGTGACAAAAGCATTAAAGGCTCTGGCTTACCTTATAACATAAGATAGCTAACCCTTCGCGCGCGTGATCAGGAGTTGAGTAATTTAACCACTAACAGTGGAACTCTTCTCTTGGTGGCATAATAGATTTCCTGTCACACTCAAAAATTCATACGCGGTTAGGGATTCCTAAAATGAGTTGCGGGTCTTTGGATCTCACTCATCCTTGCTGATGTCCCTAATCTGATAGAGCATTGAGTAATTATCCAAAATTAATATTTAGTTACCTATTTAGAAGTAGTAGTTAGTATTAAGGTTTAACATATACTCACTAAGTTTTAAGTAGTAAGTTAGAATTGAGATTATATTTAAGTACCGTCTCACGATGTTCCATTTACTTTAAGAAGGGAGTTTATATTATATTTATGTGGAGACCGGATCTTGCTCTGGTTCCAAATCTATTTCTGTTCAGTTTGATTATTTATTAACTTGATTAAAAGTCAATCGTCTCCCTATAATCTTTTCTGTGTTTAATGATTATTTCTGGTAACACATAGCGCCAGCTACGCAATATTCAATTCCATTTATCCGATTTATCTCACTTCATGAGTTGGGTCAATATGTCCATATTTTGAACTTCAAAGTCATTTATTGAGAAAGTTTGTGCATTTTTCCCTTAGCCATTGCGCACACACATACACCAGTATTCCCTGGATATAATGCAATGAATTTCCAGAGGAAAACAGATTACGATTTTCATAGAATTTAACTTTTATACCAACGGATAGTAGCCAGTTGGTCAAAATTCTGTAGCGGGCTTTCCCTCCCGTTACACATTAGGTATATTTTAATTCTCCCATTTAAAATGTTACGAAATTATGAATTACGGAGCTGAGATTCGAGCACTGCTAAAAAGAATTTTCTATTCTTATCTCGAACATTACCATTCCTGCTGTAATTATCACCTATGGAAATGTGTAATTAATAAAAATAATTTTAAAACTTGGTAAAACGTTTTCCTTACTCATAAACCAAGACCCAAAAAATGTATCCTGAATTGAGTGCTGATCAGTCAAAACAATCCAAGTAATCATGTAAAGGCATTTCTTGAAACACAAAGTAACTGGCACAAACTTTTACTTAACTATTTCTTCACGCTATTTTCCAACAAATAACAGACAGCTTAATCCAAATAATCACAAATGATAACCAACGTAAATAACAGCACCACTCCAACTTTTTCTCTTCAAGATGATCATCGACTATGATGATATATAACAGTCACTAGGATATAGAATCCAGCCAAACTCAGATCCAGAACACTCCGAAATCGATGTGCATGCAAAGGCTTCAAAATCTAAAGAAACTTGCATGACAGCAACAAGCAACAACTCGTTCAACATGGTTTCACATCCACAACTGAACCAAAATTACTTCACTTTCTTCCAGAACAAATTAAGACAGAATATATGTCTTTGAAAAAAATGTGAAGCAATTCGCATTACATTCTCAAATATAAAAATAATATCTCGTTTTGGTTTGGTTATCTATCACATCACATCACCTTCCACCACCATACCATACCACAACCACGAGTTTAAGCTTGACTTTGTCTCTCCTTTGCAACAACTCCTCACAGGACACAACGACACTCCGACTCAGAGTAGTAAGTATCATCCAGAACACCAACAACACAAGTCCAACGCAAGGCACAAGTCCAACAAGAAAAAATTGAGTTTGTTACGTTACAACCGCCTCCTTTTTTTAAAAGTAAGAATAGAATAGCAATAGCATATGTACATATGTACATAGGTACTTTAACAATGCTTCAGGTTCAGAGACTTGCATAAAATGCATGCATGTAATGCGTGCATTCGTGTGTATATATCTATTACATATAACATAAATACATACATAAATACAATACACTGCCCTGTATATGTCTGTCCATCCGTCTCAGAAAAAAAATTTCCCTTGGCCACTTTTATACTTTTTTTTAAACAATCATAATTATTATCTCATCCTGATACTTTACCACTACTGCTCTGGTCTGGTATAATATTAACCCCTTGCTCTTTGGTTACACTTTTTAATGCCATTCCATTTGCCAGAGAGTTAAAGGCTCACAAAACTTGTGTGTCTTGTCTTGTCTATGTTTTTTCTCCCTAATATACCTGGCCTTTTACTTGTTTCGTTTTTTATATTTTTACATGTGTGTACCTGTGCACCTGCTCTATGGGAAAATACTTACTCGACAGCTCCTCCAATCCAACAATCACATCAACAATGAACTGATGATGATGATGCTGACTGCTCACTTGGTTTTGGTTCGGCTTCTCTCTAGCAAACCATACCATGTGCATTCTTTCAATATCTAGTATTATACACATGTATCATCAGCAGCAGCACAACACACTTGCATAATAATTACACGATTCCATATTCTCTGCTACAATTACTATCATTAGTTTTATAGATATCTTGGTAAACGCACTGCGTTTTTAAACCAGTGTTTTGGGAGGAGGAGGAGAAGAGGTTGATGATGTTGAAGAAAACTATAGTGTCGAAGAGCAAGTCAAATCAAGCCAGACACTTGCTCAAGAAGAAAAGGTATCAGTCGATAATAAATGCGTGCTAGAAAAGCCCTCCTTTTCTTTTTCATAGCATGACTTTCTGAAGAAGTAGGACTTTTTTGCTCCTTGGGATCAAGTATAAAGTACCACCCGTAAATAGCAAAATTTCAATAATAACTAAAATAAAATGAGTTTAAGTAGAAGAAGATCAAATCAAAAACACAAACAAAACACTGAATCGCATGTGCGTGAATTGAATTGGATGATATTGCATGTGGACTCAATTCAATTCAGAGAGTTTGCGATTATGTATGATTTTCCAATGAAATGTAGAGTAAAGATGAGTGCCACAGTTTAGACTAGACAACAAAACAATAATATTCAGAGGTTTGGTTAAAAGATGATAATTTTGTCTGGCTCCACAAAGATGATGATGATGATTTTTAATGCCTTGAGGGTATCGTGGCTGCCTTGAAGAAATTTATTTGTTTGAAATGGATCCGAAAGAATTTTGTGAATGAATTAAGGAGAAGATATTTGTTGATGATGATGCACCTTGTCCCGTCCTTAGATGATGACTGACTTTCTTGAGCTTGCTTTGATGAGTGAATAACTGCTTCAGTTTAGATTACCAAACAATTTTCTGAAACATTAATTTCAAGAAGAAGATAGTAATTTGCAGCTCGCTGCCAAGTGCCAAGTTGACAACAAATCAGCAAACAAGAGCAACAACACTCAGCTCAGCGTCGTCGGTAGCGTCAGTCAGTCAGTGTTAAGAGTTAAGGCTAAGGAGGTTGATAGCTTAAATTGAAGTTTAATCTTTTTTTGATCATCGTCACTACTCTTGTGCTTTAATCACCAGAAGAGAACACATTTTTTTGCTGTGTACATTATCTTTATATTACATATATATACATAGATGGATGTTAAAGAGGAGAATTTCAATAAAGCCATAAAAATATTGTGTGACCCGCAAGGAAAAAGCAATCTGAAGTTGCTGGGATTTCCCCATCAATCATTGATCGTTTGGTGAGATTGTGCATAAAAATTGCATCTGCTTCAGCTTCTGCACTTCCAACCAACGTCTTCTCGCCTCCTGTTCAACCTTATCAGATTTATGTTGTAGGGATAGATTAGCAGGGCTCGTAAGTTGGTAGTAAATCGACTTACGTACAGAGCATGTGCTTTTAGGTGATAATAGCTCTTTTTATTTATACACCACCTCAACCTCAACTTCTACCACCATTACGAGATCAGTATCATAACACATCATAAAGAAAGCCATGCCATGCCATGCCATGTCATGTCATGCTCTGAATTGAAAATTCTTTGGGTTTTTACCAATTTGAAATTTGTAAACTTCACATTCCCCAACAGCAGCTTAAATTACCTCTCTGTAATTAAATTATGGAGGAATGTGCACTTGGCTGCAAGCAGGAAATCTGTCAACAGTTTTCCATTTTTCATTCAACATATTATCCGCTTTATGTCATGTTTCGGCTGCATCAGAACCCTAATCGCTTTCACCTTGATAAAGGTCAATCATTCAGGTAGTCAGTCAGTCACTAGTCGTTACTACACTCATGGTAAAAATATTTTTTCCTGTTGGATTTTTTTCTCTTCATAACCTCGCCTAACGTAGACATCTGTACCAAATATGAGTTCAAATTTTATCACAGCAAAAGAATGTGTTATGCACCCCTTTCCGGGAACTCAATGTTTCATTTCATGGGAAGTTTTAGGAAAACAGGTAGGTAGTCGCTGGGGTGCTTTTAATTTAATGAAAAAAGGTTTACATTTTTTTCAAATATACCATTATTCATTATATCATGCACTTGTGACCTTTTTCTTTAACAGAAAGAAGCCAATAAACTTGGCGCAATCATTATCTATATTGCTACTTTCTACGAACACCCTTTTTCATCATCAAAAAGCATTTTTCTCTCGCTCTCATATACGTATATTCTTTGTCTAAATATTCGACTCTGAAAGTCAGAAGTCACTTTGATCGCCACGGGGGGCTTTTCTTGTCGTGCTTCTTGAACCATTTGGAGGAGTTTGAGTTGAGTGTAACGTGTCAATCATAAAAAACAAATGGAAGAGTAGCTTTGCGTCAAAATCCAATTAAAAATTGTATCGCTATCGCTCATTCATTACCACCATATCATAAATATAATGGTTTGGTAATGTAATAAGATGATGATGATGATGAATAATTTTCAACCTGATTTTCTCGGAAAAGACAACTCACCCACGAACATCAGACCATAATGATCAACGCATAGTATAATATTAATATTTCTTATCATACATTGTATTTTTTTCACCTATTGATGCATTTTAAATATTTATTATTATTTTACTGTCAGGCATAAATCAAAGTGTTAACTATGTGAGTTTTTAGCTACCTATAATATCCTGATAGAAAACTAGAAAAAAATTAATAACCCTTAAGTGCTATGTACATAAACATGTGCACAGAGTACACACACATTTATTTTATTAAAGCATCAAGTCAAGTCATCATCAATAATTCCTTTTGCAAAAAGTGAGGAGAACAATAAAATTTTCATAAATAGTCATATTTATTTTCCTGGAGGCGTGGTAGCTTAATGTGTAATTTAATAGAGATTTTTGTCAGAGATAAATATCATTTTCTTTCTCCCTCCGTATTTTTTAAATACAAAAAATAGAAACTTTTATTTCAAGTCAAAAGTCATAGACATAGTCATAGTCAAGAGGATGATTAAGATGACGACGACGCCTCTTCATTCACAACAAAACACTGGCAACTACTACTTTTATATAGTAATTTGTAAGACAATGGCAAATGCAGACACAGTTAGTTATCAGCAAAAGACTGAATACAAAAAACCAGTTGCGAAAAAAGGAGTTTACGTTTCGACTTGACGTATGTATGTATGTTACGTAGCCTTTAGCCTAGTACAGGTCATCCCAGAGGCTGAGCAGCTCCTCATAAATTTTCATCTAATCGAATTTCCATAGAAATTTCCCCCTTTATGTAACGTAATCCACTTGACTCCACTTGAGTAATCAGAATCAAATAGGTTGCTTCATATCTTTGGTGTCTGTATATAGAGATATCGTGAATCCCCTCCTCTCCTGTGGCGTGGCTTGGCGATATAAACTTTATTAATATTTACTACTAGGCTAAAAAAATCTAAATCAAATTCCAATTGGCATGTCTATCACGGATTATTACACAATAATAATAATATCAAGCGGAATGTATGAAAGTTGAATGAATGTTTGAGTTATAATCTTATAATGAAGAAGGCATCGAAACCGGTGTTGGTGGGGGCAGCCTCCGCCTCCTCCTCCTCATCAACATCTAGACACTCTAAGCGGAAGTCAACGGCGTCAGCGAAACGGTCGAGATCTCATCGTTTAAAAGAAAAATCTGCTGCCTCAATTACACCTGAAACGCAGTCTGAGGTGTCTGAAACAGACTTTGTGGGATTGTTGGATCCCCCAGTGAAATCTAGGTGAAATCATCGAGAAAACTCAATAGTTTTCTTAGATGCATCAAAATCACCAAACTACTCATTTATATTTACGTCCTGTCATGTCATTTGTAGGTTCTCTGCAGCCAACTTTTTGAAAGCGAGTCGAATCATTCGCTCTATTAAGAACCCTCATTATCATCAGATTGAAGAACGACCCATATTTGACAGTGATGAGGAGAGGATTTTAACATATGAGCTTATCGTCGCTATTCTAAAATATTCCAGTTTTTTAAGGGAAGCTTTGGAAAAGAGTAATTTCTACTTGAGAAATCCAAAGCTTCAAACTGTTGGTCAAGAAGAGCTCCTCGTCCTCCTGTATGACTTGATTGAGCGAGAATTTCGAGTTTCCCCTGATGACCCAGATCTTCCAGAGGCTTTTGCGAGGTTGCAGGAAGCTATCATGGATTCGAAAACTAAGTTGATGGCTCACATTGCTAAACTTCGGATCAAGCATGAGGCAACCACACTAGAAAATCTACTCCCAAACAACCTTCGTCATCAACATAACATTGATAAAAATCCCCTCTATTTTTGGATCAACTTGAAAAAAGTTCAGATGCCAAAGATTGTGGCAGCCCTAAAAGTATCTGGTCTTCAGGAAACGAGGTTTGAGGATGACACTCTGATCCAAGAGAATTTATTTAGTGTTAGTCACCTCCATCCAGATTTGATTCGGATGCATTCCAGCAAAGCGACCACGATTAAAAGCATGCCAATCTTTAGGGATGGATATATAGTTATTCAAGACAAAAGTGCTTGTCTACCACCCTACGTGTTAGCCAAAGCCTTATATTTCAAAGAAGCTATTTATCATCGGGGTGCTGGAATGGAAAATCTCAACCCATTTCCAGATGGAGATTCTGGACAATTGGAAATTCTAGAGGAGAAAGCAAGCACAAGCAGTGGAGGAGAAATTACAGCAGAAGAATGGTATCATGGTATATTGGAGGGTCCTGGACGAAACTTTTCCAAACCGGATTGTGTTGTTGTTACCCATTGTGGACCTGGGAGGAGTGCTGCTCACCTCGCAATCTTGCTAGCTGAAGCTGTGCCACGCTACCTCTCCAGATCTGTGAATATGTCTACACTCGGGACGGATTTAGTGAAAGCTATAAAAAGCAAATTTGTATATAGACCTCCTCTAAATGTCGTTGTTTTTGGGACGCCAGCAAATAAACATGAGGAGATTTCAAAGTATATTAAGAAAACTTTGGGCGTGACAAACATAAAGCTATATTCGGAGGACTTTATTAACGTTCACCAAAAAGATTCGAGGATTCGAGGATGTGGCGCTATTCTAGTGAATCCTCCTTCATCCGGCTCAGCTTTGAAAGATCCCGTGACCTACATTTGCTCTGAAGGGGGAGATGAACAGGTTCTAACCCAGTTTTCCGAGTTTGTCTCATCTTCCACGAAGAATGATGATAATGGGAACAAGGCTGCGTACTCACCAAATCAAAATCAAGCTAAATATCTTAATCATGCGTTGACTATCCCAAATGTGAAGCTAGTCATGTATACAACTTGCTCAAATTTGGCATGTGAAAATACGGAAGTTGTGAGAGTCTGTTTGAACGCAGCAAGACGAAAAGAGGAGACGAAAAAGTGTAAATTTTATGCGAGTATGGTGGTTCAATCCCAATCAAAACTTTATAAGGATGTGACCTTCGAAATTGTAAATATGAACAGGTTGATGGAAGCTTATGGAGATAATTGCTTTCACAATAATTTTGTTGATATGTATCCGTCGAGTGCATGTAGTGGAGTTTTTATGTCATTGATTCGTCGTCGAGATAGGCAAATTAATATGGCTAGGAACCCAGTCAAGCAGTTTGTTGCTTCCCAAATGCAAGTCAAGTCTACTAGAACGTTGAGCGAATGGGGCGAAAGATCATATGGAAATGATGATGATAGTGATGATGAGCAGCAGCAAAGATTCTCTTCTGGAGTGCCTTCAATCACGAATTTCTCGTCAGGAGCAAGTTTAACAGAGGAAGAGCTGGCAAACTACCTAATTCACAAACTAAATCTAGATGTTACAAATGAGCATGCTGAACTACTAGAAAATATATCATCACCTTCTGTTCCCGTGTTTCAAGCAAATATGAAAAAGAAAACGTCAAAGAAAGCGATTGTCAAAAGAGTCTCCATTCCAACACACTCCTCCTTACTCAGACAGAAGGAAAAGTATTTGATGAATTCCAGCTATCCTTCTTCTGGGACACAAACTCCTAGAACTGGAAGAATAAGTTCGACAGTTGGAATTTCTGGAGATAGACCGGATTCTTCAAGGCCAAGTACAACTCTTTCAGTAGGAAGTAGCGTCCTAGGGTGCCCCAATCATATTCATCATGGACATACTTGCGTTTGTGCAAGACATGCAAAAAAGTTTCCGGATTTGGTGAAGAATTTGTAAAGATTGGGAAATATTGATTTATAGTAATCCGTGTGTAGCTAAATTGGAATTGAAACATTTTTAAGTCTTTGAAAAAGACATTTCAACATTCTAAATTGATTAAATCAATCATTTGTACAATGAACTATGAAGCCTTGACTGTTCTAGTCGATTTACTACTAATTAAAAAACAGATAAGAATTCATATGTGCACTTAGTTCAAACAACGCAAGATTTTACGTTACATTGGGATTTTCTCGTCGTTAACATCCTATTCACCCAAAAAATGGACTCCTTCTTTAATCTGTTATGTTTATTGGTCGGACCTTTTCTCAATATGCCCACAAATTGCTATCTAAATATTATCCTCATATTTAGCATCAGACAAGAAATCCTTCGATCAGACGAACAACAAATCCTAAGCTAATCTAAATGTAAATTTGCAAATTAGTCTTCTGACAAAAAAAACTCACCAAAAAAATACGAAATGCAACATATATAAACCCTTTTCTTAATGTATGTGCGTAGGTAGTTTGGTATGGTTGTAGAAGAAATTCCTGCAACAACTCCCCAACATTTTTCACTCATGTTCTACATTATTGCAATAACCATCTCAAACAAATAGATCCACACTCATCATCATCATCATCATGAAAAGGACGGAATGGTGTGGTTAGTAACATTCAATTGACTGGTTTTTTCTGCTTCCCATTTTGACTTGGTTTCAAAAAATGGATTTGGTAAGAAGAAGTTGAAGAAGAAGGGTTGAAAAGGCAAGGTTGTGTTTTGTGAGTGATATAGTGAGGTAGTAAATTTGTACATTTTATATACATTATGTCATTACTCTGAATGATTCATATTACATCAGTTTTCATACTTCATTTCTTTCCACTGACACATATTCACGAGTCCGAGTTAGTGGCAAGGGCAAGGGCAATAAGGATAAGAGAAAATTAGAGAAGAATGGGTCTACGAAACGGTTTTCTCTACACGTTATATTTTGAATTCTTCATTGTCAGCAGCAGCAGTTTTCAGCCAGTTTTATTACAGACACGCAGATAGAATTCTTCTTCTATTGTATTGTATTGTGTACGTATGAACAAACCAAACGTATGCAAAAAACGATATTAGACTTGATGACTTTCATGAATGATGCGAAACCGTAGCATTGATATTGATGAAATTATATTTGTGCACAAAAGGATATAATCACGCCAACAAACAACATTTCTTGTCGTTTAGAAGAGCATAATTGCACCCTGGTTCAGAATAATAATGTTGTTTTCTGAGACGAGAAGATGATGAGCAGCTGGCTTGGCTGACTGACTTTGAATGTGCATGATATGATGATATTATTTCATTCTTGGAATTTGCATACGATCTATCGGATCGTGAATCAATGCTTTTCTTGTGTATAACCTTAGAGAAGTACTGTTGTAGACATTTTTGCAAGGTCGGATTATGCAATTAGAGTGTAATCGACAAACAACTGGGTTAATAAGGACTAAATCATTTTTCGTTTGAAAAAACTAGGTCTCTAAGTTAACCTTGCTTGATCTTGATCCTTGTCTGTAAATGCAAAATTCTAAATGGTGTGTTATTGTTAACCTTTAGCTCATAGAAGAAAATTAGTTAATTTGTATTCAATCTACTAAATTTAATTCATAGATTGAATAGTTTATCAATTTTTAATTATTTCTTATTTCATAAAAAGTAAAACATGGATAAATTTTGTAAAATGTAAAATTTAGCAGCTGTTTTTTATTTTAAATTCTTTTGAAGTAACATTATTAAAACTTAGATTTACTTAGAGCTACCTTGCATTACTATACCATTTTTCTAGTACACGTTATAGTTTGTAATGAAATCCTGACTATTTGTGAATGTCTTATGCATTTAGGAAATTTTAATCCCTCCATATAAAATGCCACAGACCAAGAAGTCTCTACGTTCAAAGAAATAAATATGACATAATTCAGAAATATATAATCGTTTGAATGTCATCGAAAAATAATGTGTTATAAACGATCATTCTCGTAACAAAACATTATATTAGGTACTTTTTTTTTGCTCATCAAAGGCAACAGTAGTATGTAGGTATTAGCACTCAACGCAGATGTGCACAACATACAAAATTATATTCTGCTAAATGACTTGTTATCAATGTCGTGTGTGGCGTATCAAATGTCACATCTCTCTCCCCTTTTTTCGCTGTCAAACCGATAAGCTTTGTTTATATAAAAATATATAGCACACTCTTGGAGACAGGTGGCTTCCTTGCTTACATATTCATATTACATATTATCATCATCTCATCACACACATTTTCTTGTAATATGCCGCTACAAAACGAGATTCAAGGCAGCAAAAAAAAGAGACAGCAATCTTGAATGTTTTTACAACTTTTACACTTGTGTATAATATTAACATAGCACAGCCCAAAAGTCAATTAGCAAGCATAAGCATATCATTATAGTTTCTTTCAGTCAGTCGGACAACTGAGAAACACCACCACCAACACTCGACACCACCACCACCAACATCAAGAGGAACATAAAAATGGTATGCAAATCCTGGCGCTAATGACTTTTAATCTAATCTCTTTCTCCTTTAAATGCATCTCTAATCTCCTAATATCATCCTTGATGATGTCTTTTCTATTTTTTCGCACTTTGCCTTTTTTTCTTCTCTAATGGATGCGTAATTTTATCAGGGATCTCTTCTCTAACGGAAAAATTGACTTGACACTTTACACTTTACCCCACTACACCATTGCCTTAGTCAGAAGACTGGCTGGCTCGTCATTAGTAATCAGTTTTACCTACATTCATACTATTAGGAATTACGAACACGCCAGACCAGCAGACCAAACCACATAAAGCCATCCGCCATGCGATTGAAATTAGCAAACCAAGCAGAACCAGAATGGAAAAAAGGATTTTCTATCAGGATCCCAACATAAACGCTAATGTTGTTTGCAATGTGTGATAATGTGATACAATGATGATTGCAACATTTGAAACCATTAGCACTTTGCCACCTTCTACGTGTGTGAGAGGGAGGGAGGAAATGATCTTTAGTGTAAGAAAAGAATAGTCAATGTTGGATTTAGTTGACTTGTTCCCGATCCATTATGACATCCCATAACGGTACGGATGAAATGAGTACATATTTTTTACGACTTTTCCTTGTTTGAGAGAAAATGACTTCATTTGCTATTATAGCATATATCGACATTGACAACATAACCATAATGTATTATTGGCACGTTTCCTTTTACACATTCAATTCTTCACCAGATTAAGTATTAAAGCAATGGTGATATTGACTCTGACTCAAACTGAGTGACCACAAGGTGTAAGAAAGAATGAAAGAGCTTAAGAGGTGTGGGAGGTCATTTTTGCGCACACTTCATTTTGACTGCACACACAAAATGAGAAGATGACATGTCGCACATTTGGACAAGTATCATTACTTGATCATGAACACCATCGCCATCGTCCTCACCATCAAAATAATCATGATGACCGTGTGGTTGGGGTTTTATCATATCTTTGTCACATTTTTATTTCTTCTTTCACACATACGCTGGGCATACGTAACAAAGCGAGTAGTTCACTTGTAGCTAAACTTGAAAAACACGAGTCAAAAGTCGTAGACACTTCATTACATTGAATTGCGTGTATATGCATGCAACAATGTCAAACAATGTGAAATTGACATTTGTCGACCAGACAGCCACCCAGACAACTGTGGTGTTGTGGAGAAGATGAGGAGTGCCCGAGCGGTTACAGTTACGGAAAAAAATTATTTTATACAATTTAAGCATATCCCTAAAGTTGTTGGAAGCTTGCCAAAAGGAATTGAAATGGTAAAAGTTAACAGGTGGTAATGAAGAGTGGTGAATGTCATGTCATTGTCAAACCTTATCCCTAAAGCCAATAAAGTTGACATCTATTTCAATCCCATCCCCCATACATACATACATTCAAAATTCACAAGAAGTCCTAAATTAGAACAGTGTGAAGTACTACAAGAGCATAAGAGGGTAAAAAAATTACGAAAGTTTTATTGATCTCCCTTTACATACCATATTTGTTCAGAGGAGGAGATAAAAATGAAATAAAAATAGGATGTAGTGTACACTATACTACGCATAATGATAATCTCGATAAAGTCTTGACGTGACTCTTGATAGCCACACTTAATAAACCAAAAATCAATTTGTGCACATCACAAGGGATTTTGAATGAATGAATGAAATGAATGTGAATCAGAAATGAAAAATCAGTCCAAATAGTGAGAATTGAATAGCTCAATAAAATCCTCAGAACATGATTCCTTATTGTCAACTGATCCCCTATTATAGCAGATTTTATGGGGATATTCATCACTCTGCATTTAAATAGAGTTTTTCATCCCATCCCATCGCATTGTTTCAATATAAGACTTAGTATATCTAAGTACATCTTACACTATTTAATTATTACGATGAATATGCGAGTCCCCCTTTGCTTCTCTCACCATGAAAATAAATTTGCATACAAAGTTGCTGTTAAGCTGACGCTTTTGAACATTTGAAGTTGTGTAATTTCCTGCCAACTTGTTAATAAGAAAATCAGTTCTTGAGTTTTTGTGTTTGTGTGTGGCAGTAAAGTTAATAGCGAACCTCTCATAAATCCTAAGTGGTAGCACCCAATAAGGAAGCTTTTTATGAGGACTTGCTGACAATATTACTATACTATGCATATATATATGCAATAGTGTTGTTGGATGTGTTGTTGATGATGAGATTGGGGAGAGAGGAGAGTGAGCGTGTCACACAATGAAATGGATTACGTGCAAGGCATAATATGTAAAACAACACGAGATTTGCATATTTACTCAAACAGTCAAAGTAATAAAAACCAAGTTGAGGTGTCAATTTGAAATTTACGATTTTTGATTATAATTTTCCTCTCTGGTTTGTTATTTGGTGTGTGTGTGTGTGTACTATATAAACCATATACATTGGATTGGATTACAAGAACGGTGTGAGAGCAGATGACAACTCTTCCGCGTGATGATTAAACAGCAACAAAATCAAAAGATATTTTATTTTATTAGCCAATGAATCAACAGAAAGGGTATACATAATATGTATATGGTTGAGGAGGAAGATGATAGTTAGCCAAGAGTCAGCTATAAAGATAATCCATTAAAACAGTTAAAAGGTTGAAATGTTGAAATTGCACAAAAGGAGTATGAGATTCTTCCTTATTTCTCTACTTTTACTGCAGTTAGCTACTTGCTACTGTTGTGTTGTTGATTTTGATAAAGTTAATGATGATAAAAAAAACTTTATAAGGATGGAATAAGGCATCATCATCTTAATTCCATTTCAACAACTTTGTTTGCATTGACTTGACTTGATGAGAGAGATGGTGATAGGAGCTTTCAACAGTTTAATGTTTTAATACTGTTATCATAATGTTGCAAAACGTCTGGTGAAAATATGTTGCGACTTGACAAAACTCTTATAATATGTATGTTGCTGGTTTTCCCTGTTTCAACAAATACTTCACGTCCTCTTGTAATAATGATGCCCCAATAAAAGTAGGTAGTCGGCCACCGTTTAGCTACAGTTACGTATTACTATTTGCAAAAAGCTCAAACATTATATATTTGAGCTATTAACCGAGTTTAACTTTGTTTCAGAAAAGTATGCAGTTTATGGTGTAATTTAGTTTAATATCCCTTTAATATGGTGGGGAGGGTAATAAATTCCTTGAGATTTTTTTGTCTTGGGGTTTGATTGCCATAATAAATTCTCCCTTGAAGACTGAAGACAAACATACATACATGTCTTTTCTCATGCTAATTTCTCTTACGAAAAAGGGGACCTATTAAGAAAGAAAGAAGACGAGAGAGAATGTCAAGATTTTTGCAAGATTCCTTTCCAGAGCGAGAACAATGAAGTGGAGTGGACTGGTAACAATAAAACAACAGTGATGATGATGATGACGAGGTGACAATAGGGATCTGAGCTGAGATATCGACTCTGCTTTTTCGCACGCTAAACTTAAGAACGTAACCCCATTTCGGCATAGTTCTTGATTTGATGCCACACACAAATAAGATGGTCGAAGAGGAAATACTACACGCATCATTAAATTAGATGAGTGTCATCAATAATAATTTTGAGAATAGACGGTCCAAACGTGAACTGCGGTGAAGTTAAGATATAATGAAGGGATATGATTATACGATGGTGGTGGTGGTGGTTTAGGCATCAATTAAAATTCTTAATTCATCCACATTCTTATTTCTTACTCGGCGAAAGGAGAAAAGGGGATGATGATAATAATTCCCACTCCAATCCAACACAACAAACATATTTTCATATTCCTGTCCGGCATATTTTGCATTCATTTGCCCAAGAGCAATTCAATCCATTATGTTACTACAGCTCTCCGAAAGATTTAAATAATGGTGGTGGCACTTTGGATGAAGAATAGAAGGAATATAATAATATGTAACTTTGTATTGTTGACGGTGATGAGCTGATGGTATGGTAGTGGCCTGGCCTGGCCTGGCGAGCGTAATAAATTGCAATTTATGTATTCATTTATAAAAAAGGAATTGTTGCATTGCTCGTTGTTTGTTAATAGTTTTTTTTCTACTATGAGATGATGAGTATTATCACAAATTCTCATCGCAATTATTACCCATGTAATAATTTATGCAAACAAAAAAAGAAGAGAAAAATTGGTCTGATATGAATGCAAATTTCATAGTGTTTTACAACACAGCTCTCATTGTTTGGCTCTGTTTAACGTGGTGCTAATTTCTTACACCCTGCTGAGCCATTAAGAGATAACTGAGTTGGTTGGCTTCGCTCCCTGCATGGCATGTCCGTTTTGTGTTCTCAGGAGACAAGATCAAGGTGGTTCACGTACTTATATAGTTTACACACATATGGATATATATACACATATAAGAACAAGAACATACATAATATTGTACTACAACTACACACTCTTCAGCATTCAGCATTCCTCTTCCTCAACGTTTCTCATTTATTGAGTGATGATGAGTTCTAATACATCTCATTTTTTCTTACATTGTCCTCTCCCTTCTCATTTCTACTCTCCTTTAAGGCATCTTACGCACATTAACTACAAATATTCCTAATCATCATTGATGATCAGTCAGCAAACAATATATAAAAAGCCACCTACGGAAACCCCACTTCTATTTTTGTACAAATAATTATTAATTTGGTTTGTCTCAGAATGAAAGCTTGTTATGAACGTGCTATAAATCTTAATCACACTCATCTACGCAAATACGATATGTACACATACATACCTACACACACTCCAATTCCAATTCATCATCACTACTATCACCATCAGCAAATAAAACGAATTAATTTGTCATAGTTGAAAAATTGCATAGTTGTATTTGTATTTCTTTGCCACTGCCTACCTCCTGTAATGTAATAGACATGCAAATTTGTCTCAACTGACAATGTTTTATGATCATCAAGATTCAGAATTTACATGGAAAAAAGGCCATTGCAATAAGTAATTTTTATGATTTAAGAAAATCAGAGTGGGAAACAAACATGTTAGTGGTTAGTAGATGGGCAAATGAAGCTGTCACACAATAAAAAAATATATATTTATGTGACTGTGTGACATCGTCGTGAAATGTCCTATTTCACATTTGTATTTGATTTGAAATACATATAAGTATATTTTCATATGTACATTTATACCTTTGTTTTATATGTTTATACAATGACAATAAGGTCTTCATTTGCCCTAATAAATTCATAAAAATGTTTTGCTTTTTTGTTGAGTTGAGTCATAAAAAGGTGGTAAGTTATTCACAGCACGGCTGTATTTTGCAAAAGGGTTTTATTACATTTGTGAATTTTTGACTGATTTATGAGAAACTGCAATAAATGTTGAATTGAATGACATAAGCTTACCTTCGTGGCTTTGGCCGGATGATATCATCATTTCGAATGTAATGATCTGGGAACTCAGCAATCGGCTGAGGGGGTGGCACTCCACTCATTGTTGTTGTAATTTATTACTGATGATGATGGGGTCTTCTTGGATGACAAAATTGTTCCCTGAAAGAAATATAAATGATATTTTGTTCCAATTAATGAATAAATGACTCTTCCACAAACACAAAAGTTTAATTAGCTTCATGATGGTGATGAGGCAAATAACAATAACAATCAAATTCCGGATGTTGCACGAGAGAAGACGGAGACACCATCATTCATGCATATGAAAAAGCAACAGGTGCGTGCCTTGATGATAATGGTATTTTCCTTGAAATAAAAATTGACTTACTCAGTTCAATTCAGTCAGTTATGTTGTTTCAGTGAAATAATAATATTTATGACAAGGATGCTGTTTTGTAAGATTACGTGCCTGTCGTGTTGTGTGCTTTCCTAAGACTTATGCTTTGATACAATATCCATCAAAAATCGTGACAAACAATGGAGCATTCAAATTCAAGCCAACCAGCATCATCTCATGAAACTACCTACTGAAACTGAAGAGGTTTGAACGAGCTACGAATATGGTCTTAAACAGGAATTAAAAGTGATTAGTTTGGTTAGCATTTAATTACTGAATGATAAAGCTTCTTGGGTGCTGAACAAGAAACATGAAGAGAGAGAGACGGATATAAAGTTAAATCAATCAAAATTTGGTCCATTTTTACGGGAAGAAGAAGAAATGATATGATAGAATTCTTGATATTGATTCAATTCAAGCCATGTGTTCCTTCAGAGAAGCAGGATGATTGATACTAGGCAATGTGTGGATACCGGCACCGGCAGGTTTTCTGCCCATTTTTTAAACCGAACCAGTCGGAAACATTTTTTAAGCTATCTTACTCGATTGAATTGATGATACTCCATATATATATATATTGAAACATGAAATATGAATCAATAGGCAAATGAGAAGAGGTCAAACCCACTGACTTGCATATTGAATTGATTATGCATTTTTCAATCCTGAACCTTCTATAAGGTGAAGTGAAACTATAAATGAATGATGAGAGAGGTAACAAAGATTGAAGATAAGTTCAATATTCTTCCTTTCCTTACAGAGATTTGTTAAAGCACACATCAACATCATCTCAACATCAACAAAATGATCAGGGAGAGAATGTATAATATGTTATGTATATATATTTTTCAATACTTTTTTTCAGTAGCACAAGAGTAGTCAAGACTTGTTTTCTGATAATTGCTCAAAGTCATGCATGATTGCTACTTTATTTCAAAGAGATGATGCATGAACCAGGATCTTGTTGTTGAGAAGAACAAACCAAGGCATGTTCAGCTTAAGTTAACAATGAAAACGCAGTTTACTCACAGGGTGCAGAGGCGTTTTGGTATTTCGATATTCGATAGACAGTTGCGAGAAAGAGGGAGTAGTTGCATTATTGCTGTGTCCTGTATTGTATTTTATAAAGTAAAGGGGCAATTGGAAAAATTGGATTATTTTTTTATTTCTACAAATAATGACAACATTTTAAACATGGCACATGAAGTCTAGCGCATTCACTATCAGTCTGACAAATTTTGCGTGAAACATTTTGTCAACGTGATGCTAATTTCTTGTAGGCACAAAGAGTTGAAATGATTAATTTATCAGTGGAGCTGTTGCTGCTGCTGACTTTGATAAAGAAAACAAGAATTTTTCATAGGAACAGCGTGCTTGCAGGTGTTTAGCAGACAGCGTCTCAGTACCTATTTACTACGTGCAAGATTAAGCGAACCCGAGTCGGAGAAGAGCCTTCGGTATTTACTTTATATTGTCATACGAGAAAGGAAGAGATTTACTTCTTGTAAAGATTTGATTTGATGGTGATGTGTTGATGATCCGCCGATCCAACATCCAAACGAAAATTATATAAATGTTAAGCATAGTAGATTCGAAACATCCCTAAGTGCAGAATCGATATAACAGATATAATATTATGATCAAGTGAGATCGAAGGAGCTTACTTTTCGGCATGTAGTAGACAAGATAACGTTCACTCTTACAGCTTCGGGTCGACAAACCAAAACTATGTATGTACTACTACCACACACACGCATGATATTAGTGATACGGAATGGATGGGTGATGGGATGTGATGTGAAATGATGATGATGAGCTTATGTGTATATGAAACCGGTTGAGTTATGAATGTGAAAGGAACCATGCAGCTTCTTTACGTGTATTCCCCTTCACCTTTGAAAAAGTAGAATGGCAAGATGTTAAACAACTCGACACTATACCTTAAGGTTCCATGGTGTAACGGTTAGCACTCTGGACTTTGAATCCAGCGATCCGAGTTCAAATCTCGGTGGAACCTTATTCTTTTGCTGATTTCTTCTTGATTTATAATATTTTTAAGGGCTAGAGATGTACTATTTGTGCCTGCGTTTGTTGAAGAAACTTTACTTTTGTATGATTTGAAGGTTGATACGATTTTTATTTATAGTCAATATATTAGTAAACTATGAAGATTGCATATCAATGGAGCTTCATTAAAATTTGTCAAGTTTAGGTAATTAGGCTGAATAGCTGAAGACTGTTAACTTTGCTAACTTTAGATCAGAATAATCATTAATAGAGTGAAGTAAGAGAGGCGTTACATCCTTTTGTGGTTTGAGTTTGTTTCCTTGGGTGGTGGAAGACAAATCAAAGTAAGATGAATGCTCATACCAAAATAGGCACTAGTTTTTCCAACAGGATACAAAAGATTGTGGGCGGTCGGATTTCCGGAATCGTGTTTCTTTACCTACCACAAACATCATTGTTACATTCCATCCTAACATTACATAGACGACAGGAAATTTGAGATCATTTTTCATATGTATGATCCACGTTACTTGACAACTTGACAGGGAATGCGTGTCTCCGTTCTGTTTGCTATTTAGCTCAGCTCAATTGCTTCGATTAAAAGGAAATATGTAATCTTTGAATCTTTACAAAAGAAATCTGAACGGTTGTTCATTCTTATAATTACCCTATTTTGTTAATAAACCTGCCGACAAATGAGAATTTACGACTTTGATAATTTCGACTGTATCCTACAATTTCTGATATGAAAGTATACTTTTTTTCATCTCTTCAAAATCCTACAGTTACAGTATACGAGTACATAATATATCTTATACAGATGTCTGAGTCTGAAGAATGAACAGGGTAATAAATTTTAGAAGACATAAGAAATAAAGTAGTTTGATTAAAAATCGAACACAATTTCCCTTTAAAAAAATTCATTTCCGACTTCCCTGAACGAAACTGTCTGTCAAAAACGCTAGAAGCGATATTATTGCACCTACTTCCTCTGCATTAGTGTCATTCTAGTGCAAACTAATTGAGTGGTAATCAGTTCTCTTTTTTATCTCTATCTAAACCAGAAAAAGACGTTGAGTAAACAAACGGTTTTTATCTCCTTCTCATATGTTTTCTTATAAAAATACAGGTTAATTTGCCATAATTCACTATAAAACATGAGACCAAAGACGTCTGCTCGAAAATATCTTGACAAACTTGTGCAATCTTCAACTCCACAACAAAAAATATATTGCACTTATTTAAATGCAATCCTAGTAGATATTGCGTCTATACTGCTTGGTTTGTATAAAAAAGTAGTCGAACAATTAAGTTTAAATCTCAGTAAATTGTGGAATTGCGTTTACTAATCCACCCGAGTCATTTTCTTCATTTAATCTCCCATCATATAATATTATTATTGTCATCTTAATGTTGTGACAAGGAAGCTCCAACTGTTCGAATGTAAATCAATAGGTCATTTTATGCCATTTGTCGCATTAATACATGCTTCTGTTTCTGGTTTTGTTTTATTTTTATCACAACAAAAGGATGAGGATGACGTGCCACCCAAGGAGATGTACCGTAAAATGCACCGATATCACAAAGACAAAAAAACACACTCGTTGCATACAAACGGAGATAAATCTTGTCACGTCATCACTATCAAAATAGTACGTTTTTTTTAACAAACTCCATCATATAATTCAATTGCATTATATTATCATTATCACAATTACTTCTTTATTTCATTAACTGTTGCATATTATGCAGACAGGTGCCTTCCTTCCAAATGATACTCATACATAATTGTATGTGAAGTCGAAGTCGAATAAGTAAGCAGTTCAGTAGTCAATGTCGAAAAAAAATATTGAGACTCCTTACAAGCTACTTCCTCCATATGATCCCCTCATTACCACTGCCACTATTTCCATTTTTTTTGTATTTTGACCATTGTTTTCACCAAAAGTGCAGTTATAAATGCATAGCATAATACACATAAGTACATAATGGGTTGTATTTGTATTTGAATGGTGATGTGATGATGGCAATCAAAAATCCTCTCACAGCGACGATTTCATGTAAAACAAGGCTTCAAAACCACTCACCGTGTTTTGTTTCATCGTCATCATCATCATAGTCATCACCCGTGAGTCTCAATGAAAAATTTCAAGCATGTGATGTGATGCGATATGCCATGTTGTTATACATTATTAAATGCACTTCCACTTAAAACAAGCCTCATTTTACTTGTCTTCACTTCACATGGGATATCTCCCAGATGGAGGGGATGGATGGATGGAAAGGAAAAATATTGTAAAAGCAAACAATTCAAAAAAAGATTTTCCCATGTTAATTGCTCCTCTTAATAAACACATTCAACGATTCAACATTAAAAGTGTACGATGCTATATATACATATAAAATGACAGGGGGATAAAAATAAATGTCTCATTTTTTCATGTTTGTATATTGACAACTCATGTAACTTTGAAAATCTACATGAATATCACGACTACTGTGTGAGCCGTGGTAAGCCAAGCCATGAACTTGTGCTGTATGGAGAAAGGCGGTTTTTGTTTGTGTTGTTAGTTGTAACTTACTACATCGCATGCAATGCACATTGTATTTTATGGGCAAACCACTTATTACAAGATTTGTATCAAGAATCAAGATTTCGTCCTTTATAATTTCCATTGTCTACTTCTACTTGTTTTGTGTAAAGATAGTAGTAGTATTTCAAAGTTTAGAATGGGAGTAATTAATTCGTTCCCTTATTTAGACTGAGGGAAAAAACCAGTGGCAATTTAAAATGTGATGTGATATTGTGATGGGACTAGCACAAGTAGTGTTTTGTTGTAGATTATTCTGATTTTCTTTTAACTTTTTTTTAACACTCTTGTCTCATTAGGAGGGCTTGCCTTTTGCCACAGACAATTTTAATGGGTCGATCCGGTCGCATTCTTTTCTTTCTCACATCACCTCACCGTTATTGTTTTGTATTATCTTTATTAAAAGAGCGTTTAAGGGAATATGCCATTACCATTCATTAGTCCATACATGTTCAAAGGTTTCAATTGAGAAGGGGAAAAGACAAAAGAACACAATACGATTGACTATATGCCATAATGCCATGTAGGAGAAAATGATTCTTGAGATGGAATGTTCACAGCTTGTCATGTCACATACGTAGGTATGTATACGTGACGTGGTCGTGGTTGGTTGTGGTTGTTGAAATTGCAAAATAATCGAAGACAGATAAATAACTTGCTATTCATTCAACAACTTATAATACTATTGTCTGAGTTGGAGAAGACCGGGTAAGGTATTGAAAGAATAGAGTGGACTCATTTGTGAGCCTATTATAGAGCTCAATGTAATAATAATAACATTAAATGGCTTGGTGTTAATTGACAGGTGCTTTGGATTGGAAGGGGTAACAAGAGTGATATGAGATTGAGATGAGACCGGTTAGATTGTTGTGTTTTGTGCTCTACTGCTATGTTTGGCTTGATTTGATGTTTAAATGCACGCACGATCACACGAACCTAACGTCACGTAACGTCGTGGCATGGCATAACATAACGTAAAGCCGTGTGCGGTTGGTTCAGGTTTTTTGTTTTGTTTTAGTGTGGGTAAACTTGGCTTCAGTAGCGTCAAAGAAAAATCCATCATAGTGTGAAAGGAAATTACATACTGCTGATGATGATCACACCTTATTATTTTATTATTTTCTTTCATCCTGAATGACGCAGTTCAATTAATTAATTGATGCTATTTATGGATACTTTGCTTTGACTAAAAAGTAAATATTAGTTGAGCCTCGACTCAAGACCAAGACATTAGACAGTAGAACACGTATAAGTAACAAAGAAGAGATTGACATATGACGTGACGTGACATAAGAAATATAAGGCGCACGGTTTTGTTTTTCACGTGGCATAGTTCTCATTAATTTTCAGATTGAATTATTGGATAAATTCTTTCACATCACATCACATCACAACTTTCAAATGCGTAGGTATATGGTATATATAGGCATCATCATCATCCCTAATTGAAATTTTCATTGAGGTAGGTGATTGAAAATGTAAAAAACGTGATCGGAAGTGTGACATGATTATACTCATCACAAATACACACAAACAATTTACACCTGATTGTTTTGCATGCAAACCTATTATTATCAGTCTTGTTAATAAAACGAAATTTGAGCGGAGAGAGAGAAAAAAGCATTAGGTTTCTTTTTTTAAGAAGGGTAAAATCTATGAATAGTTAATGTAATTTGATAATCATGCTAATAAGGAAGAAGGGCAAACACAATAGGGTTGAAGTTGAGGTGGTTGAGGGTAGAATTTAAGAATTGATTTTAAGTATTCAACAAGCATAATCAAATCATAGCAGAAAGAATTCATATGCAAAACACAAAAGTCACGTATATTATGCTCAACATTTCTAGTTCAAAAGTCAACATTAATTTGTGCTGACAGGTCAAGTTTCAAGTATGTTTTTTAAGTTTCTGAAAAGGAAAGTAAGTTTTCGACTTTTCATTTTTTCATTATCATTCATGGAATCGCTTTGTTGACAAGGAGGAAGGGAATAATGGAGGGAGCCAATGCAATGTACCGCTCAACACACAGCATGAATGACAATCTAATTATAATTAATTGTTAATAATCGTTGTGAATGTGAAAGTTATGGATATGAAATATGAAGTCAGAGCCAAAACATTATAACCTGTGTATATATGGTTTTATGTTGATTAAATTATCATTTGTTTGTCTACCTCTCTTTGTATCAAGTATCTTTCCTCACCAGACCAGTCGCAGGCGAAGAAAGAAAGCTTTAGAAAAAGATAAATTGAAAATTTAACCAAATTTGGTGGGGGATTGGCAAATGATGATGAGCATATCACAGCATCAAGAACTGCTACGCTCATTATAAAATATTCGCAAATTGTTCTCTACTACTAATTCATTATTTTACATGAAAAAAGGCAAGGAAATCATTTCCCTGGGCGAAGCTTAGCCATTCATTAGTATTCACTTGCAAAAAAAATCTGTACAAATTTTTGCTAACAAGCACACAAAATTCCATATTTTGAAGCATTTTCACATCAAAACAACATGTTAAAAAATGACTAAAGGGCTAATTCCTAATTGTGATGTGATAAAGAACAAGAAGCCGATTTTCATTATGATTACTACTGCTGTTGGTGTTGCTGCTGCTGCTGCTCCCTCCTTTTTGGTTGTTGAGCATCATATTTATAACATACCATATTTTTTTCTTAAGACATAATATCGTCCTCGCCGTTCGTGATATCATCATATTTAACGGCTACTTAGCAAACTTGTTACTTTTTACGACAAGAAAGAAAGAAGTTATGTGAATGTGAAGTATGATGTGAACAAGCTTCTCAAAAAGGAGTTGGTGAAACTTGGTCCCCACTTTTTGGTCCCTATACACATTGATCCCCGTCAGAAAGATCCCTAGGAAAACTGGCCGACACCATTTTTGGTTCGACAGGGAAAACTGGTCGACAGTTTTTTTGTTCGATGAGGAAAACTGATCGACAGTTTTTTTGATCGATGAGGAAAACTGATCGACAGGTTTTTTTGGTCGACGAGGAAAACCGATCGACAAGTTTTTTAGTTGACGGGGAAATGATTGAATGGTTCATTGCGTCCGTCTCCTATCTGCATTGTCAATTGGGCTGCATTGCTTGAAATGCAGCCATTATGTAAATGAAACGAGAATGCGACTTCATCTGTACCAATACTGAGAATGAGTACCAACTATTGCAATCATTTATGTGTATGTATTTTACCAATGCAAAGGAAAAACAGGCTTCATCTTGCTTCCGATTTTTTTGCATGTATTAGCCGATGAAATACGCGTAATTTTACACTTCGTAAAAGGTTAGCGAAAGCGTGCTAGACAAACAATTACACAGCCTGAAGTTGAAGATGAATCTGAATTTGACACATAGGTTTTACTTTCATGATCGTTGATTGAACATTTGTATATGTCATTTGTATCTATTCAGAATATTCATAAACGTATTGTACATTCATTTTACCTATCTTGATTTGATACATATACGCTTGTTTTAATAACTTTTAGCTTATGAGTACTTTTTGTTACAGATGTTGATATTTTATGAATAATTTCGCAACAGATAATACACAAAAAATAATTGACTAACGGTGATACTAAATAGTTTTAAAAATTCTAAAAATATAAATAAATTCGTTGTAAACATGTATATAGCACAGTTCGGTTGATGCTTCAGCTCATTAATGTTGTTGAAATGTAGGAAAATGAGAAAATCGTTCTATATGCAGTATTTACATTCATCTTAAATTATTCATTGATCTTGTTTTGCATTAATCTCGTGTCTAGCCATGCTCATTTCATTTGTATAAAACATAATGCTTACATGATGGCTACATTTCAAGCAATGCAGCCCAATTGACAATGCAGATATGAGACAGAGGCAATGAGCCATTCGATCATTTTTCATTGCCGGTGAAATAAACTGTCGATCAGTTTTCCACGTCGACCAAAAAAACCTGTCGATCAGTTTTCCTAATCGATCAAAAAAACTGTCGATCAGTTTTCCTCGTCGAACAAAAAAACTGTCGACCAGTTTTCCCTGTCGAACCAAAAATGGTGTCGGCCAGTTTTCCTAGGGATCTTTCTGACGGGGATCAATGTGTATAGGGACCAAAAAGTGGGGACCACTCCTCCTGATACGCTCAAAAAGACCTTCTTCTTATCCACGTCTCCCTCTCCTCATCATCATCATATCATCTTCCCTCAAGTCCTTTTCATAATCTCCTCGCCTCATTTTTGTTTGGGTGAAAGATGTGTCATGTTTCAAGATTATTAATTTACTCACTCTTGAGAATTTTTATCATCATTGAGATGCTAATGAGTTCCCCCTCTCTGCTCATAATATATGTATATCCAGTTTTTGTGTGCGTGAGAGCCACTACTAGCTATAAGCATGCATCATGATGCATGCTTCTCCAAAAAACTAAAGAGTTTACCAACTAAGAACTAAAAAAGAGCATAATACATATCCGTCTCCCATTTTTAGTGTAAGCAAGAAGGAAGCTGTATTTTTTCTCATAAGGATGAAGGAGGCGAGCGAGAGGGAGAGAGAGAAAAGCAAAAACACGAGGATCCAAGAAAGAATGTTAATAACTTCATCAGCTTTGCACATTAGCATTAGCCGTTGCACAATAAAGTTGACAAGTGGCCTTCATTATAAAAAACATTGTAAAACTATGCAGAAAAGTATAAATTTCACTTGTAAAAATTATATATATTATGATAAAACATAATATAAATATAAGAGCATCTCGTTCTTGTGTTTTGTATGGATTTTTATTGCGCATTATGTTGTGGCTAGGTATTAGAGGGACAATATGCTGCAAAATGATTAAGTAGAAAAACGCCTCCTCTTGAACCGTAAATGACAAGTAGTAGCGTGCTACGTAAAGAGAAAAGACAAATGACTCGCTCCAGGAGCTAGCAAAAGAAACTACTTTTTTATCCGTTTTATAATATTTTGTATCACAAAGATATCAGGGTTTATTGTGAAATTTTTTTGTTGTAAAAAATGGAAGAAAAAAAATCTTGCGTTGCGGGTTGTACATGTAAATCAAATATGTAATGAATTACTGAAAACATAATACATGCGATTATACCTAACTATCATTTTCCACATTCCAGAAGAAAAGTGAAATAAAATCCTGTTTTTTTTTGGCAAAACATTATGAGCTTTGGTTAGAAGTAATGAATTTATTTTATACCAAAATAAAATTCCATAACTATAAAATTTTGAATCCCCTACAATTCCAATCTTAAGAAGCTAGTATGTAAGACACCTAAGTGTTAGTCACATAACTTAATTTTAATAATGTTTTTTAAACACCGTCTAAGTAATACTTTTTTCAACATATCACATTTGAAATTTGAATTTAAATAGTTTATTAGATCACATTTTCTAAATAGTAAAAGGTATTGGGAATTGTGAAGAAGAGGATTCTTTAATACTTATATAAGTATGAAATGCTACCTTTCATTTCACGGAGGTTTTTATCATCGATCTCTCTTTTTTAAACGTTAGTCAATAATATTTTTTCTAGTAGCATATTATTTGTTCCTTCCCATGAAGTTTGGGTTTGTTTGGGTGAACATTTTACATGCCCTCTTAATGATAATTATGGTCATAAAGAGGGAGAAAACTATTCCATGAAGAATGTGTAACAAGAAAAAAACGGACACAGGAACTTCTTTGCCAACTCTCAACTTTGTAATCATTGAATGTAAGTAATAGGTACTTCTGGTTTAGGTGCTCATCCTCCATTCCATTCTTTCTGAATCCTGAGCAAGCACTCAAGGAAAACAAGGTATATATATTACAGAAAAAAGCCTACGGTCACTAAAAACCTCTATATATCTGACAGGGAAAACTGATATTTCGGTAGAAAAGAAAAGGAAACAAAGGGAGGTACTTATTCGGTACAGCCAGCCGGCCGGTCTTAAACCCAACGCACAGCTTCTTCTTCTAAGGAATCCAATCCAAACCAAACCAGTGTACAGGTGCATTAACTTTTTTTAAACCATTTTCATATCATCATCAAACCAAACTCCTTCAACGATTGTGCGTACCGACTACTGACTACCGACAGTTGAAAACCTAAGCATTTCAAAAAATGTTGTGTACTTACAACTTAAACCGTATCCCTTTAAATTGAAATGATATCATATCATATCGTATCATCATCATCATCATCATCATTTCATTTGGCAACACTGTTTTTCACTTGAAATCAAGACAAGGAATGAAAATTAAATGCATTCCTTCCTCACCACATATTTCTCCCCTTCTTCATTTTGATTTGATACAATTATGCAATGAGAAAAAAAAGGAAAACAAAAATGAGGAAATATAATATATGTATTTCATTATGATATGGATGGATATATATTATATCCACTTATACTTATCATCATCACAAATAACATATTTAATTTCAAATCTTAATGTGTGCAATGCCTATGCCTGTTGCTTGCGTATGCCTTCTTCCTTTTCATTTTCTGTTTTTTACCTCCCTATGCCTTCATATCAACGCCCCTTGCATCATCATCGTCTTCTTCATTGCTTTTTCCCTTTTTAATGTTTCGTCATTCCATTTTCCATGTCAGGTCAAAACCATTCGAAAAACTGGGCTTAGAAATGTATTACTCCATGCAGGCAGTCATCATCATCACCATCCATTCTTCCCTACTTGTGTAACAACAACAAAAAGTATTCCTTGGACGAACAAGAGGTGGTTTGGTGCTGGTGATGATGAAGTAGCCGTAACCCTTATTTCATACGATACACTTGCTTAATGTAACGTAACGTAACGTAACAAAACATTACACCACACCATCATTTCACTTAATACTAGCCAGCATCATATGAAGTAAAACCAAACCAATAATATGTAGAAAACAGGTCCTCATCATCAACAACATGATCAGCATAACTGAATTTTTTTTCTGAAGTTTCAAAATGAATGTAATGTTGGAATTGGTATTGGTGGTAGGCATACATACATTGTATTTTAGTAGACGAGACGAGATTTTTTTCATCACTTGGTCTCAGTATGAACAATTTTCATCGTCAACAGTAAACCTATAGTTTTGTGGTACATTACATAATGGTATTTAAAGTGAAAATACCTCGGACGGTTGACTGTTGGCTAAGTAAGCCTTGCCTTGTCTTGAAGGAATTAGAAAACGAATTAAAACATGCCTTACGGGCCTTGTATATTCTTATTCGAGATTTTGGTTTGGTACGCAGGGGTTTTTGAGTGGAATGGTGGAGGTGGTAAGGTAAGTTACTTTTAGGGAGGGATGAAAAGGAAAAATAAGAATTCGGATAAAAGTGCATGCTTAATATTATTATGGCTTCCATGTAGTTTGTAATGTAATGAAGAAGATTTTAAGTTTCAGAAATTATGGTCATTGTGAGAAATTCAGATCAGAGTTTGAGTCTGAATCGGATTCTAAGTAATTTTTCTGTCATGAATGGATACAACGTAGTTCCATTTAGATCTATGTTCCTATTCAATTAATACAAATTTCGAATTTTTATATTACGACAACTAAACTCACACAAGATTAACATTGAGCTCAAATCTATTTTTCTGAACGTAATATTCTACTCCTATTGAAGTCAATGTTTATATTATTCGAGGAATTCAACAAATGACTCAACTAATTATTTCTAGTTTTGTCTGCTTCCCGAATGACATACCGTCAGCATTGTAAGAATGGACAATGGATGCATATTGCATACCCATGGAGCTTAGACCCCTTTATATTGTTGCACATGACGTCATGGTATAAGACTGGATTCGTTTGATTTATCCAGCTTGACAATTTTGACAGTGAGATACCTTTCTTTTGGGTTTTACCCTATCATACAATAACTAATAACAATCAAAGAGATAGGTACTTCAAGTACGTTAAAACCTTAAAAAAATGCAGCATTCATGCTTAAGCTTCAGGGGAACATTTTCAGGTGGTTGGCCCTCCATAAATATTTTCAGATTGCCATAAATACACATTTTTGTTCCATTCCATTGCCCTATGCATTCTTTTGATAAGTCACCAATCTAATATCCTTAAAAAAAGTAGCAGGCCCTGTTCTTCCTCCTCCTCACCTTTAGATTTATGGAATTATGCGGCATATTAAAAACTCAATTTGCACTTAAAAATGTTCCTTTCTTGTTTAATCAACTAGATCACACAAGTTTACTTCTAGCTCCTTTCACTTTTTCGTACAATGTTCTTTTTCTTCTTCTCAAATTGGTTGAAAGGCTTAAATTGTGTATCTTATCCCATATTTTTAATGCAGAGGAAGAAACAAGCTGCTGATTGCCTGCACCTGTCCGACATGGCATGGCATTGACTTTGTGTGGCATGGCACGGCATGGGATAGCGTAGTCAAAGTCAAAATGCAAGTGTTACTTTTAAAACTTTTTCTATTCTTCTTCTACCCTCCAGCCCGTCGGTCGTCAGTGGTGTCGGGCTCTTGTCTATTTTCTGCAGTCATAAAAAATATCTGACTTGACGACTGCCTCCTAAACAAAAATGCATTCTTCAGCTATCCATCAAAAAGCCGTATATCATCATCATCATCATCATCATTCATCCAAAGCTTTTTTCCTGACTCAACGCAAACTTTACAATGTATACAACAAAACACTTTTCCTTAACAAGAGAAGAAGAATAAGAAGTGAAGACTTTTTTTTATTATTATTCTCATTTTCAATTTGGGAAGTGGAGGTGAAAAGCTTTTTTAATGCTTTAATTCTATATGTATCTCTCCTGTGTGTTATGGCTTCCCTTCCTCAATCATATTTAATGCTGCGTTGGTTTGGTACCCTATGGCATCTGACTTACTCTATCAGTCAGAAAACTCTTCCCTAGTTTGGTTTATTACTGACTGATAAGTTAAGAAATGAATAAATGCTAATGCATTTCAAAGTCTTCTTGTTTCGTTTAGAGCTTAGAAGAACAGTCGTAATAATTTTTATGATTCATCAGCCAGCGGAATAAGTATTAGGAGAACTCCAATAGGATGCATTTGAGTGTAACAAAGCAGTTATGCAAGCACGCTCATCCACTTCCTTTTATACTTTGTTGTGAGATACTATAGATACATATATTACGTCCTTTCACACCAAAGAATACAGATATGATTGACCACCGGTTAAAAACGGATGGATGATGAGGAGGAAGATGGTGTGATGATGATGAGAATGGTTGCAGTTGTACGCTAATCAACTAGCTTCATTCTTAACTCACGTGGCTCCTCTTTTGTTATTATCATCATCACACTTCAACTTTTTAACTACTTGTTTTTTTGCTCATATTTTCCTTTTCTAACTCATAATTCTCTAAAAGCTTCTGTGAGATGCATAAAGCTCACTTTGTTTGATTTAGTATTTTGAGCGTTATGTTACGATGCGCTCCTGTACTTGAGTGCAAACTCGGAGCATTGAGGATGCATTTCGTTCCTTAAAAAAGAGGAGACGATAATAAACAATAGAAAATAAAAGGTACTTGCGTAATAGGAACTAACATTGTAGGTTTATAGGCTGATGATGCGTATTGAAAATGTGCGTTTTAAGCACCGAGATTGGCGATACTTATATTTATTTTACAGAATTTTCATGTTAGTGATATCAATGCAATGTGAAGAAAATAAAATGCGCTTTCAATGTCATCAAATTTCCAGATGGAAATTCCAGGTTACGATAAGTCTAATATTATCTACACTGCTGTTACACCAGTAATTCCCACTTTGTATCTGTTCGCTATGTACATCATTAGGTATTTAAAGAAATTTTTATCGACGTTTAATGTATTTACAAGTGGATTATGTCCTGATTTTTTAAAATTTACTTTCTGGAAATGAAGCAAACTGATTATAATTTTTTTCAATAACATTTAACATAAGCTTATATGTGCTTTAAACAAGTTAAACTTTGATTTTCATATTTCCTCATTTTCATTTTCTAATCTAACTCCACACACAAACCAGAATATTATGCATGAACTTACTGTAACATAAAAAGGAACATAATGCACACAGCTTGATCCAAAATATATATTTCTTGGACTTTTGTCTTTTTGCCCTTTACAAATAAAGATTCGTTAGTGTTTTATTTTTCTGCTGCAGTAAGCTTTAGTAAAATCACCCCATTCTCATGAATTGCATAAAACATTTGGTTAATACATATATATTAAGATAATTTATTGCATTCCGTTATGTACCTACGGAGCACACTCCAAAGTCTGCATACATTTTCCACACACAAATTATGCAGCGCTCAAACAATGTAACCAGAGAGAGAGAAAGAGAAGATTATGCGATAGTGCAGTCTAGCTCTCAGCATGTGATCAATAAAAACACAAGAAATAAATGTGTTTTTCGTGAATTTATGTGCAATATCACACTCCTGACAAAAAAAAGAATTTTTATGAGCACATCATGATTATAGCATCCTGCATATGAATCCTTGAAAACGCAATTAAAATTCTCCAATCCAATAATGCTCATGGACGAGAAGGAAAAGAACTATATAATATGTATATGCTTTCCAGTAGGATTTGCTTAAGATGTAAGAAAATGAAAGGATGAAATATCCTCCCCATCTTTCTTTTACGCTGTCGCAAAAACATCATAATTTTCATTTGTGTTCTGGTCCTTTTGTCAAAAACGATAAATATTCATCCGTGGAGAATTGGAATTCTAAGAAGTTCAAAGTTCTCTCAATGTCCTTGATCTTCTTCTTCTTCAACCTTTTCCTATTGTAACAAAATGCCGACACGAATACGAACACTTCTTGCCCAGCCACATGCATATCTAACTAATCTAACGAAAAAAAAATCATAAATGTTGACTTTTTTCATCACTTATTTGACCTGTTCATCTGTTCTGTTTCTTTCCCTAATTTATTGAAAATGACGCGCATGAGCGGTATTTTCCCCACTTATAAACCCGAGAACCAAGAGGATGTAATCAAACCGGTGCCATTTGCAATTATTAAACCAGAGTGATATATAATAGACTTTTACTGCCCATTCATTCCTCACTCAACTCAACGAGCAAAACACGCACATTTCACATGATGATGAAAAAAAGTTAATTAGCAAATAGCACACAAACACAAAAAAAATTCTGACTTGGTTGTACCCAGTAATTCATTCATTCCTTTGCAACATTGTTGAAGACAACAGATAGGGAAAACAATACAGTAATTTATTTTTACCTTTAACCAAACCACATTAAAATATTTTTTTTTCTCTGTTTTGAGTTTTTATGGGCTCGTTACACTATTCAATTTCTGTGGCACGGTGTGCTCAGCGGGGAAAAGCACGAAGAGAAAATAAAATCTTTGGGGATAAGATGATCATGAAATTTTGTTTTAGCATGACGAGATTGATTGGAGTGGTGTGATGTGATGTGATGGGATGTGATGGTGGTGTGGCAGTCATGTGCTGCAACAATACTAAACTAATCAGACTTTTAAGACAGGATGACCTCCTCTCAATTCTCAAAAGAAATTATCCTATGTATTGTGTTCAAACTTGACTTTTTGGCATGATTCCTTGCGAAAAAAATGAAACACAAGTTGAAGTTTGAAGTGTGTTCGACAACTGATGATAATTCCTTTATATTTTTGCAAATAAGGGAAAATACCTATTGAGGAAATGTTTTTGGGGTTGTGTTATTTGGTGTTTGCATTTTATGTTGTTGACTCGTAAAAACATAAGTAATGATCATGACATGAATGATATGATGATGACGAGAAAGAATTTGCTTATTTCTACCAATGCCAATGTTAGTATGAAGAAGATGAACAAGAAAAGACAATGGTATAACTATATAGCTCAACACGAAATAAATTAAAAGGATGGTAATTTGGTGTCACTTTGTTGGGCTTTGGGGTTTAAATGTCAATTGCAAGTGATGAGTGATTTGATGACTTTGCCCTAGCTTTCACAGGAAAGTCCAAAACATTAAACACACTGTAATTCTTTAAGAATTTAATGGGGCTATTGGAAAACGATGTTTATGGAAAAATTCCCCCGAGCCAATTTTTGCCATTCTTTCAAGTAACCTACAATGCAAACTGACAACATGCGTAATTCCGTCCCTACGTCATGCAGAAAACGAGAAATATGGATAAAAATCTCAACTCACATGTACTCGTCGCTGTCTTTGTTTTCTTCCGCTATGTTGATATGAGTCACACCTCCTCCTCCTCATTCATGACAGAGAGCGGAACGCTTTGTTTTGAAGTGTAGAAAAAACTGCACATCCGCAGAAAAATCCTCAAGCGCGTGGTCGTCGTATGTATGTTCTTACTACACTAATCTACAACCTACAACTACACACAATAATACAATAGAGTTGCGAAAATGTCCATAAACAGGTAAATAATTGCTTAGTCACGAGCACTTTATACTACTACTAATACTACGCTTTTCACAATTCACAGAAGTGATTCAATATGAAAATGTAGGTAAATGAGTTACTTCATGCCATTTTACACCATTTGAACGTTACTCTTGTCTTAGAGCAGCGTAACAAATTCCTCCGGGTTTTATGAGCTCACTGAAATGTTCATAGTTTGTTTCAATTTACTCACAAGCACAAGGAAGCACACGAAACACATGAAGAACAGATCCCTTCTGAGAGTTAATCTTATAAGAAGATGATCACGTGGATTGGATTATATCTCTTTCGTACTATTTCTGTCTTGTACGTACAGCTTATCTGTCAGAAATTTGGGTTGAATGGTAAATCACCAAGTCTATCGGAAATGTCACGATCACCTAAAATAAAATCCAAAGGGACATTTGGAGATGACAATGACAATCAACCGTCACCACTACTGTTGCTGTACAAACACGCGTGAATGTTACAGAGTTTTTTTTGTTGCTTTTATGCCTTTTTGAGCATCTGTATAGAGATGCTGATAATAATACGATGATGATGATGATGATGCTCTCAGGTTTTTTTGTATCGACTGTCGAGACCCAGGTGGACTTGATGACTGACGACTGTTGATGCTGCTGAAGAGGGTTGAAATCACAACATCAACCAACTCCAAACCAAACCACCACCACCAAACAATTCAACCATATACTCACTCCTTGTTACTTACTCACAGCATTTCAGAGCATGCATGCCCAAAAATCCTATGAAATACCATATTATTCACAGATGCACACAGCCTTGTGCCTTGTATTAAGTAAGTAAGTTGTGTGCGTACAATTTTACACACATGCACACACACAACATAAACACTAAGGTATGCGGTCCACAAAAATTCTCCGACTATTTGTTATGCATGCATCCAAATCTCCAAAAATCTCGCTGCAGGAGCACCTCAACTAACTCTCAACTCAAGCCTCAAGGGTCTCCTTCCTTAACTTCAATCTCATAATAAAAAGTAGGCCTACTTACTACTTACCCTACCATTATATTTATATATCCTCCTATACCCAACAGCATGAATCTCAACTTATTGTATGGATAGGCTGGAGAAAACTCTTAGAATCTGGGCCACGTTAGGAGCTCATGCACAGAAAAGTACAAAACGTAATAAAAACAGACAACTGAAAGTGTTCCTCTGATCTACTCTACTCAATTCTTCCCGAGACCCTTTTTGTGCAACAACGAAAAACCAACCTAGAAAGAAATTATGTGATGATGACGATGATGATAAGGGCCCAAGTCCCTTTTAAATATTTGTCCACAATAAGCAATCCGATTGTACTACACATGCACGTACATCATAAGATACGAGGAGAAAGATGCACACATGAAAAAAGATAATATGTTTAACAACGACCCTTTTGTATTCTTCCCTTCAAACACACGAACCAAAGATAGTCAAGTGAGGGATGGACGATGATGATGATGGTGAATGTGAACAGCAGCAGCGAGCGAGAGAAAAAAAATGTGCGTGTGCTCCTCTTTACTTTTTGGAGAAACTGAGCAAGAGGATGAAGAAGAGGAAGAAGTTTTTCAACTAATGTGATTTTGTTTAGTTTCAATTCAACTCAACTCAACCTGGCCTGGCCAAACTATAAAAGCCATAAGCAGGCTTAAAATTCACATGAAAGGAAAGGTAGAGAGAATCATCATCACCAATGCTTTTTGGGTTTGACGGTAGTACACCTTGGTATGCATCATCATCCTCATCATCATCCTCATCCCATCCTCATCTCTCTCTCTCGGCAATGCAATCCTTTCCATCATTTGCTAGACAATGTATTGAATAAACGAGCCAAAGAAGTAGTTGTAGATTGTAGACCCAAAGAAGAAAAAAAATGGTCTTCAGCACAGACACATACATACACATGCTTGTTTTCTTGTTGTCCATCTTTATTTCTTTCCGTATCCGTAGTACAAACACAAACACTCATACTTTTATATATACTTTTACTAGCTTTGCCTTTGGTTTACTCACGCAGCAATAAATGTGTGTATAATATAATATTAATATACACGTAGTAATAAAAATTGTGTAATGTCCAAAAGGAAATAATAATATACATACATATTATGGCATGCAATGCATCAATGCTTATGCTTATAAATGGATATTGCTTGTGTGTATATTCTACACAATTAAAAAAAGATTCAAAGAAGGAGACAGTGAGACTGCGGGTGAGAGAATGTGGATACAAGTGCCTGACAAGAAGAATGCAATAAAGCGTTTCATAAAAATGCTTTTTTAAGAGAAAATATATATGAGTACGTACATAAAACATGTATGCTCATTGGATACGTTGTAATTGTAATGCTAATGGTCATTCTTACTTTGTATTTACTTGTTGCTTGAGAATTTTCTTTAGCTATATTATATTTATATCGCTATCAGTAGTGTTTCATGTGCATTTGGATGGAATGGGCATGGAATGGACTCTATGATATGATATGATATGATGTGATATTTTATGGAACTGCTGAAGAGAATAATGGGATCAGATACAAATGAGCATTTTGTTTCATCCATATTTTCCCCTATAGCTGACTGACGCCTGGCTTCACACAAGATTAGCATTTGTAGAATGATGATGATGGTGATGGTTGCACATACAAAAATCAATGGCATTTGATTTCTCGTTGAGCATTTAAAGAAATAAGGATGAAACAAGTGGGAGATGATGATGATGATCATGATGAGATGTGGATGGAGATGGAGATCGAGGCAGTAGCAGTTTTTTAAACAAGTTCCCAGCCACAACAGCAAGAACCTAGAATCTAGAACCAGTGATTTGATGTGATGTGATGACTTGGTTGAAAAACAGTGCAAGTTGATGGTGAATTGAATAATATTCTGCATGAATGCACAATACAAGACGAGACACATCCATGATCATGATCATTGTATCCCGTATCCCGTATCCCGTATCACCACACCACACACCACCACCAAGACCAAGACCAAGATTTTCGCCGTATTGAAAGATTGAAAGTTCCAAATAATCAAAAGTGGGCATATACTTTCAGTAGTTTGGTAGTGGCAACTGGCAACGACGGGTTTTCTACCTTTTTCTTGTTTTCATGCATGTTTAAGCTGCTCGCTCAAGACCTAGGACCAGGCTAGGACGAGACCAGTCTTATTACATGATAAATACATGTCTTTCAATGATCCGAACTGACTTTTCAATGCATTCGCCTTTTTGTCCATTTGGTCGTAGATGTATTAGTAATAATACTTGGGAGAATCAAGAATAAATGCACACATGAGTAAGCAAGAAAAAGGTGAAGCTTGAAAGCTTCTGCTGAAGAAGCTCTCTTTTGCATGTTGCTATTACACAATTTCATGCAATAATAAGAAGACTGTGAAGCAAACATAAACAGCAATAACAGCATTCCTATGAAAGAGCCACAAAGGAATACATAATGGGAGCTGATGTGGAATCGTACGTCTACACATGGTATCGTTACTTTTTTTAAAAAGCTTCATCGGTTATTTCATCCAAGTCTGACTCATTCAGCGAGCTTGAGCTGACAAGGTTCATAACTACCAAACATTTTTATGACTGTAAATTCCAAATGTCTGTGCATAGGGCAGTGCACACCCAACGGGGTTAAATTTGAGAGTTGACGTTGAATGAAAATGAGATGATGTGAAAGGGCGGCCTGATTTTTTTAGTAAGTTTTATTGCTTTGAGAGTCAACAATAACATTCATTTGCGTTGGTAAGCTATTCAAGTCGTCTCAAAACTAAACTTATTTGCTTCGCTTTTCTTAGCGTGAACACCAAGTTGCATCAGCGATCAGAGAATAATAGTCCAGAAACTCGAGAAACACTGGAAGGTGAATGAATAAAGAATGGGTTTGAAATATGTATGAAAGTCAATGTCAATATTAATCAAGGGAGAACTGAGAGGGAGAATGAGAATGAATGATGATGACCTTGTGTCTTAGTGTAAAGAACTACTGTGTCATGATCTTCAACGGGCTTATTTCCAACTTGACCGCTGACTGTGACCAATACGGCAATTCCAATGTGGATATTTGTATCACTTCCTGGAGTTATTGGTAGGAACAAGGGACCGCCTATTTTCATAAAATTGCCAATAATTTTATATTCTCCAAGATGCAAAATATATTATGCAAATGTTAATTTTTATGTCTAGACTTGACATACCAGAATCCCCCTAAAAATAAAATCAAACGTTATAAAAAACGAATTCACTCATAGATCTGCTGCATCAAATACGAGTACTGATTTTCTAACCTTGCCTGGATCCATGTACTCCCAAGCTTTCTTGAAATTTCCTGCACACAGCTTATCCCCATCCTTAAGGAACTCTGGGTACTGAAAACCAAACTGTTCCAATCGTTCCTTGCATTCCTGGTTCGAAATGACTTTGACACTCAGTTCCTGTAATGTGCTAGCTGCTGTGCCAGGCTTCAAAGCATTTACCCTGCCCCAACCTAATAAAAAGAATCGTTAAATGTTTTTTAAATGCTGCGAAACGAGAATTAATTAAATATTATAACATGTTGATGGACTTGAACTGTCATGTATTTGAACGAACCTATAATTTTTGCATCTTGTCTATCATCAATTTGAATTGCTTCATCTGTTTCTGGAACACAAAGTGGTGACACGATCCCTTGCAGGCCCTTGAAATCCAGCGGCTCACTCAGCACAATTAAAGCAATATCATTGACGAGGGTTGGACTTTAATTAAGTAATTTAAACTTGAACATTTATTTGGTGAAAGAAATATTGGTATTGGTATTTGCTGCCGAGAATTATTTTTCTCTATAACTTACTCAACCACAAAATTCGGATAAGGAACGATTGCCTTCACTTTGACTATCCGGGACTTATCATCTCTCTTTTTAGCACCATAATGTCTACTTATATAAACTTGAATATTTTCTACCTTAATTGTGGTTTTGGTAGGTGGATCCTCGTCACTAAAAGACACTAGACAATGTGCCTGTTAAATGTACAAAATTTGTCATCATCAAAAAAGACCTTTTCTTTTCTAGACAAATAAACTAATTCAATGAATTACCGCAGTTAGTACAATGCGATCATTTATGAGTGCTCCACCACACAATGAAGTACCTCTTGTAGATTTCATCACTAGTAGAACTTGCCATCCGTATTCATATCTAATATATTAACCTCTATATTAGGCGTTGAACCTCTCTATTTGAACCTCTATTAACTATATAAGTAAATATTTTCATACGGTGTGGCTTCAGAACCTCCTTGGATTCTAGCTTGTTGTTTTGAGTTAACTCGACCACAATCTGGCTAGTTCATACAGATTATTGAAAATCAATTGTCGGTATATAACTTGCATAAGTGAAGCAAATACATACAAAAATGTTAGTTAGTTTAGCGTACGACAGCCTTCTCGAATATTCCTAAACGATGAAGTAATGCCAATCCACGGTTTGGAAATTTCAAGTTTTTGATTTACAAGGGTAGCAACGAAATCATTACTAGGATCTGGTATCCCATTCCAATCATCACTGCACCATTTTGCATCCATTTTTGCTGAGTAATCTTCAATTCTGGACATAAAACCTGGTCGACAATATGCTCCACATTATTACTTTACAGTTGCTTTGTTCAAGGGTAAAAAGTTTTAGGTATGATATTTTACTGAAATTACAAACCAGCAACATTTGTGGCTAAGCTAACCGGTTGTTTGTGCGACAACAAAGTTATGTAGCTTTTCCAAGAATTTATACCATATTGGGTAAAGCGACCTTCCGACTCAGCCAAAAGAGCTCCACCAAGATCTGCCTACCAACATTACAAAATGGAACAAAATATTTTATATTATAATTTGTTGACCAAATTATGAATTAAAATCATGACATTGACATACATGACGAGTGTCACTAAAACCAGGGGCAATTGTACACAAAAATCTATCAGAAATCCAAGTTGTCCCGGTGTTCACTCTGCATCTCATTCTGTTATAAATGAAGTTTGGAGAAGGTCCCACTGCTTCTTCACTGACGCTATCTACTGTTTGCTTTTCAAACAGTTCCATTAGATTAGTTACAAACCACTTTGAGGAAAATATTCCAATACCTTCCAACTCAGAATCAAGAAACTTGGAGGGCAAACAAACTGGCACAGATTTTGTGGTGGTTGTACCAAATTCTAAAGGCTCCTTTAGTGTCAAAAGTGCAATGTCAAAATCCATCTTGCTAAGGGGAATTATTAAAAACTTTACGCTAGATTTCAATTTTATTGAACATCAATCATTTTTGTAAATGTTAATCAAGTTAGGATTATCACTTGTAAAAGCCTCTTGAATAAAGAAACAAGGGGTGAACATTCACATCCTTAATTTCCAGCCCAACAGGATCGCTCGGCGCTTTTGGGATTGCTGTCATATCATAAGTGATCCAAACTCTCAGCTCTTTATGGGAAGTAACAAAGTCTTTTGGATATAGTACGGAATCTACAGGATGGTCTAGTATTTTGGCCACAGAAGCTTTGAGAACACATGAGGCTGAAGTAAGCACCACTCGGTCGTTGATAAGAGTTCCACTACAAGATTTTCTTCCAGGTTGGGGTTGGATGCTGCCCGAAGTGGGTGCCATTATGTGAGCTATGAGCACATGCCATGGATATCGAAAGGCGCCTATGGCATTACTGCTAATTGAACCACACGCTGAAATTCAAAGTATTTTTGGAAATGGAATTCGGACTATGATACGTATAAATCATTTATAGTGAGGACTATCTATATTTCTTCACCACAAGGCAATATTTTGTTTCTCTTGCTCTCAAAGGGTACACCAAACCCTCCCTTTGTATCAGGTTGATTGTTTGGAACAACTGAAAATAATTCCCGACATTTCAAACATTATAGCAATTGAAATATTTAGGGTTATTGTAATATATATTTGGTATTGGTATAATTTGAACGTACAGGGCGAACAACCAGAGGCAGCTCCAATTACAAAATATAGAAACAGAACTTGAAACTTTAAATATCTTAAACTCACTGAAACATGCATTTTATCTATCTCTGTTAAAAAACACGGTACACAACAGTTGACTAAAAATTATTGATGTAGATCAATAATTGCAAAATGCACTTTGGTAGTTTTTCTCATGTCAATGAGTTTAGAAGCTTTGCTTTCAAATGATTTATTTGTCTATAAAGCCAATTTTCGTATTCCCTTAGAAATCAATCTTAATATTTGGATGAGTTTTGGGATGTTCCTTCCCCGAACTAGAAACCAATTCATCGCAAACACCATTTAGCATCCACAACTAGAGATATGTAATCGATAAATGGAAGCAATGCTGTAAAATTAAAACAATTTATTATTGTCAATATTTCATTCAACACAATAATTTATTATAGTTACGATCAATGCAAACATGAGAAACTCACGTTGAATTTCATTGTAGACGACTATCGACTGGGGATTGGAATTAGTATCATTGCTCAAATGAGCAGAAACCTCTTTCATCAGATCATAAGTTATTAGGGAAATGAAGCCTACTTGAAGCATCGTTACGAATTCGGAATTTTTAATTGCTGGAATTATAATTGGACTTCCATAATCAGCCTGTTAAAAGAAGTGTGTCATCAATTTTGATTTCAAGTGTTTGTTACTTTTTTTTTAAATTATACTTTATACTTTTCGAGGACCCTCGTAGTTCTCAACGTCAAATGCACCACAGAATCGGGATTTAAACTCAAACTTTTCCTTTACACATTCGGACACTTTACGAAATACCTTGTGTACTTTACTCCCTGTGTATTTCCAAAGCGTTTTGCATTTTTCCTTGTCAAGCATATTTACTTTATATTCTTGCAAAGTTTTGTGCTTTGTTCCATTCACCGAATCGTGACGTCCTAAACAAAAATATTTTGATGAAAATTTAATGACATAATGGATAGATAGGTTGTCGATGTTATTTCGGATTAAGTTGTTTACCCAATACGGTAACATCATGTCGACCCTCAGCCAATTTTAACTGCTCCGTAGTTTCTGGTAAACATACAGGTGAAATACGTCCTTTTAGATCGTAGAAATTGAGTGAAGTATTTAACACAATGAGAGCAATATCATATTCACTGGCTTCACAAAGCTCGCCCCTATCGTCGCAAATTAATTTTTCAGTTGTGAGGTTTACTTGTTGCGCGTGTATCTTCAACACTTTCAACTTTATGACACTGATTTGTTTTATTAGACCTGAACTCGACATGAGGTATAATCATTTTGACATTCAAGATTACTGATTTCCTTTTGCCAAATTCGACACCAAGTGTGGGTGTTTTGTCCAAGTGAACTTCTAACATGTCAGGGTTTACACGTTCCAAAATCTTTCCAAATCCTTTCCCCTCATAGCTGGAAGTTCGTTGTATTTTATGGACACATGTAGCCTTATATTTGAAATTAATTATTTGTTTAACATCCAAAACTCACGAAGAAAAGTGGAAATATCTATTGTAAATCTAATTTTAGTGTAAAAAATGTTTTTTATTTACAGCCGTCAAGATGACTCTATCATTGATCACTGCTCCGGCACAACGTTGTTGACGGGTTTTATTATTGAAAGACGAAGTTAATTGAACTTGCCACGTATACTTTTCAAGACTATTATCAGCAACCTTTCCACATTCTTAAAAATCAGATATTGATGAGAAATCATTTCTTTAACAATTGTGAGTTTTTAGTATTTTATAAAAAAAAACATTACGACAAAATGACAATGGATGATACTGTCGGTGAACTGAAGTGGTTTGGTTCCACTCTGACACTGGAAGCTTTTGTAATAAAAAAGGCTCATTCAAGCCAACCCCTTCATCCCAGTCAGGGTCTTCTGTAGGATTTTCATTTTCACCCTCCCTGGAGCACCAATGTGCATTCACAGCGTCGGAAAACTCCTCAATCAGTTGAAGAAATCCTAAAAAATAAAACCGTTTTAATAAATAAATTTCCATTCATATTAGACTACATATGCATTCAACTTTCTCCCATTAATTCCTACCCGACACATTCGTAGAAACTCGAACGTTTTTCTTTTGAGAAAGCATTCCCATAAAATCCCATGATACAATTCCATACTGAACAAATGAATAATATGGTGGTGTTATCAACGACTGCGTCATCATTGGAGCCCCGTGCGCTTCCTTATTTCAAAAGTAATGATTTTAATTCGAAAATCTTTTCAATTAGCAAGTCATCCTATTTACTATCAACTTACTATGAACTTTGCTTCAATAAATTTAGGACCATTAGAACAAAAGAATCTGTCACTTATCCAATTTGGACCAGTGAGTGTTTGGCACCTAGCCTTTGGATGAGCATAAGTCAAATTACTATAAGGTTTCATTTCATACGTCGTTTTCACTTCTCCTGTCGCCATATGCCGGTCTACCACCTTGAGCCAACCCACGGAAAAAAGAGGCACACCTTCCATAAAAGAATCGGTAAAGTACTGGGTTGGTAAGCAGAGTGGAGTGAATGCTGAGGAATCATTAAAAATCAACGGGTGACGTAATACGAGGAATGCTATATCCCAATCCTGCTTTCTTCATAGGAGTTAATTAGGATCAATAAAATTATTATTGTCTGTGGGGTTTATTTGCAAGAGAAATAAAATGCATAAATAAATATATGGAGATGGTTACTCGTAAAATATTTTGCTGTAGAAAAAGTTCCGGTTATAGGAAACCTTTGCCACCTCAAGCCTCGTGAAAGTATTTTCATTTGATAAATCAATTATCGTTCCATTAGCTTGTAAAACAAACACATCTTGTGGGTCTGGCTGAAACATTTCGGGATTGAACATTGTACTCATTTGATCTTCTTGGTTCATTATTGAAGTATCAACTAAACAGGAAGCTGCTGTTAATATCAATTTGTCATTAATGATCGTGCCACTACAAATGAGATGGTTTTCAGTGATTTCAGGAGCAGAATAACCGCCCACGTAAATCAATACAAGCCAAGGAAATGTGGAAACAGTAATGTTGTTAGCGTCAGCACTGGTGGTGTTGGCGCTTGCGTTATTATTTGCCTCCAAAGTGTCCAAGGTATGGAGATTGGAAAGACCACAAGCTAAATTTCAACAACAAAAAACAGTGATTTTTTGACTGACTGTATGTATGATTTTTTTCAAACAATCTTGTTCCTACTGCAATCAAGGGATTTGTTCTTGGATATTTTCCCATTGTTGTTGACACCAAATGGCTGGCGATATTCTGGCTCATTAGAACCTTTAATGAAATCGCCTAAACGAAACATGTCCCACGAAAACAAGCGGCCCCAATCCCATTTATATTTCTCTTTCAAGTCTGCAGTAATCTGTGCTTCTTTCTCTTGACGGGTGCATCCTCCATTCATGAATAGTGATAAAATTACCAAAAGTTTGAGGATAATCATATCTGTTTTTAACAAAACAGAATTGGCTTTATTAATAAGTTTAAGAAATATTACAAAAGATTCGACTTCATTGAGCGGTGCGATGCAATGATGAGATGGTCATGGACGTTTGCACAGGATCTCGTTGACCGACTATAGTCCATCCAAACAGTTACAAAACTCTCACCTTAGTGATGTTAACATTATTGGACGAATTATAAACTCAAATCCAGAGCAATCTACATAATCTTCAGACACAACGAATATTTACTTCAGTATGTAAAATTATAATGGTGTATGGAGTAGACAAAAGTCAGCAAGTTCTACTAACTGATCTATGGGAGTAGTAGATATATCAGATAAAGAAATTTTATTGTAAAAATGAATTCACATGTTCATTGCTTATCCTCGAGTGCACCAACGTGCTTTAACAGCCAATGAGTAATAATCTATAAATGGCAGCATATCTAAAAATAAATATTGTTAAACGTATTCGCTTAGTTCGAAAATAAGCGAAGGTAGATTTTATGAATCACAGCTAACCTTGAACACTAATATATATGACCACTGCTGGTGGTGAACTGATGTTGTACAAAGCCTTCAAAAGCGGGGTATTGACAACTGACAAAATTATATTATTATTTAACTAACTTTTTAGTTAAAAATATTTGTTAGCATATTATACTGTGGTTTAAGAGACCTTCGCTTACTTGACACAATTCCTACTTGAATGAATGGGTTTGTAGCGGCCCCAGGTTTGACATTAGGTGTATTATTCAAAAACGGAAAAAAAAGTGGGCCACCTGAGTCGCCCTGAAATTAAGGAAGTCAGCAGATTCTCAATTTTATTATCATTATATGAAATGCATTTTAGATATTATCTTTCCTTACCTGAAGTGCGTCTTGATAATTGTATACATTGTTTTCGGTCCCAGCACAAATTCTATTAGTCAGATCAAGGTGGGAGTCACTGTACCTTATGTCTGGAAATGCTATATTTGCAGCATTAATTCCCTTGTCCCAGTTTTCAGTACATTTGCTTTTAGACAAGATTTTAACTCGCAGCTCTTGAAGAACCTTGGCAAGACTTCCACTTGAAACTAAGACGTCGGTTCTTCCCCATCCAAGCGTTACAGCGTCTTCTCTTTCAGGTTGGCCTACAGTCTCTCCTGTTTCTGGCAAACAAATGGGGGAAACCCAACCTCTGAGCTTTTGGAAGTCAAGACGCTCTTTCAAAATCAGCAGAGCTACATCATAAATTGCGCCGGTTGACAGTACACCTCTAGAAATAGCAGAATTATAGGTTTCACTGATTGATTTTCATTAATTGTAAAATGCATTAAAAGATTCGTCGACAATTTACTTGAAAAATATGTGTGAAACCACATATTCCACTGCAACTTCCTCTGACAAATCGTCTTTATACGACACTCCAGCATAACGTTTGATAATAACTGACATCTTTTTTGCTGGAGAAAGATCTCCAATCACTACTTTATCCTTCTGTTCCTGGAGGTCCCGTACGCAATGAGCCTAACACAAATAGTGTAAGAAATACATTTATCATAAAATCCACTTCTCAAAACTATTAAGTTAATTCTTGCATGTGTTTTTTTTAATTACAGCAGTAAGGACAACTTTGTCATTTATAATTGTTCCACCTAAACAACCAAAATATTTTCAATTTTACTTCGCCGTAAACCTCACAAGGGCCAATGAAAAAAACAAAAGTATCAACACAGTTTATACCACAAAGATATGTATTCTTCTCTTTCCTTCTAAGGATCATAACTTGGAAGCCAAAGTCGTATGGATGAGCATCAGTACCTCCTTGAATTCTAGTTTTAGTTTCTGAGTTAAGTATTCCACAGTCTAGAAAATAGCGTTTGATTCAAAGTAAAATAATTACTCTTAAAAATATAAATTGCAGTAACAAGACAAGCTTAAAAATCATACATACGTACGACAAGTTGACTCTGGTAGCATGAACTTTTGTCTTAAAACTGAAGTTATTTTGTTATACTCAGCAATCAACTCTGCAGGTTTGATTAGATTCGTTTGAGTCTCCGTTTCTGAAGATTGTTCATCATACTTATCATTTGGCTCATTGTCACACCATTGTGCGTGGGCTTTTTCTGAGAAAATTTCAATCACTTTTAAAAAACCTGTGAAAACGAATAAAATCAATGTTAAAAGTACCAGTTATTTGCCTCACCTTTGAAATTTTTAACTAGAAAATATAGTTGGTGCTCACCGGAAACATTGGTTTCCAAACTGGCTGCTGGTTTATTTTCGAACACCATGTGGGTGGACCATGAATGAATTCCTATCATGACAAACTGTGTAGGGCTGCTTTTTGAGGTTATCATAACTGGCGCTCCGCTATTTGCAACATCATAGACTTCAAATAATGACGCGCCTTCCGAGCATATAAAAGTTTCTGAAACAAGTACAGGAGATACTCCAGCTCTGCAATGGAGTATCGGCCTTATTTTCTGAGGATGAATTGAAAAATATTCGAAAACGACATTTTTTATTGGTGGCACGGCAGTCGAATCATCAACTTCAACATAAGCTTTCCACCCTGAAGAATGAGCTTTAGATCTAAATAGATGATGCGCATTGAGATATTGAGTTGGTAAGCAAATGGGAAGGATTTTGGTTGTGGGATCATTGAAATTCAGAGCATTCTTCAGTTTAAGCAGAGCAATATCCAAGTCAATTTTGCTGCATAACATAGTTCTTTCTTTAATATATTTTGCCTAATTAGTCTATCTTTGCTATATAAAATCATATTATTTAAGTGTACCCAAATGCCACCTTTTGTAAAGCGTGATACAAGTTAAAGTCATATTGCTCCACGTCCAAAATTTGTTCTGTTCCTATATCCTTCATGAGAGTTTTCTTGGAAGGTAGTAATGCGACCACGATGTTTTGATAAAAATACTTGAACTTGTTTTTGAAAAACCATGAAATGTCTACAGTTTTATTTTCCATCTTGTTTGGTAACTCCATTAGGCAAGAGGCAGCGGTTAGAATAACCCTGTCGTTGATTATCGTTCCACTACATATTTTGTCGGGAATTGTGTCGGAAATGAAAGAACTTGTTGACTTTGTAGCATAAATGAGGACTTGCCAAGGAGGAGGTTCATTCTTATTGCTTTGAGCAGTACTATCTCCACATGCTATGATCGAATGACAAAATCAGAAATGATTACCATGAATTTGAACACAATATGGAGCTATGACTTTTTGGTTTATTACTAACTGCAACTAAGCTTTTTATTCCTATTGGAGTCATGGAAGGACACTGAATGCCACGGGATCTCAGGCTCGCCAACATGTGGAATAAAGCCTAAATACGTCATGGCAAGAGGAAAGTTGTTATTATTATTGTTATATGCTACCATTAGAGGTATATATGATTATGCAATTCTGTAATTGTCATACTGGCTGAATGCTGTAGGTGTAGCTGAATGCAAAACAAAAGCAAGAGGAGGTTATTAAAACAGAAGGAAAATCGAGATGATGCATCTAATATCCTTAACATTTTTCTTTACAAAGAACGCTCGTTTTATAAGCGAACTCAACATAAGATACATCCATTTCACCTGAAATAACTTGACCCAGTATCATCCATTGTGAATCAAGTTCAATTTTATATCTGCCAATCAGCCGTGATGAATTTCCTTAGCGATTTGGACTGGGACAGATCTGTTCAACTGCTTCCAAATTCTAACCCGACCATATACACGTACTTAACTTTTGTAGTACTCAATGCAAATTCCTACTATTGTTGGATATTAAACCTACCTATTGACTAGAATATTTTCTTGAAAATGTAAACCTTTAACGACGTTTTCATCTACAGTTATTTCAGGCAGCAATACAGCATCAACAAGTAAATTAACTGAAACAATAATATAATACAATTTCCCCACTACAGCTCTTCGTAGCCAATAAATTATAGCTATTTATAAATAAGTTGTAAGCTGAAAGTTAACATGAAGTCATATCATGAAGAGCAACGTCAGTTCATTTACGACCTATAATTCCACAAAGTGCTGCAGTTAAAATTCAGTTAAATCACATGAACAATTCGTAATTAACACGGGAAACTTTATTTGACAAAGATTGCGCCAGTGCTTACTGAACGAGGCTCCAAAGAGCTTAAAAAATTCATGTGTAAAAACATAGGTTGATAGAATCTTCTTCTAACAACAACTGAACGCACTTGTAAAGACTCACTTACAAAATGAAGCTCAACGTTTTCTTTCTTGCAATAATTTCATCCTTTGCACTTTCAACTGTACAGGTAATCAATCACACACTACATGGTTTTCTTTGGCCAAATAAATTTTAAAATTTGGCATTTTCTTTTTTCAAGGCCCTTCCTGCACCCAAACAAGGAATATCGCCTTTAGATTTTCTAGAACAAGCTGCGGCTGCCGCATTAGGTGACCCAGCTCATACCATGAACGCTCCTGATCTGGACATCGAAGATATTAAGGAGAGATTGGACGATTTGAAACATCTGAAACCCATCATAAAATTCAAATCGTAATGAAATATTTGTAGTACTTAAGGCATGAGTTGAAATTCGTTAAAAATGTTAGTTTGAAAATCATATCTTGAATTGAATTTAAATTTTGTGGACAACAAAACATAATAAATATGCCAGAGTTTTGATCATTATGGAATTACTACCATGTAGCTTTTGTTTTATACTATAAATTTTTAATCTCATTCATATTGATTATGCATAAAAAGCAGGAAGAATAAAGTTAAAAAAGCAATCAAATAGAGGCTAATTAGAGTGAAATGAGAACACGGAAGCTCGTAAAATAAGTTACAGAAGAGAGCATTGACGTTGACGTCGGATTTGTGGTGACAAATGTAATTGCTTCAGTGCATTGGTGGATCCACTAATAAAAATGATGATAGCATTTTGATTGATTGTGCGTCAGTATTTCATCTGCGTACACCAATCAGTTCCTAAATTAAACCGTGCTCAAAAGATCAAAATGAGAT